>ML178822.1:8555-451897 GCA_004369125.1 Pterulicium gracile
TCCATATCTTCCAGATCAACTTCATCCTCTCAGATCTGTTGAGCCCTTGCTCCAGATTGAACCATCGCATTACGCTTTGCTACACGCGTCACAATTGTGTTTGCAACACGTTGTGAGTCCTTGTCCAGCACATTGAATTCCATGCTTGGTCCGTAGCGTGCGGTGTTCATTGAACTGAGCATCCACGTTGGCTGGACTTGGTGCTGTCCGTCTAGAGTTGCCATAGATGTTGCCCAAGTGTTGTTGCAAGAGTGGTGTCAATGGCGTGAGGGATTGAGTGAAGGTGAGCAAGCGCAACTGAGGGTGGGATGAGTGGGCGCTAGTGCAAGCGGCGCAAGAAGCAGTTGGTGGCGTCCGTTGGTTGCCTGTTCTCTTGGAGATTTGTCCAAGTGTGAGACTTGGACGGTGGTCTGCAAGGCAGCACACATAATAGTCTAGTAATGAAGTTAATAACCATTGAATGTGTCTAGTGCGTTCACGTACCTAGGAATGAAATGGACAAATCTGGAGAGCAGCCACATCTGATCGCGTTGACTTTTTCTTGAAGAGCCAAACACAACCAAACCTGCGCCACCCTCCAGCCCTGTCGCCTCGTTACTTCTACGCTAATTAGATATCGTAACATTATCACACCGACTTTCTCATTGGGTTCCTATGGGGAATTCAACCCAGACTAGGCATTTAGTATACAAGGCCTCAAGATACACAGATAAAACACCAGTTGCTATTCTCTCCACTATCTCGCCTGAATGCCTCGTCTGTAACATCTGTGCCTTCGTCAAACTGAGATTGGAGGCAAGCAAGAGAACGAGAAAGAGCAGAGCAAGCAGGTGACCGTGTGTGACACCAGAACGGTGGCAGTGCCCTACTTTCACCGAACTCGCACGCTCACGCACTTCTCTCACCAAACACCACCTCCAAACCCACCTCACCCTCCAAACCTCTCTCATTCACCATGGTTAAAGTCGAAATTGTAGACGACAAGGACGCCAATCTCTCCAAAAACTCTCCTTACTCATCGCACGACTCCTCCCCCGCCTCCTCCTCTGACTCCCTCTCCTCCGTCGCCTCTGACGCATCCGCAGGCAACGAAACCTTCCTCGACCGCGTCTCTGCCCTCGCAGACATCGTCCCACCAGCCACCCGCCACTCCATTGCTTCCAAAGTCTCCTCCACTGCCTCCTTCGTCAAGTGGGGCGGAAAAATTGCTGGGAATATCGTGTGGATAGTCACTACGTCGGCGTTGTTGGTGGGGCTGCCACTGGCGCTCGTCTTGGAGGACGAGGCGAAGCAGGTTGCGCAGGAGAAGGAGATGATTGAGCAGCAGCAGGGCGCTCAGCAGGTCAGTATTCCCACTATTGTCTATGACGTGCAGAGTGTTCCGTGACTGACTCTGGAAATTTCTCACACAGATGCTCGGTGCCTACCCAGACGCGAGTCAACAGCCCAAGGGCATCGTACCACCAGGCTTCTAACTCCCCTCTTAGTCTCTGCTGTCCCCCTTTCATACATACACTCTCACCGTCGTGCGCGCTCTGCTTTCAGAGTGCAGTGCTCACTCCGTCACTCTGAAAATTTCTACGTCGTCACGTTATCTGCGCTCTGTTGCATCCTCGCATGTTGTTTGCCTATATGTTCTATAATTCGCCTAATTTGATGCTTAAACTCCTCTCCTACGCAAACCCGATAGCAAATGAACCTTGCAGTGTTGACTTTCAAAGCATTAGTATGCCATAACGCTAGTCCATTCGGTGCTCTTCGGAGGCAAGTCATGACGCGTTCGCCAACACCTCCCAGACTGCTTGGGCACGCACAACGCTGCACTTAGCAAGGCCAAAACTTCATCCTGAATCTAGAGTTTATACTCGCAAAGATACTCTAAGGTACAAGTCGTGCTAGGCAGTGATCGACTCCGGCTCAGGCCTCGGTGGGAAGACCACAGGTCTCACAACGTTGTCACTAGCGAAGTCCGTCAGCTCAAGCAGCACATAGTTTGGAGGAAAAGAACACTCACTATGACCTATACCTCCTCAAATACTTGATAGCATGCTGCTCAATCTCCGTCGGCGTCACACCCGTGAGATCCCAATCCCCAGTAACGTCCACATCATCAAGGTACCTCCTCACCACCTCGTCTGGGCACAGCGTGGGCCACCACACGGACTTGGTAGCGATGTCCGCGAGCGCCATGGCGATCTTCTTGGGAACGACGGGCGCCTTGGAGGGTGGTCGGAGAGTTACGGACTCAACGAGCTGGAGCATGTACTCGTGCGTGAAGGTGGATGGACCGGGGAGGTTGATGGTGCGTGGGACGGCGGGCATGTGGGTGAGGTTGGCGAGGGCTTGCGCGACGTCCATGACCTACGAACAGAATAAATTCAGGTCAATTTCACTCAATTGAAGGGGTAGACGCGCAACGCACATGAGCAGGCCTAATCTTCGTCTCGCCCCAGTTCAGCTTCCACCAAATCGGCCATGACGCCATATTATTAAGGAGCTTGTCCTCATACCCATACAGCGCGCCTGGTCGGACGATGCTAGCAGTGGGGAACGCCTCCTTCACCAGCTCCTCGCCCCGGGCTTTGGAGGCGTAGAACTCTGATGGCGAGTCGACGGCGGCGTTGAGGTGGGAGACGTGCACGAACTTCTCGACGCCGTTGGCGGCGGCGATTTTGGCGATGCGTTCGGCACCGGCGGTGTGAACTGCGTCGTAGGTGAAGTTTCTGAGAACGCGGGGTTAGTACACGGAAGAATGGGATATACGGATATTAAAGGGAGTAGAGTGAATGAGATCCCAGATACGGGGTGCAAGTGCACGAACATGTAGGCATGTAATCGAAGAAGCAAGGGGTACCACTTACTTCGTCTCGTACTGTCTGCCCGTCAAGTTGTACACGACGTCCGAGTGCCGCACACACTCCTCGATTTGCTGCTCGTTCCTGATGTCCCATTCCTGAAAGAACGCGGGCACATTCATGAGGCAACGGAAATGTCAACGGGTCGTAGGAAGACACTAACCATAGGTACAATCTTTCCCAAATCCCCCATTGGCCTAAGCAGCCGCTTCTCATCCTCATCACGGTAGGGTATCACGACCTGTGTTCCCATCTTGCCTACACGCACAGACATGAGCACCAATTCAGCTAAGCACGCTGACCAACACACACACAAATGAACACGTACCGAGCTTCGAAACGAGGTAACGACCGAGGAACCCGGTACATCCGAAGACGGTGACACAGTGCCCCGTCACGGCACTGTATCCTGGAGGCCCGTAGGAGACGATAGGTTTGCGCGAAGGGGTAACGGCGAGATCATGGTATGTGCGCTGGAAAATTCCGCCGTCAGGGCTGCCGATGCTTACACAGGAACACGCTACGTACCTTGGACTGTACGCGAGCAGAGCGCTGTGCAGAGCGCACAAGGGTTACGGAAGACATAAGCTTCGGGTGTAGTCTGGACGGAGAAAATGAATGAGATAATGCGAAAGAGTGGATTCGTTAGCACTGACGGCCTTGTGCGGAAAGAGGAGGAGGAGCAGCGCGGACCAAATAATCTGGACGAGCTTCGGGGTGAATTTCTGGGGAAATGCCTTTTTGGGCACAGTGTGTGGTGAAAATATGCGCACAGCCACTCACCTCGTACCGTTCAGCTCATGAGATTCATTGGACTTGATTCAAAGCTCTCCTCGACCAGTCCTCGCCTACGACGTTCAAATCCAAATTTGCAGGCAACCAAACTCGACACTCTGCTCACTACACCGAACCTGCTGCCGCGCGCCAATAGCGCACACACGTCGCTCTACTAAGATCGAGATGCCTGAAGACTCAATTAACACCACCAATCTGCGCAAGGCGTGCGATTCAGTGAGCTGCAGTTGCCACCATCTTTTCCGGAACTCTCAACAAACCGCAACCAGTGTCACTCTTCCAAAGTCAAATGCGTACTACCCGAAAGCAGCAGCAGCACCAACATTTCCCAATGTCAGCGCTGTGTACGATTGAACGTACCATGTACATTCAGCCCACCGGACGTAGGGACTGCCCCTCGGAAACGGAGGCGCGGCAATGAGAACGCTTCCGACCTGGGAGACGCTGCGGTATCACCAGCATATCATGCTTCCCCCGACATTGAAGCCTCGTCCTCGGGGGCCTGGGATCCACCAGCCGCTTATAATTTTGATATGTTCACCACCGGGTTCGACATGCACAACGCATCCGCAATGCCTTCGATGGACCAGCTTTTCATGTCCGAGAACTCTCAATTCGACCCGAGCATGTTCTTCGCGCCGCAGTCAGACATACCACCAATCCTATCACTTGCTACGAGCCCTAGAGATCTATCCGCTACATCCACCGCTTCCACTCAGCCTCCTACAGATGATCATCAGGCAATGGTTCAAGGCTACTTTGTGGAACTCACAAACCTCTCCTGCACGCTCCAGACGTTTCAAGTCGCCGTACCACCACTGCAGCCCCGAATCGCATCTCTTGAGCAAGGAATAGACACGTTGTCTTCTTTCTGGGACCAAGTCAATCAATTATCGTACCAACCTCCACCGCCCACATTATCCTCGCCTGGATCCCCCTCCATGCATATGCATCCTCACCCACACACCACCAGTGCCAGCGTCTACGTCGGCCCCAACATCGTCATGCTCTCCTTCTCGGTCGTCTTCCAGCTCATATCCTGCCTACACTACCTATCAGTCAACTCCGCCTTATCGAATACCCCCGAGCTTCAGGTGTCCAAGTATCTGACGGCAGAGGATCAGACGAAGATCACGGATGTGGTTCTTGGGGCACAGTTGCGTAAGCTGCGCGAGATCATGGAGATGATTGAGGAGACCACACATAGGATGCATCAGGATGGGAGTCAGCCGTGTTTTATCAGGATGATTGCAGCGCATTTGAAGACGAGATGCGAGTCGGAGGCGGCTAGTAGGAGCTGTGGTGCTGCCGCGGTTGTAGGGTGACCCAGGGAGCGTCTCGTTAGAATGCAGAGCTCCCAAACGGCAATGCATGCGCTGGGCGTGCGACCGTCTTTCTTATGTTATAGACCAGCAGCAGTATTGCGTGTAGATAGCTACTTCATTTCGAGAATCAAGATTAACTTGAAATCATCTGTCGTGGGATCACGCATCGTTCTCGCTCGGTCCAGAACGCGATTACATCCCAGCATCAAACCTGCTTCCACCCATGATCTCGCTGTTGCAACCCACTTATAAACATCTGCCCTTCATGGCGATAGACGCTCAATACCCTCCCTTCGACCCTTGATACCCTCCTGAATTCACCGGGGCCCAACTTCCCTCGAGCTTGAAATGACTCTCCCCAAGCGTACCACCGTCCTCATTGTCGGCGCGGGGCCTACGGGCCTCACCACGGCCATCGCCCTCTCCAAAGCCGGCGTGACGGACTTCCTCATCGTCGACGCTCTCAAAGAAGGCGAGAACAGTTCGCGTGCCATGACCGTGCATGCAGCGACCCTCGACTCTCTCGATACCCTCGGCTGTGCAAAGCCCCTCGTGCAACTCGGCATACAGGGGAAGGCACTGCAGATGAACGACAGGAATAACCCGAGCGCGCCGTTGGTGTCGATAGATTTTACGACGCTGAAGGGGTCGACGAAGTTCCCTTATGTGCTTATCCTGCCGCAGAATATCACGGAGAAGGTTCTGAAGGAGCATTTGGAAACGCAGTATCAGGTGCAGGTGCAGCGTCCGTACAAGGTGCGTCTCCCTGTCAGGCTTATGTTCAGTCACGGCCGGTTGCTCACAAGAGGTGCAGGTCACCGACGTCGTCAACGGCGACACGCTCGATGGTCAAATGAAAGTGACCTTCGATTCCGGAGAAGTAGTCTTCGCGAGCTACGTAATCGGAGCCGATGGGGCTAAGTCCACCGTACGCACCTCCTCACTTCGTTTCTCACGGAGCTCTGATCCCAAAACACCCCTCTCCTTCTTCCAACAGATTCGTCAGATGGCTGAGATAGGCTATGCCGACCCAGACGGCCAGAGTGTGGAAGAAACGGTCAGCCAGATGATCTTCGCCGACATCGTCTTCGACCAGAAACTCCCCATCCCCAGCGACAGGCTCAACGCCTTCGGCTCCGCCAACGCGTTCTTCGGTATCATCCCCATGCAGCCACATTTCATACATCCGGAGACGACACCAGATAACCTCGAGGAAGCGAAAGCAGCTATAGCACGAGGCGAAATCGTGTACCGCATTGGCTGTCATGTCCCAAGCACCGATGGTATCCCGCCGTCTCAGCCCGCGAAAGACTACCTCCAGACGCTCGTCGACAAATACGGCCCTCTCTGGCTGAACAGCGACAAAGACGTTAACCTCAATGGTAAATCTGTCCATATCACCCAGGTGGCATGGTCAACGCGCTTCCGAAACCACGCTGCTATCGCGAGCAAGTTCTTCACCCGGCTCGCTCTTCCTGAGAATCATAAAGAGACGCATACGGACAAGCGGGTTAAGCCAAAAGGTGGCATCGTGTTGTTGGTAGGAGATGCGGCGCACATTCACAGTCCTGCTGGGGGGCTGGGGATGAATCTGGGCATCCGTGATGCCGCTGGGTTGGGTCCTGTCATTGCGGAGCACATCAAAGCTGTGGAGAAGAAACCGCTGTTTGACGAGGATCGTGTTCTTCGGACGTACACGGAGGAACGATATGCTCGGGCTACACAGACCATACACTTGACCAAGAAGCTCCTCTTCGTGTTGAGTCGGGTCCAGGGAAGCCGCTTTGTTGCCGTACGGAACGCGATTATCAGGTTTGTGACGGGGCTTTCGTTTGTGAAGAGGAAGATCGCCATGCGGGTGAGTGGGATTGCCATTAGGTAGCTGTGTTTTGTCAAGTTGTGTGGTTCCAATTGTCTGTTCGTTGTTTTCCAGTTGTTCCCCAGCTCTTCATGTGGCTTTCCATGTCTTATTCGTTTTCGGTCTTCTCATTCGGTCTTCTCGGTTGCAAGAACTTTGTATATGCTGAATTATGAAATGACTTCATTGCAATAATGCCAGTGTGTGTCAAGGGAAAGTCGTGAATGACAGCGCAATCATACGCGTGTGGAATGCTACATCATGGGGATCCCGGCGAACTAGAATATGGGTATGTAGTCTTGAATCCTATCCTTCGCATCCTGCGCTATGCACTCCGCAATCCACGTAATGTTCCTGACCTCCTGCTCCTTAAGCTTGACGTAGCTATAGAACACGCCATACTGGAACTGCTGGAGGAACGCCTGCTTGTTGAGGTGCACCTCAGTGCGGAAGAATCGGTCCTCGAGTTGCGAGGCAGGGCCGTGGCTTTCGTCGTACCCACCACTGCTGGAACCGCTCGTCTCGAAGAACGAACGGTACTCCCCTACACTCTCGCACGCAGCACGGACCTGCTCGACATCGTCAGCACGGGCCAGCTGGTTGTTGCCCTCTGGGTACAATCGGCCGATGGTGGGGAAGAGCTTCGCCCGCTGCTCCTTGGACAGCTCCGTGTTGAAGGAGTTAATGGTGATGTTGACTGTCCGACGGTCGGCTTCGAAAGATAGGATACGAGTCATGACGTCGGCGGTGGGTCCGGAGAGTTTGGTGCTGCAGAATTCATAAAAGTCTTCCAAGTATGCCTTGTAGACGGCGTTACGGACAATCTCGATGTTGAGGTCGTCCAAGTCGGAGGCTGAGAGGCACTCTCGGAAGTAAGGAGCTATTGGTCTATGTTAGCGGGCGAACGCTGATTTGCATAAGACTGGTCGTGAGACGCACCTAGAGGAGTCTCCACCAAGACGCTCTGATACAGCTCCTCGACATTGGTTGCAACGCAGAGAGCTGGCATCGTGTCGAAGACACCGAGTGGGTGACACCGGTCCAGCAATTCATGGGTATCCCGCTCGTGCAGCGTTCCGGTAATTAGGAGTACAACATTGTCGATCATATAGGCGTAGCTAGATTGAACGAATATCAGCCAGTGTTGAGCAATCCAAGGCAGGGAGCGTACGTGATATAGTCAAGGAACTTGCTCAAAGGCTCAACGGCGTTGTTGCGAAGGTAGTTGAACTGGTCAACCAATACTTGCGTAGCCTTGTCCGAGATCGTCGAGGTGGAGATCGGTAATGGCTCGTTAGCAAGGAAGTTTCCATAATCCGTAGCTGAGAGCTGCGTTCTGAAGTCTGTTGGCGCCCCTCTGTAAGTCTACATCATGCTAGACGGGAGGTTGCACACCTTCCAGCGTTTCGCACTGCGTCAGATTCGAGTAATGGCTCTGGGAAAGAATTCCAGACTTGTATCCTCTGATGATACCCTCCAGAAAACCAGTATCGACCTGCTCGGAAGTCAGCCGGTTGTCATGTAGTGCGAGAGGTCATAACGAACATTGAAGAATAGAGCCTCCATGATGGTCGTCGCAGTAGTAGCGAGCTAATTAGTCACGTTCGTGATAGACCCAACATCGAGCCACCGTCATCTCCTGGAATACTTTGGACCTACCTCTAGTGCTCTAGCCTTGCCGGGGAATGCTGCGACTCTTACTAAACCATCTATTAATCCACCGTCTATCTCACTCGCTTATTTGAGAGCTAGCTTCTAAGAGACACCAGTAAGGCATCATCTGTTCAGACACACACCCCAACGAACGCCTTGGAGCTCACCGCTCGGGCGGCTCCGACGCGTTATGAGTTAAACTGCACTTCTACCTGGCGAATTTTGGAAGCGCCGCCACATCCTTCCCACTGACTAGTCATCGGTAGACTGCTCAGGAATTTCGAACGTACTAAACAAACGACAAGCTCTGCTCAAAATGCAAGACGGTCGGAAACCCAGGTTTGCCCTTTTTTTGCTGCTCTGTCGAAAGCGTCTCATATCTCCCAAAGAATTGTGAATCGGGCACCGGCTGCCAGGCAGGTCAGTATCGCGTGTTCAAACACACGGTGAAGTTCAAGATTCTCATTTTTTGCCTCAGATCACAGCCGAGCAGCTGAGCTACTCCGAGAGGCCAGTGATAAATGCCATGATTCGGATACGAGTTACTGCATTCTCTGATATTCACGATGGCACAGGCACAGGAACACGAAGCACCCGTAGTTCGCGCGCCAAAGCAGCACCTCGAAGACTACGAAGAACTTCACAAGTATCGTGGACGAACGCGAAAGGAGTTCGAAGAACGTATCCGTCGGACGAAAGGGGGCATGTACGTTGCAATTTGCACTACCGAGCTTCGCACCTACTGAGACGTTCATCCTTTTTTCAGAAAGGAATGGCTACAGTACCCTAACTGGGAGGTACGTAGCTTTCCTCTGGGCTCGCGTTCTTTTTCTCATGGCTTCTCAGGCCGGACAGAACGAAATCGCTCGCGCTCGCTCAGTCTACGAGCGTGCACTCGATGTCGACCCTCGCTCCGTCCAACTATGGCTCTCACACACCGAAACCGAACTGAAAAGTCGAAATGTTCAACATGCTCGTAATTTATTCGACCGCGCCGTGACCCTCCTGCCCCGTGTCGACGCGTTCTGGTACCAATACGTCAAACTGGAGGAATCGCTCCAACACATTCCTGGAGCGAGGCAGGTGTTTGAGTGGTGGATGGCTTGGGAGCCAGCTGACGAAGCATGGCAGGCGTATATCAGGCAGGAGCGGTATAAAGAGCTCGACAGGGCCAACGCTATCTATGAGCGATGGGTCGTCAAACGACCGGAGGCGCGAGTATGGGTAGAATGGGGGGAGTTTGATGAGGGACGGGGCCGCGCTGACAAGGCGAGTGAGGTGTTCCCGACGGCGTTGGAGTTCTACTGTGACGACCCGGAGCAAACAGACCAGCGGCAGCCTTTTTCGGTGCTTTCGCCCGGATGGAGACACGGTTGAAGGAGTACGAACGCGCAAGAACGATCTATCAGGTACGAGTGGACATCCCACTCAGTCAAAACCTTACTAACTGTTGTCTACAGTCCGCCCTGAGGTGAGGCTATCTGCACTCCTGGATTCTTGCTGTTTTACTCACCCATAACAGGACTACGATTGTGCTCGGACGTCTACAAGACCGCCATCAACCTGGTTCCCCATAAGCAGTTCACGTTTGCAAAGTTATGGCTCATGTTCGCGCACTTCGAGGCCTGACAATACAATCTGTCAGCAGCCCGCAAAATTCTGGGAGCCGCGATAGGAATGTGCCCCAAGCAAGGGATCTTCAAGGGATACATACAACTTGAGATTGATGTGAGCGGGATTCTCTCTGTTTGGCTACTTATTCTCATACTCCTGGCCAGCTGCGTGAGTTTGATAACGTTCGCAATCTTTATGAAAAGTACTTGGAGGTCAGTTCCGAGCTGCCCCTGCCCTTCATTTAACTCTCAACATTTCACAGTACGACCCATCGAACGCGTCTACCTGGATCAATTACGCCGAGCTTGAGGCGCAACTAGAGGACTTTGCTCGAGCTAGAGCCATCTTCGAACTTGGCGTCTCACAATCGCCTCTTTCTATGCCCGAGGTCCTCTGGAAAGCCTACATCGACTTTGAGACCGGAGAAGGCGAACGACAACGCGTCAGGAACTTGTACGAGCGGCTTACTCAGCTCACTGGCCACGTCAAGGTCTGGATATCGTTCGCCATGTTCGAAGCAGACACGATATCTCTTCCACGGTCTCAAAGGAGTGTGGAAGAGGAAGAGGATCAGGACGTTGATGTGGTCTAAGGGGATCTCATTATTGCTCGAATGATATTCGAACGGGGCTACAGCGCTCTCAAGAATAAGGGGCTGAAGGACGAGGTCAGTGAACTCGCTGTTCATGTTTCGCAACGCTAACTCACACCCGTTGCTCAGCGAACTGCTCTCCTGCAAGCTTGGAAGTCCCTCGAAGAATCTCGGGGCACTGAAGAGGACTTGGAGAAGGTGCGGCGTATGCTCCCCATTGTCACCAAGCGCCGTAGTGTAGACCAGGAGACCGGCCAGATGGTGGAAGGTACGTGTTTTTTCTTCTTCGTGCATGGGTCTTTCCCTGACTGTCGTGATAGACTGGGAAATGGTTTTTGCCGACGATGAAAGGGAGGCCAACCCCACGTCATCCAAGTTCCTCCAAATGGCCCACGCATGGAAAAACACCCAAGCAGCAGCAGGAGGCGCTAGCTTTACTGCTGCTTGTTCCGCCTCTGCCACCTTGAAGACAAGAGGTGAAGACCATGCCATGGAAGGCGCTAGCAGTATCGCCAGCTGGCAAGGTGGGGATGACTGACGTCTCCCTAAACGCGTATAGCTTCTGTTTCTCTCACATGACATGCGTGGTTTTCTCCTCATTTTGGTTGTAAACAGATGGATAGTCCAGTTATGTCCCAGTCTACGGCAATTCAATCATTCAAGTCAAACCCGAGACCCTCAGCGAGGCATCGTCTGTTCAAATAGTGCTTCAAAAGGACGCCGAGCTCGGCTCATGCAACATTGACTTCTGACGCGCTCTGACCTGTGTCTCATCAACTCTTCCCTCGATCTGTCCAGTGGAGCCGTACAACTGTAATACTCCCGAGTCTATCTCAATGTCATTATTTGACAGTTCTCATCTGGTTCAACTTGTGTTCGTCAGCGCTGTCTGTTGAGTATGTTTGCTACCTCCTCCACTTCCAGACTACGCTCCATCCACCTCTAGCCTCGAAGGGACGAGGTAATTTCGATCCCCAAAGACCGTCAACCACTTACCCATCGATCGGCGCCTCTACAGTAACGGCGTCAATTGTAATCGCTAAGTACTGTCCATACCCGTCCCGTCTTTTGCTATGTAGGATCATTGATTTCAGATGATGGAGACGCGTTACTGACGCGACTACGTTAACGACAGGCTAACAATCTCCTGCTCAGTGCTGTCCTTCCTATGCAGCCGAAGCGGTTCCACGTCTTCGGGTTCCAAACTTGCCACCACTAGTACTCTCAGTCGCACGCCAGCCAACGTCACCCAGATATCAACGAACAAGGGCACTTTCAAGGTAATTCGTTCCCATACATAATTTAAAAGTTCCGAAACGATGCGCCACAGATGGATGGATTCATCAAGCCGTATCCACGGCCTCCTTTTATACCTTGGTGCCATGCTAAGCTCTTCTTCCCGGCTTTTCTTTGGTCCCCCTTCGGGCCCTCTTTCACCCCAACTCTAATTTCGAGGAAGCTCGCCGCTTCGCAAGACTGCTATTTTCGGATTGAAGAGGTGCTGGATACCAGATCACTCGTTCTACAAAATGTTCAGAGATCATCATCGACTTTTTAGGTGAGCCGCCGTCGTTTGTGGATCATACTACATAGTGGAATGCTCATGGGCGTCGTCCTCCTCAAGTTCCCAAGTTATTATCTATTTATGGCTTCTGTGGTGCTGTCTGGCACAGTGTGCCCCGGTGGACCTCAGGCTACAGTACGTACATCATCCATTTGTGTTGCTCTGCGTCGACCGCGACTGATGGTCGTCAAGACCCGATTCTGGTGCTGCGCCACCAAGTTCGCTGCAGATTCGTCAAGCACCACCGTGAGTACCTTCGTTTACCGGTTCGCGCAGTATCCCCCACGGCAACCCATACAAACCTCCCATACCCCATGGACGTCCAAGATGGAGCGGACGCGGGGGTTGACACTCATCATTTCCTATAGCCCATGACGCCAGGTATGGGTTGTCGCGGGTCTAACTTCATAACTCCTACTTTCACTCAGAGCTAACTCCACACCCCTCCAGACAAAACCCCAAACCCAAACCCTCCGCCTTCCCCTCAGGCCTCGACATAGCAGGCATCATACTCGGCATACTCGGCGCTCTATCCGTCATGTTCTGCTGTCTTCGGAATCGGAAGAGGGAGATCGCGAACAAGAAGCAGCAGCATCACGAGGAGTTCGGGGCGGGGGAGAGTACTAGTACCGACTCGCAGTCCAAGTGACTGCACCACTTTGACTTGGGGTTGGTAGAACTCAGGTAGAACTGGGATAGGACTGGCATCCATGGACACTCTCACTCTTGAGAAGATTTAGTGGCGGGTAACTTGTGCGTGGTTGCCAAACGCGCCCTTCAATGACTCCGCTTTGACTACGATGAGCTCACAATTGTGCCTGGTCATTCCGCCTTATTCTTACCAATCCGCTAAAGATCTCTTAGACCACCCTGTGTAAGATCAGAATCGTTACGGTTTCCAGACAATACTTTGTACCCCATACTTTCCAAGAACGATGGCCTCCACCGAAACGCCTTTCCGGATCTCTGTCTCCGACTCCAAGATAGCTTCGTTTGAAAGCTAAGCTTGAGCCAGTTACATTCCCAGATGAGCTCGAAGACGCGGGGTGGGAATATGGCTCTCCTTTGGCCGACATAAAACGTCTCGTAGTCAGATGGAAGGATGGCTACGACTGGCGCGTCCACGAGGCTCGCATCAACAACGACCTGCCTCAGTTCACGAGGGATATCGAGGTTGAAGGCTTCGGCGCGTTGAACATTCACTACGTGCACCAGAAGTCATCGAGGAAGAGTACCATCCCGCTCTTGTATTCTCATGGCTGTAAGTGGGCGTTGTAACTCCAGCTATTCAATCGCAAACCTCATTAACCGCGAGTTGCAGGGCCTGGGAGCTTCCTTGAGGTGTCGAAGATACTATCGCCGCTTACGAACCCTACCGCTCCGGACCAAGTGGCATTCCATGTCGTGGCTGTCAGCCTCCCAGGATTTGGCTTCTCCGACGCGCCCAAGAAGCCAGGGTTCAAGGGAGTCCATTACGCAGAGGTGAGGTGATGCTGTCCGTCGGATATGATGAGTATGGTGGGTGTCGAGTATCTTCGGCGAGTAGTGGGGCAACACCTTACCCATAGACATCTAGTCACGCAAGGAGGTGATTGGGGTTATCTGGTGCGCTCACTCGTTTGTCAAGTGCAGATGCAATGCCGAAGGACAAGTTGCAGGTAACGCGCATCATAGCGCAAACGTACGGCCCAAAGCACTCCAAAGCATGGCACACAAACCACTCCAGGTGCGTTACGGCCCGTATTCCCTTTCATATGCCACTATGTAAACTCACTTAACTCAATCACGACAGAGGCGCACCTCCAAGCCTGACTAGCTCCCCTCTCCTCTATCTTGCGAATCTGTTCACTCCTCTCACCGAGGCCGAGGAAAAGGGCGCAGAGCGGACGAAGGAAACCGACGAATATGACATGGGCTATTTTGCCGAGCAAACAACTCGTCCCCAGACTTTGGGATACAGTTTGAGCCATTCGCCAGCAGGCTTACTCGCGTGGATATACGAAAAGCTCATCCACTGGACGAACGAATACCCTTGGGACGATGACGAAGATAAATCAAAACCACCAACAGCATTGCGCACAACAGCTGATTTTGCTTTCTCGTCTGTTACTAGTGCTGTCCCCAAGGCACCACCCTAGCCATGAACATATACGGCTACGCGTTCACGCTCAACAGCGTCCACGACAATCCAAGGCAGTCCCTCGTGGACCGAATCGAGACCGAACCACAACGTCTTTTATTCGATGATCAACCAGGGTGCTTATGGAGGTCCGGATCCGAAACCTGAAAACTACATCCAAACGTACTTGTTCCAGGTGAGTTGTAGTTCGCAGTCAGCGGTTAGATGCGATCGCTCAATGTCAATTCTCGACGTGCTAGAAGCGTTACTGGTTCACCAAGTGCAATGAAGTGACGAAGATCATCCCTGTCAGCATTACACCCAATAAACCGAAGGTACGTCTCATCTCTTCCCTCCTGCCTATCGAGATATCTGACGATCGCTCAGCGCGAGGGTTTCTGCGTCCCAATCAAGTGCGACAACAAGTCGTGCATCTCCGAATCCGACTACCCCGAAGGCAGGACATTTCAGCCTCTAGATCCCGAGGCGGCGGCGGTCTCGGAGCGCACGAGTATCCAGGCTCGCCAGGTAGATAACACGCCTTGGCCACCACCGATCTATGCTCACCTGGATTTCGATCTACTGGTTCTCGAAGGCAGGCCCAGCCGCGTCTCTAAGAATCTACTATGAGACGATCAAACACGATGAACATGGCGTGCGCAGCTCTGACGCACCGACCATCCCCTTTGGAGCGTCCTTCTTCCCCAAAGAGATTATCAGGCACCCTATCACGTACGTGACCTCTGACACAAAGTTCGTTGGTGCTATGGTATGCTGACCAAGGTGCCTTATATATCTTTCCAGGTGGATACGAAATGTCCATAACCTAGTCTTCACCTCAGAGTATGAACGGGGAGGTCATTTTGCCTCTTACGAGAGACCTGACGCCATTGCCAGTGATCTCAGGAGTATGTTTGGGAAGGAGGGCCCAACCCATGGTGTTGTGAAAGGGCTGAACGGCCTATGAGGTTGTACGCTTGTCGCGAGAGTTGAAAAGTCGAGCAGATATAAAAATTCCCCTTCTTACAGATACCAAGTTATCACCGTCAATACGTGCAGCGCTATATCAGTAATGCAGCCTACTTAATTACTCGTCTCATTATGCCGTGAACGTGCGAACGTTCGTTTGTGCAGAGTGTCGGGACCTCGGGGTTTGCACGGCTGCAGTCAATTCTGTGATTCCCGACTGGGAACTGAGCTCTTCTTCCCGGCCTTTCTTTTCAGGGAGCTCACCGCTTCACAAGTTTGCTATTTTTGGGCTGGATCAGAGGTACTGCATACCTGATTAATATGCAAGATGGATCGATTTTTCAGGTGAGTCGCGGTCGTCGTCGTTCGTTGAGTGCTGAGTGCTCATGGACGTCCTTCCCCTGCTCTTTTCGAGTTATTGTCTATTTACGGCTGCTGTGATGCTGTCTGGCACAGTGTGCTCGGTAGACCTTAGCCTCCAGTGCGGACATCGCTCTGCTCTGATCGTCGTCAGGACTCGATTTCGGCCCTGCTGCGCCACCAACTGGAAGTCCACTGCAGCCTCGTCAGCAGCATCGGAAGGAGCTCGGGGCTGGGGAGAGTACTAGTACCGTCTCAGCAGTCCAACTGACTGTACCACTTTGACTCGGGGTTAATAGAATTAGGACTGGACTGGAATCCACGGACCCATTGGGAAACCATCGCCGACTGTACAAGACAGTATCTGGACATTAATTATTATACGGAGAACTCGAATCGACGCATGTATATACTGACTACTACTGTGCACCAACGGGAAGGATGATATCTACAAGATTATGCCGGTCAAACAGCGAGCCATAAATAAACCAGGTATGCACTGAACCGGGTATGATAAATAGTAAGTCTACTCTACATCACCCTTGTCTTCCAAACCAACCGCCATGCTGACGGAGAAGCTGGAGGTTAGGGATTACTTATGCCTCCTCAAGCTACCGAACCAGCCCCCTAACCGTGAATGTGTATGTGTACGTGGCTTGGTCGTGGGAGCTGGTTCAAGTTCTTTTGATGGTGCCGCTGTTGGTGGTACTGGATCCGCTGTCGGTTTCTCGCTGAGGGCAGCGACATCGTTCGTGGAGGGTAGAGCCCCGGTGGTAGGGATATCGTTTGTGGCAGGGATATCGTTTGTGGTAGGGATATCGTTTGTGGTAGGGATATTGTTTGTGGTAGGGATATTGTTTGTGGTAGGGATATTGTTTGTGGTAGGGATATTGTTTGTGGTAGGGATAGGGATGTTGTTTATGGTAGGGATATTGTTTGTGGTGGGTACAGCCCCCGTGGTAGGGATATCGTTCGTGGAAACTACTCCGTTGGAAGATGTGGAGGTGCGTCCATTGAACGGAGGAGAGACGCGTCCATTAGGTTGAGGAGAGACACGCCCATTAGAATGGGCAGACGACACGGAGAATCGTCCATCAAGCGTCGGAGAGACGCGTCCATTCAATTCTGTCGTCGTGTACAAGTTCGCCACGACGGGTGTGGTGTCGGGCATAGCAGCCGGGGGAAGGATTTCCGCGGTGCGAGCAGGATCCGCCACATTGCGAGAAGAAATTTCCTTCGCAGGAGACCCCGGTGCATCACCAGCCGTGATAGTAGCAGGCACTTCCTGCGCCGCCTTCTCCTGCTCCTGCGCTACCGGCCCCCAGCCCTTCCTCCCCTCCATCCACGGCCCCGCCCCACTGATCGCACACCCCCCTAGCTCGTCACACGTACATTTCCCGCCCATGATACTCGGGAGGGAGTCTTCGTCTATTTCTTTGAGGAGTTCCTGGGAGGGCGTTAGGCTTGGGTACCACAGGGGGAAGGGAAGGGGATAAGGGGAGAAAAGGAGGGGTGCAATGGGAAGAAGAGCAGGGGTACAACAGGGAGCGAAGGGAGAAGAGAAGGGGTATTGAAAGCTTACCTCGCGGAAGTTGGGTCCCAGAATCGATATCTTCGCACGGGTTTCTGGGGCCATCCAGGGCTTCATGATGGAGAAGATGTAGGCGAAGGAGGAGGGGGCGTTGATAACAGTTACTTTTCCCATCCTGCAAGTCCAGATTAGCACACGATCAGAATGACCGGGATAAAATGAGGGTACGCACGTCTCTGGGTAATAATCCTGCGACACCTGGAACGCACTCCTCGCCAGGCCTTTCATTTGCCAGAACTGGCTTACACTGCACGCATCATCATCATCATCAGTCCTCAATCCTCAATCACATTCGCCAACTTGGGCAATGGACGCACCTAAATCCCTTGAGATCAACAACGACGAACACCGTCCCGACATGCTTGCCTGCCTGGCGCGACGCAGCGGGTAGTATCTCCCTCGTGAGGAGCTCGGCGTTTACCATGAACGTCTCCCAGTGTCGCTCGGGAGTCATTTTGGAGTAGAGCTTGTGGGTATCCATGGAGCCGTAGAAGTGGAAGTTGAGGGGACGGCCGAGCTGTTGTTTGGAATTAGGTTTGATAGATCTAAGCCAGTGGAGGGTGGCGGAGGTGATGGGTGCATACCTTGTCTGTCTGCCGGGGGGGTGTGTTAGTACTTTGGTTCGATCAAGGGACGGAGAGGGCAGACAGACCTTATGGAACCACATAGGCCAGCTCTCGAATACGTGTTGTCGTTCCGGGTACTTTCGACGCAGTCAGCCAGGAAGGAAGGCAGAGATCATCGGGCCCTAGGAGGGGGACACATGACCTACATCGAACGGGTCCGTCCTTCTGTACAGCTCATCTATCCCCACCCCTCCAGCCGTCTTACGCCAATTCTGGCAGTCCGAAAGCATCTTCGTAGACTGCTGCAAGTTGAACTGTCTTGCTCTCAAAAATCGTCTAACGGATAGGTTACTATCGATCTCTAGAACAAGTGGCGCGAGGTGATCGTACAGAAGAGTTTCGTCATCCGTCCCAATGCTATCTCCCTCTTTGATGATCTCATCCTTGAAAACATTCGTCCTGAAGGTGTTCAGTGCTTCTCGTTGTGTGTCGGAGAGTGCGGACATGAGTGCGGAGAAAGGGAAGGCGCGGTGGAAGGCCATGCCGATGGCGCCCAAGTTATGTAGGGAAGAAGATCATTGTTACTAATACTTACTTGCAACGCTTACTGTACGAAGCACGGATGATGATGTGATGAGGATAATTCAATCCATCATTTTCCGAGGATCAACGTTTCAACTCCGGCGGTGGGTCGGCAGGGACTGAACATGTTGAACACCTCTTGACCTCGAACATGTACATCGCAGGAATTCACCTCTCCCACAACCAAGCCGTCGAAGCCCTCGCCGCCTCTGCCCTCGCAATACACTGGGCCCGTCACCTCTCCTCCGTCACAAAAGCCCTAAAAATCGCCTCCCAAACAGCCGGCCCCATCCTGAGCAAACCCTCCACCCCCTTCCGCCGCTTCGTCTCCGGCAAAGCCTTCATGGCCGCCACCCTCGGCCCCCCTCTCGCACTCATCGGTACAGTCGCCTACAACGGATTCGTTCAGCCTGAATGGATGCAGGAGTGGAGCTTGCCGGACTGGTGCTTTGATAACTTTAAGCAGAAGGCGGGAGTGAGGACGTTGGGCGCTGTGTTCCTTTTCTTGACTGCTGGACGGATTACCAGTTCCACTATTGCGCATCTTGGGTCGCAGATTAGCTCTATCGGTGTAAGTTTTCTTCTCAAACGTGTCCGAAAATTCAATTTGCTAATGTGTTTGTAGGTCCGCGAGAAGCCTGAACTCGTCACCGCCGGTCCATACGCTAGCGTTCGTCACCCCATGTACTCGTACGTCCCCTTTCTTTCCCTATGCTCTCAAGGATGTCTCGCTCACGGTGTTTCTCTAAAATCCAGCTCGGTCTTCATCTCCCAGCTCTGCGCCTCCGTCATGTTCTGGTCCTATATCCCCCTCGTCAGTCTCCTGGTCACCACCCCCATCACCGCTTTCAAGATTGCCAACGAGGTTCGTGCTGTTTCCCAAACTACTACATGTCTCCACTCACCTGAATTCGTCTGTAGGAACGTCTCATCCAGGAGTCCCCCCTCCTCGGTCCTGAATACGCAGAGTACAAGGGACGCGTCCAGTACCGCTTGATCCCGTACATCTGGTAAACAGTTACACCTCGGGACTGAACGTTTTACAAGTACACAAGTAGCAGTCGTTCTGTCACCATACGCACACTCTTACTATGGGTTCAGTCCGAGCAAAGGAAACGAGACGCCCCGGTCTTCACGCTCGCATGTAGAGGCAAGGCCAGCCGAACATAGTGTCCCGACTAACGCGCTTCTTATCTGTACAAGTTGCATGATTGATTAGAGTACTCGAGAAAATAATGCTAGAGGATACATATGGCATGAGAAGGCGTAGAGCAGCCGTGAGGGAGTAAAGGAACATTGAAAAGGGAGAGAATGTTATCAGGCAACATATGCAAAGGTATCCCTCGTCCCCTCCACGCGCTCAATGTAGTCCTTCTCTAACAGCGTCTCGATCGCCTGTGAAAAGTATCATGTTAGACTCGGTTGGACATAGAGGGCAAGGAATGAAGAGTGTGACTGACCTTCTTGATATCCGGAATCTTGGGACTAAACCTCTGTGAAATCTGCGCAATGACCTCCTGGATCAACTGCTGGTTCTTCATCGTCTTCCTCGCTTTCATGATTCTACGCCAATTCCATTATCAGTATGTCATTACTTCAAGTTTCCCAGCAAGCAAGCAAGGAAACATACCGGACGATCGTCGCCTGAATCACATACTTCCTGTCCTCGTCCACCGTCTTCAGTACATCCGTAGACTCCTGCTTCACCTCAGCCTTGATCGGCAAATTCAAGTTGACACGGATCTTCTTCGACTTGAAGCCTGTGTTCCTTCATTGTCAGTCCCACCCATACCAAGGGAGAAGAAAGAGACACGCACCAGGGTTCAAATCATACTGCTCCTTCTCCTCATTAATCAACACCTTCGCCTTCACAAGCAGCGCCAACACCTGCCCCAAAATATCCTTCGAAATCGCCGTCGCCGCCTCCAGCTCCTGCAGCGAATACGTCATGGCAGCATTATACTGCGTCAGCACAGCCATCTGATACGAGCTCGTCATAAAGATATACTTCTGGTTCAGATAATTCGTCCGCATCTCGTTTTTCGAGTAATTCCACAGCCAGGTGAGCTTGCGCCCAGAGTGCTTGGTTTGGTAGTACTTTTGGAAGCGCTCGTACGTGGGCTGGATGGGGGCGGGAACGATGAAGCCGTGCTCGGGGGGGTTGAGGGGCCAGAAGTTGGTGCCGAGGACCATGACGCCGAAGGAGATGTCCATGTCGTCGTGGTTTTGCTGCATGCGCTCTTTGAAGGAGTCCGTGAGATCTTTGCTCAGACTCATGTCTAATGAGCAATGGGGTTAGAGGGGGGCAAGCAATGGAGATGATGCGACGTACCTGTGAACATGCGCTGCAGCTTGTTGGTGTACTCGAAACCGCAGGCCTCCTTCAGCTTCGAGATCATGCTCGCTTCACTCTCGTCGGAAGCTGACACGCCGTGAATGAGTCGCTTCGACAACTTGGTGGTGTAGAAGGTTTGGAACACGTCCTTGTCCTCGATGTACTTGAACAGCACCATCTGGAAATGCATCCTTTTCAGTCATCAAACTCAAGAAAAGACGGGAAAAGCACATACCAAGCGATTGAGAGCACCCTCCAAGTCGACCTCCTCGGCCATCTTGTTGTTCTTCCTCAGCAGAAGATCAGCATGCTTGGCAAGCAACTCCGGAGACTTAGTGGAAGAGTTTCCTGTGGCCGCATTACGGTTGACGAACTCCCTGCAAGCCTTGTCCAAGCTAGCCACGAATCCTGCCTCTCCGCGGAAGCTCCTCGCGACGGTCTCCGAGTTCTTGCGATGAACCTCGAGAAGCGTGTCAACGTAAGCCTTGGGATCGACGCTCTCGGCGTTATCACCCTCGCCGACCAGCTTGGAGATAGCGGTCAACCCAGCGTTCTTGACGTGCTCCTCAAACTTCTTTCGGAGAGGCTCCAGGCCTTCGGGAATACGGGAGAGCAACGCGTACATCCGCTGCAGATCTTCGTCTTTGTCGAAGTCCAGGAGACTCTGGAAGCTGTCCCACATGAGGTCAGAGTGCTCGCGAATAAGGACGTGTTCGCATTTGCTGACGAGAGCTTTGCGGGTGCTCGTGTTGAGGTAACGGTCGACGCGATCTTCCTCCTCCTTCAGGCGCTCCTCGGCTTTCTTGAGGTATTCAGACACGCTGTTGGCAGCGAGGAAGGCTTCCGACTCTTGCTTGTAGTACTTCTCGGTGGTTTCCAAAAATGGTGTTTCGAAGAACTCCTTGTAGACATCCAGGCTTTGAATAAAGTAAGTAAGGGCTGGTGAAAGAGCGTTGCCGTGTGGCGTACCAAGCTTTGTTCGTGTCGTTCTCGTCTAAACCGAGAGATACGAATGAGTCGACGACTTTCTTGACCAGACCCTGATCAATCGTATCGCCATTGCGCTGAATCTCTATCAATCGGAGGATGGCACCAGCCAGTTTGGTGTTCTTGTTCTGAATGTACTGGAAGAAGTTGGTTCGCCATTGGACCAGCGCGAGCTATCAAAATAACGTGTTGAGTGAGGTATTCAAGACAATAAGAACAAAGGCCATACCGTGTAAACTGGGTAGACATTCTTGCGCCCCTCGTCTCTTTCTCGTTTCACCCAATGACGGTTAAGGTATGTGAACAGTCGGTTGATATAGTTGGCGCCGGTGGTGTATCGGTCCCATTCAGCACCGTAGTACCTCAGAAGATCCTCGTCTTGCAATGAGTCGGAATGCTGAAAGGGGGGTAAGTGGCCTGAATGAGCGATAACTCACTGTTCACTCACGTCACGGAGGGTCTTGAGATGAGCAACGAAATAACGGATCAGGTTATTGTACAGATCCGACCCCATGAGGTTAGCGCCAGCTGTGAAAGCAAGATTAATCGGAATGAGTGTACAACGACTAGATTCGACGCGTACTGCGATTCCCCATTCCGACCGTGTCAGAAGTCCCGTGCATCTTGGACGAGGTGCAGTAGTTGTAGGCGACGGTGTACAGACTCATGTACTTGCTGTAAGAGACACCTGTCTGGAGCTTGGTCATGATGTGGTCCACGCCCTCCTCCAAGAACTCCCATGTTTTGGCGAGGTCTGTCGAATTCAACAATGTGTATCAATGTTGCGATTGTTTGGGTGTACGATGAAAGTGGATTACCTGCTGAGGCGGGTGGCATTTGTAGGCCCCCCACCACATTGGAGGAAGAAGATGCGGAAGATGACATTCCTGGTGAAGGATGACTTGCTCGTGCGATATCAGCAACGAGGTCAAGGCGGTGGTGGAAGGTGGAAGAGTGGCGAGCGTGTGGCCACAGTGCCTCACGACTATTGATTGGCGCTGACAAACTTTAGAGTGCTCTCTGCTCTACTTAGTTCATCCTCCTCCATCTGCGGCCCGTCATGGTGCGTCGACGAGCACCCAAGTCCTCTGGGAAATCCGCAAACAAACCACGACCTGTAGATCGCTCCGCTTCCAAAGTCAAAAAGTGGAACACCGTCGATGATATCCCATTAGATGAGGAGGACCAGTGTGCGTCTATCACATTCTACTGGTCATGTTCGCCGAACTTATCGGGTCTTATTTGTGCACAGTTTACGCAAACCGCGACAAAATCCTTCTCGATGGCGGCGCTGACGACAGCGACTCAGATGGGTTGGAGGACGAGGTATTTGCGCTAAAAGGTCTCGACCGCGATATCGAGGAAGAGAACCTCGAAGACCATGACTACTCGGACGAAGAGGATCCATCCCTCTCCGAGCCGGGACCATCAAAAGCTACGAAGACAAAAGCAAAGAAGAAGGAAGCCAAGGGCAAGAAAGCTGCAGCGCCGTCGGCAAGCTCAGAGTCCGAAGAATCTGAAGAAGAATCTTGGGGCCAAAAAAAGTCGGCGTACTACTCCTCCAACGCTGACCGGATCGACTCTGAGGACGAAGAGGCCAACGAGCTGGAGGAGCAGGAAGCACTGCGTCTGCAATCAAAAGCGAGGGAGACGCTCAATGACGATGCTTTCGGCCTTCCCGACCACCTGGACGACCTAGAGCCCTCACGGCAGGAGGAGGAGGAGGAGGACTCGTTAGTGAACTTTACAGAAAGCACTGCGCTCACGCTGACAGTATTCTATACAGCTCGCTCGCAACACATGGGACTGCCATGCTTGATGATGGCCCTCAAGATCCCGCTGCCCTGCTCCAAAGGCTCTCGAAGACAAATCCTGAAGCCCTTGCCCTTGCTGCGGACTGGAAAGACACTGCGAATAACCTGACCAGGATAAAACAGATGTTGGAAGAGTGCGTGTCACTCTCGTTGTGCCGTGGACATGTGCTTAATAACATCCCACAGTTTGGAGGAGCGAGAACCTGATTCCCAGCAGCTCGGAAGACTTCATTTCTACTATCGTATGTATCTGCATGCTGCTGCTATTCCAGCGATACTGAAGAGTGCTCTCAGAGGGCCTACTGACCTACGCCACGACTCTGGCGTTCTACCTCCATATGCGTGCTAGCAAGAAGTATGCCCAACGACCGGAGCTTCTGCGAAACCATCCTATCCTCGCCCGTCTGCTCTCGTTGAAGGACTCTCTAGCCACCCTTCAAGAGTTGGGCTTCGACGAGGAAGAAGCGGATGATGAGGAGGACGAAGAAGACGATTTGATGCTCGAAGCGCAATCGTTGTGGAAGCTCGGTCAAGAGGAAGGCCTGGACAAGGACGAGCTTCGTGAGCTGCTCCTTGACGCTCTCAGCGGTCAGAAAGTTGGTGTCACCGAGTCTGACGAGGACGAGGACGTTGAGGTGGCGGCCCCATCGCCTAAGAAGCACAAGACTTCGAGCTCACGGGATGGCAAACCCAGCAAATCTTCCAAAAACTCCGCGAAGCCCGTTTTCGATCTCGTGGAGCCGCAGTTCGTCTCCTCCAAGACTTCATCATCCTCTTCCGCTACGCCCAATCATGCCGACGCCTATGGCGAGAACGTATCTCTTCAATCTCACGACGCCGCGGACAAGTCTGCTCGCCGTAAATCTCTCAGATTCCATACCTCCAAGATCGAGAACGCCAGCAACAGGCGAAACAATGCTAGAACTGCAGTGGGAGGCGACGATGATCTACCGTATAGAGATAGGAAGAAGGAACAGGAGATGAAGCTGGCTAGGGCCAAGAAGATGGGTCAAGGCGGCGCGGATCTGGATGACATGGAAGTAGACGCCGCGACGCCTGGGCAGAAGCGGCAGAGAGAAGAGGCCGACGACGGCAGTGAGGAGGAAGCTGAAGCCGGCAACGGATACTACGATCTAGTGAAGAAAAAGAAGAAGGAAATGAAGGAGGAGAAGAAGTTCGAGTACGAGGCCGCCAGGGCTGCTGCGAGGTAAGCACACCCGAGGCTAGAATATCAACCATCACTAACCCACGTATCTCCAGGCCGGACTTGGACGGCGATTCTGCCGATGGTCCACGTTCTCTCACTCGATCCATCCTCAAAAACAAGGGTCTTACCCCTCGTCGCGGGAAAGACGTGCGCAACCCGCGTGTCAAGAAAAAGCACAAGTACGAGCAGGCCAAGAAAAAGGTGGCCTCTCAGAAAGCTGTCTACAAAGGTGGTCTTTCTCAAACAGGACACTACGAAGGAGAGAGGAGCGGTATCTCCAAAGTGCGAAAAGGTGTTGCATTGGGATGATCTAGTAGTAGCTTTGTGCTTGACCAATGCTATCTCCTGGGTGATGAACACTGCAGACATTCATTCGTGATCGTCTACTTCAGTACATTGTATGATCCCTGCCAGCAAGCAAGTAATCAGACCCATAAGTAATCCAGCGCGGAAACAAACACGAAGAGAGAGACACAGAGAGAGTTAGAAGAGCAGATGACAATCCGTATGCACATGAAGAAGCGAAGCCAAGAGCATAAGTATAGAGCGGAAAAATCGGGTAACAGATTGCAAACAGAGGTGGTAAACACAGAACGGATCGATGCTGTTACGGAGATCAGTGAGAAGTGAATTCGAAAACGAGTGACAGATAACATCGACTGGAGGAAAAAGAGACGAGAGCCTAAAACCATAGAGGGAAATATGCACGTTCAGAGCAAGAGTGCTGACAGAAACAGTAAAACCAAGTCAAAAACAAAACTCCATCGAAGATTGTCATTGTTCACATGCTGACGATGCCAACGGATACAACAGAACCTCTCCTTGTAAGGCTCTTCGTCAAGACGTTGTCTTTCTCGCCCAAGTTCAAGATGCTTTGGGGCCGACTGACACCACCGGGTGGAGTAGTATCAATGTATCGAGCTGCCGCAACTGCCTGATCGACTTCCATTTGAGAAAGCTGCTTCGACGTCCTCCGCGGGGGCGGCGAGAGAGATTTGAACTCGGGGTAGTGGTCATCGATGCTAGGAAGAGGGATATCTATGGGTCGGGGTCTAGAGGACGCCCTGATACCAGAAGACACATCAACCAGTGGGAAGTAAGAAGAGGTTGGCGACGGGGTTGGTAGCACAGTGCCATCGATGAAACTCGGGTCGTTCTGGACCTTGGGGTGCGCAATATGTTCGGCGACGGGCGTTTCAGGCCTTGAATTGGACGAGAGACTATCGTTCCGTTGTAGCTGCAAGGAATTTCGCAATGGGTGAGATGCGGCCAAGGTCAAAGTTGGAGGGATTGGCGTCGTTGGAGCGGATGCGGGAGCACTAAGAATACGAAGTCGCTTTTTCAATGAGGTACTGCGTGGCGGGGTAAAAGCGGGTTTCTTGGTATCAACAAGCGGTTCCGGCTTTGAAGGAGGGGGAACAGGGGAGGCGGGTATAGGAGGGAGATGGCGCGATGGTAAGCCTTCAGAAGCGACAGATACAGTTTCGTCCGGCCTTGGGGGCAGTCCACTGGACGGAGGCGGCTTTGGTTCCATCATTGAGATACGGAATGTCCTATCTCTAAATCGAGAAATGGTAGTCGAAGGTGATGAAACAGCACTAGCATGTGCTTTCATTGGTAAAGGCGGCTCGGAGTCTCTGCGAGCGCCGCGAGGGTCGTGTGGGGCAGGAGGGAGCGCGATGGTAGGTGCAGGTCCACGCGGTGGCGGCATCGAGGTTCTATGGGAAGAGGCACCGCGATTGTGGGCTGACGCGGAATTGGGATGCAGTAGACTGCCAGTCGGTGGCCCCTGCTGCTGTGGAATGCCCGCAGGAGTAGTACTTTGCCTCCCGAACGAGGGAATGCCAGTAGCACTTTTCTCGCTGTTCATGCTGTGGACAGATGAACGACCATGAGAGCGGTTGTCGAGACTCGTTCTGCCGTTTGTAGGCTGAGGTCCGCTAGAAGAGCCCTGCACAGGGGGAGCGGGTGGAGGCCCAGCTGGAGGGGTCATTCTCTTGGGGAGCGAGCCTTGTCTGGACCACCGGCGGGAACTGCGTTTAGTTTCAAGACTTGGCCTGCCGGCCGAACCGCCCACCGGGCTAACTCGCTCTGCTGATGCAAATGTCGAGACTGACTGCAGAGAAACGGAAATTGATTGGACGGATGGTGCTCGAGGGGTTGAGAGCACGGAGGCCCTGTCGCTACCCGCCAGATCTCCCCCGGGACCTATACCCACTGCGCTCAAGCTGCCGTTTCCACCTGCGTTGCCGTACATGCCTTGCTGGAAGGTCGGGTTAGGCTTTGCAAGCAAATCATCTTCTGAAATCCGTATACGTTCCGGCGGATTTCCAGGCCCAATAGAGGTCCAACGTTTCCTTGGCGGTGGCTGCAGCGGGATCTGGAGAGACAGTGTCCTCGTCGCCTTTTCGGCAGACCTTCCGGCCGTCGGAACCGTCCACGAAGAGGAGTCTGGCAAGGTGTCGTCGTCTTCTAGGGTCCAAGTCCCAGGAACGATCTTTCTGTCCAGGATTGGGGTCATCCCAGCAAAACCTCCTGGTGCATGGCCGTTGGCAGAGCTGGGTATAGCTGCGGTACTAGGGGCGGTGAAAGTACTCGCAGAGGCGTTTCCAGGCCGCATCATGTTGATCAGGCTGTTGCCCATGAAGCCAAAGCTGTTCTCCGCTTGAGCTCTGTCTGCAGGATTAGGGTCCGTTAAGCTAGCGCCGGACGGCGATCGAGACCTATTGCCGAAAAGCCCTTTCAGGGCGCGCGACGATGTCGTGGTCGGAGAATGAATATTGGCCGCGGTGTGATGCGAGTATGAGGAATCGGACGAGATTGAGCTAACGGATACAGAGGTTTGAGGTCTCCAGCCCTCTTGCGAACCAGTCGCTATAGATTGCAGAGGCGTTGTCGCCGTGGGGGATGGGGGCACGTAGAGGCTCTGAGCTCGCATGGATAACATGACGTCCATGTCACCCCTGGGCTCAATGCTGCCGAGATTCTGGGTCACCGAACCCAACCCAGCTTTCATGGATCTGAATCGTGCTTGAGTATCGTGCTGACCCTCGACGGAAACAGAATCAAAGGCTCACCGCAATTGGAGAATACAAGTCTTCACGGTCTCGATCCAATTTTGTGCCTCCCGCTGGTCTGGAACTTGCAGAACCCACATTGTTCGTCCAAACTCATCCGTGCCATTCAGCTCCCTCTTGAGGGCGCCTACATCTTTGCCGCCTATCTTGATAACCCCTTTTCTTCCGCCCTCTTCAGCAACAAAGACAACACTGTCTTCATTAATCTCGAGTCTTTCCAACTCCGATTCCTTGCTTGAATGATCGTTGCCTTTCTTGGTGCCTTTGAAGAGGTGGAGATAGGAGGCGCGAGAGGAAGGAGGAGACGTGAGAATAATGTGTCGCAGTTTCCACTGTTTGTTCAGGGAGAAGATGCGTATAGACGGGGGAGGATAAAGTTTGGGGAGTATGGAGGACTTTTGAACGTATGGCGATAATTCGGCTGGATTAGACGGGAAAGATGGTATTGGGTTTGAGTATGTAGAGGTCGACGCGGTGGGTGAAAACGACACAGAATTTGTCCGACTGTGAGATGAAGCTAAACCAGTTGCATAGTTCTTCCGACTAGTGGTAGAGAGTGGGGAGGAGAGAGAGATGCTGGACTGAGGGCCCATGTAGGTGACATCCGTTCTGGATCCTGGATCGCCTCCGAGAGGGGTATACTCACTTTCTTGACTGGTGTGAGAGATTACAGGACCAAGGCCAAGAGACTGAGCAGCTGCTTCTCGCAGTCGCAGCCTTTCTTGGTTGTCCTCCTCAGCAATGCGTGAGGCTGAAATCTCTATCACTTCGGGCAGGATGATGGGTGCGTTCTTGACCGACGATGTGTGCCGAACGGACCTTGAACGTCGGCGTAGCTTCAGGGAGTTCAGAGCGTCGGAGGCGGCGAATATAATGCTGCCGCGTTTGTTAGACTGGGAGTGGGTTGTTGTAGTCGAATGTAGAGAGGGCGTATGTTGCCCCGTGTGAATAAAGGAAGCTAGATGAAGAGGAAAGAAGGGATATATGAGGTGGAGACTGTCATAATATGAAGTGAAGAGGCAATTACCATCGTCGTTCTTCGACTTTTGCTTTCCCTTCCATGGTGTGTCATGATACACAGACATCGAGGGCCCCAGGCATCGACGCTCGCAACAAAGTGAAGAGCAAGTAGTCCGCGGTTCGATCCAGGCTTGCAACTCTCTTTCGCTTCCCATCAGCATCGAGTCCGATCACTCAGGCACACATAATTATTCTCCCGGTCTCCGAAAGTCAATTACAGAAAATGCATTATGGTACACCCAGATTACACTCAAATCGTACAAGTACTCTACCGCTAATCAGCACATGAGAAAAACGACGATACACCAACGATAGATCGATCCTAAGCAAAGCTATTCTCCACGTCAGCGCTGTCATCGCCTTGTTCCATACTTGCAAACTGTAACCGAAAAGGGATCAGTGATTTTTCCCGTGCGCGAATACGAATCAGATGCTTACCGTCAAGAAAGCAGATGGGCGGTGCTCTTCAGCCCAGAACAGCAAGGGAGTGTCCAGCGTCATGTTGTAAGCGAGGGTCTGGGACCAAAGCTGTGTCAAACCGACGCCGTAATTCCACACTCTACCCTCCGGCACAAGTGTCATGCCCAGGACACGATCTGACAGCAGGAGCTGAACCCGCTCTGACATGTTGGGATTGAAGCCCTAATCAAAAAGTGTCAGCCAAGATCTGTACAGTGTTCATTATAGGTAATGAACGTACAGGTGGGTTAACGGAGAGGTCAGCATTTTTCCTGCCCCATTCGAAACCAGCCACAGATAGCGTGTGTGCAGAGAGGGACACTGAACCAGGAGTGAAGGACGCGGTGACGCAGATGGATGAAGATCCCCACTCCGTGTGAGCTGCCATGACCTTGGCTTGTGTTGTAACATCGGTGGGAGACAGATGGTTCAACTCCAGAGCTTGTGTCTTGATCCAACCAAGGGGTTCGAGATCCTTCAGGAGGAAGTCGTCGCGGGGCAACTGAGAGGGAAGTTCGACACTGTTATTGCTGCCGCGTTGCGGCACCCAGACCAATGCCTACACGAAGATGTTGAGTGAATGCTCGCTGATGCAGAAATTAAGAATGACGTACCTTGATCTCCTTCACCTGCTTGTTGTCGGGGGGAGAGACACCATATAGATACGCAGCAACCTGGGTACGAAGATCTGCGGCGGTTATGAAAGCCTTCAACAGGTTCTTGGGAAGCACGAATGTGTACGAGGCGGCGTCGTCTTTGACATCGTCGTTGGAAACGTAGATATGTTGCAGACGCAACGCGAGATTGCTTGCAGAGATAGCGCGCACCCGCCAATCCGACTTGCTGCTAAACACTTGCTGTTCGTAGTTGGTCGCTGAAATCGCAATCTCAGCTATACGCTCTTGTATCTAATAATGAGCACTTACTAGTCACTGTTTGAATAGTGTCTCCATGAACGTTGGTGGTCCGCCTGCGTAGAAGTCAGCCTCGCGCCATTACTAGAGAAATGAAAGCACACGTACGTCTGGACAGCTGTGACCTGAGCTTGCGCCTCGGTGCTTTTTTCAAGCTCTGCCATCTGCTGCCTCTGAAGAGAAGGAGCAGCAATCTCCTGACCGAGGATGATATCCCTGATCTCGCTGACAGTGAGTGACGCGATGTTGACGCTATTTCTCTTGCCAAAGTCCTAAGGGTCGACATATTGAGAAAAGGCACCAGACGGGCTTTGAAGCTCTGAATCTTACCGCTAGAATCAGATCCTTCATGGCCACCTCGACCTTGATCCACTCTTCATCACTCAGAGTGGGCCATACGAAATGCGGCTCAGTGATGGTGTTCTTGTCCGGGTGAAGGATGATTTTCGCCTTCTCGTTGTTCACATGAAGGCCTCGCAGCAATAGGATCAACCGTGAAAACGCGGTGTAACTCGAAATCGACTTCAACCAATCGTCTGCATGAAAACGTTAGGTCGAATTCACGGCACGGAATCAAGGAGTAACTAACCATAAAGACTGAACAGAACCATTTGAGGTTGTGTCGCGCGCTTTAGATAAATCGACATCAGGAAAGGTATTGCACCTCGCAGGAGAGCGACATGCCAAAATCAGGTCACCAAACTTCTCCATCTTCATGCAAGCTTGGAACGGTAGCTGGAGCTCACTGCCTTTGATAACAATGTTGGGGAAATCCAGTAAATGGACTTCAAGGGGATCTTATCAATTATTTCAGTGACTGTCAGGAGATGAGAAGGTTCTGGAAGAACATACCCAACATGCCCTTCCTCGTTACAATGACCTGTTTCGGCTGCTCTTCGACGGGCAAAGAACGCACTAGAGCGGCCACTTCTTCAGCAGTCTTCCACTTAGCAAGCTGACCAAGACGCTTCTGCCCGGCCCACACGCTGGTGTGGATGATTTTCAGGAAAAGCTGCCCAGAGCGCGGGTTGAAGATGAAGATGGCGCCGTCTGGTTCATTGCTTTATTAGCGATGAGTGAGCTTTCAGGACGAAGAACACTCACTGATAGGCTTAGTAGTCAAATTGCCCTCGAACGTCTTGTGGCTAAGATGGAGATTCAGAGACCGAGCTACACAAGGACGGGGGCGAGCTTACATGGTTACACGATAAACGTTAGTGTCATCCACAAACCCTGCGGCATTGGTCAGCAAATGCTATTGCGAATCGAGATGAATACGCACAGATGATCTGGTTCGAGAACAACTCCGAGTAATTCTGACTGTTGAGGTACGGTTCGGTGGGTTCGGATGAGTACAGCTGAAGACCCTTGCGAATACGGTCACGAAGCACATGGCAAGCAGGGTTGGCTTTCATGATCTTGGCCATGGCCTGTTGGATTAAAGGCTTCAATCCCGGGAACCAGTTGCCGTACGCCGACCACAAGTTGTAGGCCAGATCCATGCCGACCATCACACCAGTGGGCGAAGGATAGATACTCATGGAATCGGACACCTGGTCTCGTTGAGCGCAAGGGCGAGAGAATGTTGCAACAAGTACTCACATAGTCCAGGAACTTCGCCCGAGTGTAACGTTCAACATCGTGGGAATCAAAGTCACCCCAACGTAGCTGCACATCGATCCAGAACTTGTTGCTGGTGGTTCCATCCAACTGATCTTTGACCTGAGAAAGGACAACAGTCAATAAAGACAGCTCAACTAACGAATGACGATAGCTTACATCTGTGACCAAAGATGGACGAGCAATATTCCACTGGAAGGACAATCAGTTTCCTGGAGGACTATGAAGAACGGCGTGGCAAACCTTGTAGGCCGAGAACAGAAGGATGTCAGCGCACGACGAGTTCATCTTGTAACTCTTTCGAGGATGGATGGTCTCCTTTTGGACAGTCTCTATCTGCAGTGGTTCGAGCTCTTGATCGAACACTTGGCACTGTCATGGGCGCATGAGCGACAAGGACAATCCTATGCACGCAAACACTTACCAGATCCATCACCACACTTTCGTGGACTAGTTGGAGTGTTGGTAAGTTCGTGTGAGATAAACATAGCAACAGAACTTACTCTTCTGCCACAAGTGAGCTCTGAAGATTTGAATCAAGCTGATCTTTAATGTTGGAATTTTCCCGTGCCTGTAACTGGATCAGCGCAAGTCTTGGGCGAGCAGGAAAACAGGACTTACATGAAGATACCAGTAAGATCAAGCTGCACTTGGAAACCAACATAGACGTTTGCACGATTGATGGTAGGGCTCCACCAGAGAGTGAATCGACGATTGGGAATTTGGTTAAGACCGGAGCGCTGAGCGTTGGTCAGCTTCTTGTATCTCATCGACTCCTCGAAGCCTGAGGCTTTCTCCCAGAACAGACCTGAAGTGAACGTCAGAACGGCTGGAAGAGATGACATGTAGAAATGACTGACCCTCCCAAGTGGGGAAGTAGGTTCCTTTGAACAGTGTATGCTCAAGGATACCTTCCGCACCACCCAAAGCAGCGATGACATCGACTCGATAGTTGTTCAACTGCCAAAGCTTTCCGTCATGTCGCTGTGAAGTCCACCAGAATGGATTGCTTTGCAGTTGCGTCAGATCAAGCGAGAACTGCAGAAACATGATGAGAGACATACTGCTTCAACAACTGGTACTGCTTCCAGTCGGTTCGCACACGCCAACCTCGGTCGTAAGCGAGTGTGTGACGATCCTTCTGGAACAATGTGTTGATTCGTGGGATACCACGATCCCAGCTGTCCTCTAGATCTTCCAGGGTTAGACGTCGGTTCTGGGCATTGGCTTCCTTGCGCTTCATGGAGTATTCAGACCAGACTCGAGCGGAATCCAAAAACTCTGCCTCCCAAGGTTGCAGGTACCGGTACAAGTTCGGAATGAGCTGATCCTCTTCGTGACTCATGCCGGCACGGAAATGAGTGACTATGGGAGAGAGATCCAGAGTATGAGAGTGGGGATACAAGAGGCAGCAAATAGACTCACCAGCAACGTCAGTCTGCTTCGACCATCGCAAGTCACTTTGAGGAATCAGAACATGTCCCATAGACAACATGCCCAAACCACCCAATTCCTGGATGGCGCATGAGAAGAATGATTCATTACCGCATACTGGAACACACCTTCGGGGTGTAGAAAACAACTGGAGGGAAACGAGAAGGCATTTTACTGTTCAGACCAATCTTGACACGAGTCTGAATCTTGTTCTCTGCCTTCACGAGCGCATCCAGGAGTTCGTTCGTGTGGATGACGGCCTCGCGGTAGTAGGTCATCAGTCCAATCAACGCTGTGTTCCATTTGTTGACGATCTTGGAGAAAGTAGTCGAGCCAGAGCTCATGAGAACCTGCCTGATGCGGTTATTGAACTGTTGAACGCCTGGGAAACAAATCAGCACGATGCGACGATGTCAGCGCCATGAAATGGCAAACTTACCGTCATCGGATACCCTGAGGAATGCCTGCGCTGTCCTCTCCTTAGTCTGCTCATTGGTCAAGTTCCAAACGGCGTCCTTGAGGGAGAACTGCTCTCCACTGATCGTCCTGATCTTAGGCAAGATGCGGATCTCGAAGCCAGACATGGAGAACAGAAGCTGGGGATTGTTCTGCGAGTAAACGCTGACAAACGTGTCCTCCCATTCGATGGTGGTAAGGGACCTGGGCAAACTCTGCTTCACGTTCCAGAAAACTGCTCGTCCTAGGTTGACATCGTGCTTGATGAGTCGCATCCTGCAATCTCGAGGCCAGCAACGTTTGTTGTTGTAGCCGATGACATTGTTGTTGGTAGGATCAGGATTGGCAGACAGATAACGCTGAATGAGGTCGCGAGCTTCATCCGCGTTAAACCTGAAGAGGACGTGGATTCGATCGACGTATCGGGAGTACAGGCGGATGGGGTGACTTGTTTCCGTTCCTGAATCACGGTACTGCAGGAAGTTGTTGGGTGCTTGAGGGGGCCCTGCCATCTCGCTAGCGCGTTTCAAACCAAGAATCAGTAGGTCGAGGATGAGGCCGTAGTACTGGAAGACGAATGCCGAGAACTGCAGGCCACGGATGAGACCAAAGGCGTTCGTATGAGCCATGTCTAAACAAATGATTAGTTTCGTGACTAGGCGCCAAAGGCAGTTCAAGCGCACCCTTATAGGTCAGTACTGGGAAAAAAATTCATTAGCAACAGACATGTGTGTGTTTTAGCATGTAGACCCACCGATGTTGTTCTTGGCGGTAATATAATCAGCCAAGTTGTGGTCCAGAATCAAACGAAGAAGGGACCGAAGAAGCGTCAGATCCATCTTCTCGTACACCTTGGAGAGGACAGTTTCCATGAGGACGTTGCATTCTCCTTCGTTAGTCTCCCAAATGTCGGTTAAGTTGTTGATGCCTTGGCACCACTATGAACAAAAATCGCGTCAGCCCAGCCTACGTGCGGATGCAGGCCCACAATGAACTGACCTTGTAAACAAGCAATGGTGGTGGTTCGGTATCCTAAAAGAAGCTTATTACGTCGGGCCGATGAAGTAATTTCAGATGAACATACTGCGGGCTTAATCCAGGCAGGGAAGAGGCCGCGCTTGTCAGCTCTAATAATGCAGTTGAGCACGTAGCACATAAAAGGGTGTCAACAAGGAGCTCACTCGAAGAACAGGAACTGGTCCAGATACTGCGCATGATCAGGTCAGAAAAGAACACGGGCACCTCACAACAAGAACGAGGAACTCACAGCGTCAGTAATCTTCTCCACAGGTTCGATGTCGTAGCACGGGATGAGCTTGTCGTAAGTATCGAAGAACTCAATTCCACATTCCTTGAAGGCACGCTGGGTGAGCAAGAGACGCTTGATACGCGACAAGCATTCGTGTGGGTTGTCATAGGCCTGCTCGATTAACGCCAGCTCTTCACGCTGGGATTGGTTGAGTCGTCCTTTGACTGAGTATGCCTCTTTCAGCTTTTCCAGAGCGAGGACCAGCAGTTTCGTGTCGTGCTTATATGACAGTGGTCTGAAGTATGCTCATGAGTAACATGCCAAGAAGAGAAACCGAGCGAACGGCGTACGGGAAAGGAATCGGCGAAAACTTGCGGCTCTCGAGCCAATGGACAGTCGCGGTGTAAATTGCAACAGCCTCTTCTGCAGAGACGTATGGACCATCCTTCAGGTACCCATGCTGTCTCTCTTGTTCGGCCTTGAGGTAGAGACCTGCGGGCGACATGAGTCAAGGATTTGGAACGACGTTGGAAGTGACGAACGTGTGAGTCGACCAAGATTCTTCTTCACGACTGCCTTGTCGACGGTGGCACCACGACGAATACGTTCTCGATTGTAATGGGCAACGCTGACACGCGGGCGTCAGAACATGAAAACAAGTCGAGAGAAATAGGACGTACGAGCACCACCAATCCGCCTTGCTCTTGATGTATCGCAAAATGATGCTCTCGATGGCGGTAGGCATTCCAGGGACCTTCCAAGGGATGTTCGCCTTCCAACATCTCCATGCTTCGGAAAGATGCTGCAAGATCGTCTTGGCCTTGTTCTGCTTGATGGACTCCGGCATCATGTCGAGGATGTCGTGCATCACTGCTGCGCGGAGCTCAAGGTCATAGTGCGACTCGACACGCTGCTTGGTAACAGTCTTTGCAATGCCTTTGCTGTTTCGGCCTTCGAACTGACGAGCCAAAAGATTGCCTAGCCTGGAAACGGGGTCACTAGATGCGCACGGTGTGAAAATGCCTGGCTTACCATCGTTCCAAGAGCGGTACGATACCTCTCATGAAGAAGAGCCATACACGCCAACCAGGTGCCCAGAAGCCACAACCGGGGCCCTTTCCGACAGGGCCTGTGTTGAATCGGTAGTAGATTAGATGCTTCAGGTCCTTCGTCATGCGCACTTGCCGCATGAGCTTGTACTTGTACCGATACATGCCTGTTAAGGCGCCAACGTGCGCGAAGATGTACTGGATCGCGTCTGCTAGCTGGAAGGCGTCGACGTTACCCAGTCGGAACTGAACATGAGCGTCCACCACAAGCTTCGTCAATCGCAAGATTTCACGGCAAAGATGGAAGGCGTTTCCGAATCGTGACTTCTTTCGCTCCTTCGTGGTCAGTGTCCTACAGAGGGCAAGGTTGTAAGTAAACAGCGTTAGCGAGGACTGGGAGGAAAACGCACTTGACAGGTTTCAGGTTCAGATTGTAATCCAAATGCAGGTAGTTCAGATTCTGAAAGACACACGCGGGTGAGTAAAGATAAGTGTACGCGAACCATCGAGAGCATTACCTTTCTGTGGATCAGCAAGTTCAGCATGTTGTATCCCTGTCGGCATACTTGCAAACCAGCCTCCACCCAATCCAACTTCGTCGTCTGGAAGAACTTGGTAGCCTTGAGCTGCCTGAATAGATTCTTTTTCGTCATCGGCTTCTCCGGCCTCGTCTTCAGTTCATTGAGCACGAAGCACTTGAGCAGCTTCTGATAGGACACCCGGACTTTCACGGGCTGACCAGGCGGACAATGCTCGAGGTACCAGCATTTGACGAGAGGAATGTCTTGAGCCCGTCTGGTCCGGCCAGAGCGACGACTGTATGGCTCCGGAGCCCACCAAAGGGCAATTCCGTCGGCAGTAAGATCATTCTCCAGATCCTTCTGCTCGAGGAAGGGCTCCACTTCTTCTGGCAACTCGAAATCGTCCTCGTCGTTGTCGTTGGGCCCGAAGATGCTATCTTCGTGGGAGACAAGCGGCATGTTCTTCGGAATGAGGCCACGCAAAGAGATGGGGTTGATGAGGGGGTCGAAGTAGAAGGCAGGCAAGTCGGGATCATCGGTGCGAATGTAGACGTTCTTGGGGGAGTGGTAGGGGGAGATTTGGACTGAACGAGGGAGGGAATTGTACAGGTGTGGGAATGCAACCTTGTACTCGGTTCGAATCTGCTGTCGGATGATGATCTTGTTGATGTCGTTGAACTCGTTCCAGTCCTCGTCAAACGTGTCCATGTCCCTGTAGAGAGGCTCGAACTTGGGTCCACCTGGAATGGCCATATTGAGGGCTTTCGCGGTGAAAAACGCTTTCTTGTCAAAAAGATAGGCATAGTTCTTGTCTGACTGGTCGGAAAGAAGGGTTCGGCCTAGCCGGTAGAGATTTGCCATGACCGGCAGCGACAGCGACCAGTACTTGTAGGACGGCCCATTGACGCTAGGGGTGTCCATGAGCGGCTTAGCGTCGTATAGCCAATCGACAATAGCAGAGTCTTCCTCCTCGTCAAGTTCCAACTGAATGGCTTCCAAGGGGTCGACGTCTAACACGTTGTCGCCATAATCCAGAGGCGGCTCCTCGTCATCAAAAGGCGGGAAACGCATCCGCTTGAAGTGGCGACGATCCCTCTTCTCTCTCCTCATCGCTAGCCACATAGTACTCCATTGAGCGTGGTACACTGGCTCAATCACCCGAGGAATCTCGTTGACGAAGGTGATAGCTCCGGTGATGTGGTAGAGCACGGGTACTTCGCGTACTTGCTCCCACGGGAAGGGGATGTTCTCCAAGAGCTTCATCACAGCATGCGGCACGTATTTGAGAGCACCGAGATGGACGCGTTTATCGTTCCTAAATTTGCGGTTGCTCATGTCTCCGTGGTCTTTGATGATTTTGCGGACGTGCTCCGGAGGCAAGTCCTGTGATAGGGTGATGAGAAAAAGGCAAACATGAACTTCGCGTGAATCTCACCTGCTTTCCCATATCCACGTAGCCTTTAGCTCGTTTTTCGCCGTAACGCTTGCGCTGCAGTTGACACCATTTCTGACTCTTCTGGGCGAGATATTCCGGTGAGATATTTGAGCTCGACGCGATGGATGGCATTCCCGGAGGTGCTCCAGGGGGTGCGCCCGGAGGGGCGCCAGGAGGGGGGGCGGCGTAGGACATGGTGGTCAGTGACCAAGGTGAAGTTGAGTGTTGAGTCGCCGGCGTACGACCAATAGATGACAAGTCCAAAAATTCTCACGCTCGCGCCGACACATCACATGTCTGCATTTGATGACACCTTTGTAGACTCTGAATCGACTCCCCAAAACTCATTGCTTTCGCGTTAGGGCAGTTTCTTCATGATCAAGCGTGTGCTTCAGCAAGGAAGATAATTTAGGGTATCCTATATGTATACTGTAGTATGTACAAGCAAGCGAACAAAGCAGATAAACGACACCACGCAGTGCCTAATACCCCGACGAGGGCGAGGATTCAGCGCTCATGCGCTGAGCACTGGATTCTCTTGCGTACGCACCGAACCGATCGTTGAAGCCGCTTGAGCCCAATCTCGGATGACGCATCTTTGCCGGAAGTAGACCGAGCATCCTTCGAAGCTCTTCGTTCTCTTTCTCTAATCTCGCAAGCTCACATTCCCTGTCCAGCGCAACATCCTCCCCTGGATTTTCCTCTACCTCCCGTGCGGTCAATCGCGGTGATAATGGCGCCGGGCGCAACGTTATGCCTTCATGTGACGACGACGCGCTCAAATCAGAGGGTAACGAGGCGGGCATGGTCTGAGGGGTGGAATCCAATAGGTCTTCGCCGCTATGCAGGCGCATGCACTGCCTGAGCAAGTGGGATAATCGTGAGATTGACTCTGACGTTCTTGTCTCGTGCTCCAACTCGTGTCGAGAGTTTTCTTCTTCCAGCGCCAGTAATCGAGTTTCGTGTTCCTTCACGATTGAGAGCTCTCGATCCTGAACTTGCCTCTGTACATTGACATCGACGTGAGAAACATGTCATAAAGCTACGAAGGTCGAGCGTACCGCGCGGTTTCTGAAAGTACTCATAAGAGTCTCCAGTGTTTGCTCGTATTCTTTGATGAGTGCGCCAATGTGTTTGTTGTCGTGAAGAAGTGCTTGATTTTCTGAGCTGAGAGCGTCGTTCATGTGCTCCAGCTCCGCATCATATGTTTCTTTCAGCACATTAAGTATGAGCACACGGCCAAAAGATGAGATGATATATTACCTTTCGGGATGTCAGTATTGAACCTGGGTATCGACAAGCTACGTCAGACTCACGACTTTCAGAGACGACTGCGAACATGCAGCTTACCGTCGCAAAACAAAGCCCGTCTTGGAGTGAACAGCTTGAGACTGAGCATAAGGAGCGTCAGAATACCTTCAATCCTCTACAAATTCGTCTGACCTTGGCATTCGCTGCTAGAGAATACAGCGCATTTGCGCGGGCACGGTTTCGGGATAGCTGCTCAGAAAGCTCCAGTACCATGTTCCAGAGTTGCTGAATTCCGCTATCATTTGGATTCTGCGGCGCGTATGAGAACTTGTCGTCGAGGAGGACCATGGTGAGCTAAGACGATAGTGCCGGGTGGGAGTTGCGACGGAATTCGGAGGCTTGTGGTAGGGGAATAGAGAGAGTGCTAAGATCAAGATCAGCCACCCGCGTCTTGGCTCTCCTCTGCCCCATCAACTACTCTCTCCGTCAAAATGGTCCAGGGCAAAACCAAAGGGCTTCAAGCCAAAGGAGGGAACGCAAGACACGCTGCCAAAGCAGCTTCTTCGACCAAGAAAGGGAAACGCAACATCCCACCCAAAAAGCCGACCCTCGTCAAACAGGCTCAGATGCACCAAGTACGTGCGTTTTACAATTAAGGAGCTCTTTACTGATATCTCTTCGCAGACCCTGTCAGCTAAAATCAACAAGGTACGGATATGGAGCTTGTGTACCCGATTCCAGACTGATCTTGTCTACAGTCCATTGAAACCCAAATGGTCGCAGCTGCCTCCTCTGGAAAGTTGACTATCATGAGAAATGCTACGGACGCGTGCGTTATACTCAAATGTATCCCCAGAGGCTACTTGCTGACACTTCTTCTAGTGCTCCTGCAGCTTCTGGCAGCTCAGCGAAAAAATCAAAGTCCTAAAGGCCACGTTAGTTCACCTTGGGCGAATCGACGCTGCTCTAACACCCTTCATGTATAAACCATCGTTCATGCGCACAGTGGCTGCCGTCAATCGACTCATATTCTCAGCCGATTACTTGCTGCAAACCTCGCCCGCTGTAGAGCATTCGGGACGAAAAAGTCTGGCTCTCTCTCACCTTCCGTGGTGAACAGCCATGGTGAGGCTGGAGCTGTGGGTATCAGCCCGCGCTTCTTGACAACAGGCGATGTGTGCGGTGGGATTCCTGTGCGATGTGCCTCTTTACACCAGTGGCCAATCGCAGAGCCAGGGAACCCAACACCTTCGCTGCGTTCGAGTAGCCAGGTAGGTAGTGGGTAGATATGTATCGTAAACTCCAATAAAGACAGTTGCTCTTACAAGCGCATATTACGATGAACATGTACCAATGATTGCCCCGAGCCTGTACATTCATACGGTGTTGTTACAAAAAGTCTGCTTTTCGACCTCCACTGCGCTGCAGCGTCTTCTCTTACCTAGAGAAGGCATTCAGAGCTCTCCAGAACAGACAGACTCCACCCAAGCAGTGTCGCTTCGGACAGTGGTCAGGTTCTCTGAGCCAGAGCTGGTGACCAGAATGACATCCTCGATCCGGACGCCGCCCAAGCCTCCTGACTGTTCATACTTCTTCAGGACGTCGTGATCAATGTGCTTGGAGTCTCGGATGGGCAGCATGAGATGAGAATGGAAGTAGACGCCGGGCTCGACAGTCTGTTCGAAAAATCAGTCGGTGGAAACGATAGCAAAGAACAACACAACGCACCACGACCATTCCTTGCTCCAAAGGTAGCCTGAGCCTCAAGTTGTTGTAGAGACTTTTATGCCCCAGCTCGACAGCCCTCACAACAGTCTTGTTGTTAGCAGGTTTACTGGCACTGGGGACATCGTGCACGTCCATGCCTATCGAGTGGCCAAGCCCGTGAGGGAAGAACGCTGCAGACACACCAGAAGCCAAGATGGCTTCTTCTGAGTTCCAGGAACCAGATCCCGCAGAGTTTGCGTTCTTGAAGATTCCCAGACGTTGGAACCCACGGACGAGCACTCTGTGCGCCATCAGGTGGATCATGTCCCAGTGAACGCCAGGACGGACCATGTCCATGCATTCCTGGACAACCATCGTCAATGGGGGCATTCGATCAGAGAGAAACCGAGACGTACCTTCTGCATCTCCAGCACTAGCTCGTAAATGGCCTTCGATTCGGGGGTGAACTTTCCACCATTTCCGACAGGCATAGTTCTCGTGACTGGCCGGTCTTATTAGTCGACATACAGATCCAAGGTCCTAGTTAGCTCACTATCAGATGCGTAGCATTCCCATTCGCAGCCCGCGTCGATGAGAAGAACCTGTGGGCTAAGCACTCTGGACTGAAGTTGGCTGAATTGTCCCTGGTTCTTGTGGTCAGTGGGCTTCACCGGTCCCCAGGCGAACTCGCGATCATTGCAGCAGTAGTGCAGCGTCGCCGCTCTGTTGGAGGCGGCGACGATAGGCAGGTACGCTTGATGAACCGATCTAAGAGAAGGTAACGATGAGACGTGGAAGGCTACGTCCTGTGAGAATTGGCTGACCCTTCTCGGCGACATGATGCGACGAATATGGCCTCCGCTGAACAGTGATCTGGATTTAGTCGTCTTCGAGAAGGTGCGAGTGCTTGCATACCTTCAGCCTCCTTTTCAATCAACCACTCTCCTGGCAAGCTCGGCCTGCCGTCTGGAGCTTGACTGATCTTCCCCTTGACAGCGGCGCCCAGAACTCTCATAACAGTCTCATGGGCGCGAGAGCTGATAGCATTGGCTTTTCTGATCTTCTCGATTTCGTAGTCCGTCTTGATCAACCTAGCTTGGTGGAGAGCTTCCAGCAGGTACATATCAGTAACAGTGCCTTGACCCCCGCTGCTGTTGGCTGAAAGCACGAGATCGGTGTACTCTCCGGCTAGTTTAGGGAACAGGGCAGAGTCTCTGGGAAGGGTATGGAAGAGAGCTTCGGGGAATGCGGTAGCAAAGTCCTTGATGACCTCCGGCAGAGACGCAGGATGGTCCACGCTCGTAACCTGGTGGGTTTCGAGCGCAGCTTCCGGCGTTGGAGGTGGTATAGACCACATGAGGTCAGCGGCCTCAATCTTGGGTATGAAGAGATCCATCTTTGGGTTATGCTCGAGCGAAGTTCCTGCTTGGTAGGCGATGAAGATGTAGGACGACGGAACATGGCAGCCGGTTAGGTAGTAGAAGTTTGATTCCCTGCGGGTACCAGTGAGGGCTAACGCTTGCCGAGCAAGCGATAATAACGTACTGCCTGAATACCATTTCCCTGTCTGTGTCATTTCGAAAGGGCGTCACTTCTCCAGCGAGAAGCAAGACTTGCGGCTAGATAAGATCCGCTATGCTAAGTGTGATCTGGGGAAGTAGCTAAGAGCCTACCCACCTTAGTCCTTTCAGAGACTGGCAGAAGGTTCAGTAGCTTCTGGACAGTCTTTAGGACATGTTCTTTGGCTATGCAATGTATGAGCGCCGGATTATGCTGAGAGCGAATGGCAATTTTGACCTGGGTGTACCATGATTGCAAGAGAAGGAGTTTATGTGGCACGCTTCGATCAGGCTTTTATAGCGGTGTGAGTATGCTGATCCGTGTCCCAAGTGAATGCGCTGTCGGAGCTGCATCTAGACATGGAGGAGGTTCAAGCAGTAGATAGGACATGCTTTGCGTTGCAAGTATAAGGCAGATGGCTCTAATTTTACACTTCATAAACAAGAAACAAAGTTGGAAACAACGGATGAACTTTGGTCGCGCTAGACGTCGACAGTGACAAGATATACTTTGTAGTATGTTGCTTCTCGACGGGACAGGGCGCAGTAGATAGAGGCCAGGTAAAATTGCATTGCATGTATGTCTACCCCGTATCTGTCTCATCAGCGGCAGTCTCTAGTCTGGTGAGTCAATAGGAGGGTATTGGCTTCATGTAGGTTCTGTGCCAAAAGTAAGGCGTTGAAGGGATCGCAGACCTGACCAAAAAGACATACGGCCTGCGATCTTCGATGAACCAAGTCGTGATGAAGCTGAGCCGCGCTCATACTCCACATGGAATCTGAGGTCTTCTCATCCAGATGCTATGATTCTGCCAATCTCGTCTACCCGGCGTTGTAGGCCTTTCCATTTGCCGCCGGTCAGCAAGGCATGCGGAGTATGCTCTGGAATAGAGTCAGAAACCGCATCCAGTTTCAAGAAGGGGTTGGACATGGCAGCATAGTAAGCCATATGCAGAGCTTTAAACAACTAGCGGCAATTGTCATCAGTGAGGGTGCTTCGCAAATGAATAGTCTAATCATCGCAACGCTTACCTGAATCATCTCGATATCGCGAACTAGAGTATCGGTAAGCGGGAGAGCTACGACTATCCTCACTTTCAGCGGAGTGATGTAGCCGTATACCGCCAGATCTTCTAGAACATAGAGCAGTCCAAGGTAGCAGTCCGGGGTTTTACCACCGACAGCGGCAGCGGCAACTATGTGAATGCCCTCAAATGGTGTCCTAAGTTAGAGGATAGTCACAACCAACACACTTCGCTCTTCGATTACGTCTGGACCAGATTGTGTCAGTAAAAGTGACGAAGTCGCATATGTAGGTTCACTCACCAAGGCTTGTATGAGCAGCATAGTGGTACTTGATAGCCTCGTCCTTGGGTTTGTTGAATGTATGAACGAGGATAGGGTGGCTTTGAGGTGAGATATATGCCACAGCAGCGACGGTTTTGATCATTGTGTGTGCATGCAGATGGCCGTCGAAAGCAGCCTCCAGAAGTGGCAGTGTACGGCACCTTCACCTTGGTCAACGCGCTTCGCTGCGTTCTTGAACGTGTCTTTCATACCGCGTCGAGACTCTAGAGCCGCTGTTGAGTCTGTTGAAGAACACATATGCCGTCAACAGATCTTCCTATCTTGACAGCATTGAATATCCCGGCAGCGACGTCGTGTCCGTCGCCTGCTTGCTTACAATGGACCCCAGATGGTCAATTATATTGCGCCATGAAATCAGCGATCCACATACTGGTGAGTGTATCGCTAACTCATGTTCGACAAACCCATGAAATTAGACCACTTTAGACTCCAGAGCAGGGAATCAACATCGACGCGGGCTCTTTGATCAGCGGCAGTCCAATCCCCTGGGAGAGGACTGCTCTGAAATGGTTTCGTACGATGATCGAGTTTCTCAAAGTCCAGCCTTTTAATTGGCCTGAACAGTCCCAAGGCGAGCACTAGACTGTGCAAAATTGCTTCTGCTCTTTGCTAAACTCTGGACGTTTACAGCATGGCAAGCGGTTTCTTTAGGGTCGCTGGACTTGAGTTTACGCGCCGTAACGTGCTCCCCAAGTAATCTCACTCAGAGCGCTGGGTATGACTCTATGATGCACGTAATGTGGGTTACTCACAAGCTGCATGGACATCTAGCTGCCTTATTGTCTCGCTAAGCTCTAACATGGATTTAACTCTCTGGGCGGCCACTCGCAATCACCTCAAAGGCGAGTGGATAGAGGTACTTACCCCGTCCTTACGCCCAGCTCATTCAATTCTCAGCACCATATTCCAGCTTCAGTCCATCACTCCCGATATTATGAGCTCTTGGTACGCCGATCCTGTACTGGAAGGCGCCAGCGAAGCTACCTTCGCCTTGCATGGGCAGACCACTTGCACGTCGTTCGCATCATACACCCGAAAGCTGACACTGAACCTCTCAAAAGGTATCACTTGGACCACCCAAGCTGATTTCCAGATGAAGCCGGCGGTCACAGTCGATGCCTCTCTGCTGATCGTTGGTAATAGAGCAGGGAAAATAAGTTTCTTCAGGTAATATACTGCAAGCCCAACATATAACTGCCATTCACGTCATTGCAGATTTGACGGGTCACGGTCTTTGTGCCTTGTCAAGACGGTTGATGTTAGTGAAGATACTTCCTCTCAATGGGTCACCCATGTTAGCGCCAGCCCCTGGATCTCTAAGCAGCCCGGTCACGGTAGGTAGCTTCCAATTTGTTCCTTTTCTGTCTTTACTAAATTGCAACTTAGCCATCGTCAAAGTCGCTTATGCGACTTCAAGGGGTACCATCGGATACTTCTGCATAGATCAGCAGCTTAGACTGTGCGACGACGTCAGCTCCTTCCTATTTTCTAAGGCGTACGAGGTTACGGTAGAGACGGTTGCAGGGGGGACACTCGTGCCCCAAGACTCAAGAGGGGCGACGACCCTCAAGTGGGTTCAAACTGATCTAAAGAAGGTGCACTATCGTACTTGTTTGTGCCTTCTCACCCGCGTTCTCACTGGTGTGTATCATCAGGATATCGTAGTCGTCTGCAAACCCGGTACGGTTTCCTTTTGGTATAGTGTGGGTAGTTCCACGGACGACGAGCCTGTACAACACAGAACATTTCGTTTTCATACCATCAAGCTCTCCGTAGCGTCTACGTGCTTGTCGCGACCTTCGGGTATCGAGTATCTCCGCTTGAAGGATAGCGTGGTCCTTTCCATGGAGGATGGCGCGTTTTACATCGTTGTCAATGCTTCATCACCAGCACAAGCACAACTTCTTCATGCTCAGCGCCCTGAGCCAATGACGGCAGATGGTCAAGACGACGCTATCCAACTTGGTGACGATCCTCATTCTTTCACCAGCGAAGAGATCAGCACTCGAGCACGACGCACTTTTGTGCGCGCGGAGTCTGTCAATAGCAAGCAAGGGTGGAAAGACGTGAATAGAATCGTTGGGATGAGCACGTATGACCATCTTCAAACGGTAGTTTGGATACATGAGTCTGTCTGTGTGACTCGTCTTGCTTCCTTTTCGCTGAAATAGTCGTTTCAGATCTGCCAGACCATCGGATTTCAGCTACAAGCACGACGCCAAGCACAACAGCATGATTGTGGCAGCACAACTCTGGGATCCGCAAGCTGTCAACGATGCGCAAAGTGAGGTTCGGGGGCAGCTTCGTGCGTTGGATGGTCTGCGTTCCCTTCTGTCGAACCCCCAGGCTTGTCAGTGTTCCGCATTAGTCTGCATCACTACCAGTCCTCTCTCACAATCGTCTTGTTATTAGGTCATGGCGATGCTCCCATCCACAAGCTACGGCCGTACCTGCTACAACTGGGGACACCACAGCAGTTGGCGGTGAACCACGCTCAATTGATCGATATTATCGGAACACAATCTATTCAGGAGACCTGCACCATCGACCTGGAAAACACAAAACTATCATTCGCTTCTGTGACAGATGCTGAACAACTTTCAATACCTGACGAGGCAGCAACACTTATCGACTTCACTTCAGCGCAGGCTGGTGCCTCTCAAACGAGCTTTGCCTGCGTGCGGTCTGCTTTCAGACAGAGTTTGAAACAGCATTTGTTCGGATGTGACGAGACGCTTTCCATGCGATTAAGACTTTCACTGGCTGATTTTGCTTGGGTGAGTACACTCGCGAATGTGTTGACGGGGAAGGCTGATACCCCCTCTAGAAAACCTCCGATAACTCAGAGATGCGAAACGAATACGGAATGATCGCTCAAGAGCTACTCAATCGCATATCACACTCTGTTTTAACGATTATAGTCAAACATATCATCGCCGTACGCTCACTCGTGCGAGGTGCGCTCGTGGCTTCGACATTTCAGTAATGCGCTTACTCACGACAATGTACCCCAGCTGACGACCTTCCATTCATTTTGAGGATGGTCATATCTTCCCTGCTGCCCGGTAGCCCCCCTGGGCTTGCGGCAGACGCGCATTTGCTAGCCGACCTGGAAACGGATGCGTCGGAAAAGAAGCAGGATCAGATAACCGAACACTGCCCAGCATGCGCTGCCGAAGTCCCGTTCGTGGAGATTACCAACGCAAGATGTACTAACGGACACTCCTGGTGTACTGCAATCCTACTTTCGTTCTTCGCTACTCTTGCTGATCAAACATCTGTAGCGCGTTGTACGGTCACGACCTTTCTACTTGCGACTCCGATGGTCAGGACATGCATTGGCTGCAGTCGCAAAACATTTCTGCCCCTCTCATCTCGTGCGCCTGACGACACGCGCAACTGGCTTCCTACTGCGGCAAGAGGTTGGGTAGTGGGTGAAATCATTGAAGCGGTCTCGAGATGTGTTCATTGTGGAAATAGCTTCGTGAGCTGAGTATATTACAAGTTTTACCTAACTAATAAAAGTACACGCATACTGCTGCGATACTGCAGCGACCTCAAAACATATAACTACGGAAATCTAAAAATCAACCGAGGCACAAACATGATAGCCAAACCCAGAGCATCTCAAAGATAAAACATGCTCTCTTTGATTTCTTCATGCAAGCCGTTCCCCCAGGCCTTGGCAGCGCTGTCGAAAACAGCTTTCTCCTCCTGGGCCCTATCTCGCCGCTGTCCAGACGACGTCGTGCCCGCGTCCTCACTGATCAGGAAATTATTCAGGTAGCAGCGGCCTCGTTCACAGGCCAAATCAGCGTAGTACGCGGGCGGAATCAGCGAGACCGCTTTAGTAGCTCGAGCGTAAGCGTATGAAGCTGTGTGAGTCCCTATAGGCCAAGTTCACGTGTGAGTCCATAGCAAGAGATCGATTTTGCGAAACGTTCTCACCTTGTTGAATCTCGTCAACGCCAAAGCGCGACTCGTCGTAGATGACGACGTAGTGCGTCGGTCTGACAGTTCCTTGTAAACCAGCATGGGCTTGCAGATAGAAGTCAAAGGTAAAGCTGCAATGGAAAAGTTAGCAACATTCTCCTACGGCACACAGGACTTCGCGGCTCCATTACCACCATACGTATACATGAAATGAGACGTACATGTTGGTGACCCCTTGATCGACAATAGTGCCTGGCACAGTGTTCCCGCTTCGATCAGTATCGCCAGCGTTCGTTGCCGGAAACCTTGCGTGGTGGCGTTTGCCACAGATGACGATCGATATCTGGGGACGATAGGTGGGACCAGCCCCACCAGCCTTCTTGCAGGCAGAGATGATCTTGGGTAGCTCTTCGTCAATGACAACGGCATATTGGCCCTGCGCTCTATGAGTGAGATACACATCATTACTAAGATATGCTAGGACTCACCTCCGACACGCCGTCCCGAAAGACAATAATCTTCTCAGGGAGTCCCTTACTCTTAGCCTTGTAAGCGAGCAAGCGTTCTACCATCATCGGCTCCAGATCGTCCACCATCTAGACGGACGCATTTGCGTTTAGCAGAATGACGAGCGAGCCTGTGGAAACACGGGCTTACCTCTTTCTTGCTTTTCGCCTGTAATCTCAGGGACGCGGGGAAGTGAACGAAGTCGGCATCCAAGCTGGCGACTACAGCAGCGATGGAGGGTGTTCCGGGGCGACTTCGAGGGCTGGGATGCGTCACGTCGATGCCTACGAGCATGGTCCGCTTTTTCAACAGCCACCTCATGCTTTGCTCATCGAGTCGATGGTTGACCCCGCCGAGTTTGGTATTCAGCTTGAGAGCGATGTTTGAGAAGTACTGGTCGGCTTTGTTGGGCTCCCCCAGGGCGTTCTTACCAGGCTTCAGCAACATGTGCAGTGTATGAATGCCTAGATCAACGTCCCCCAGCCTCTTGATTCCAGGATACATGTAGTCGTCCTCTCTTGTTAGAAGAACAAGAATGAAGGTTGGTTTGCCAAACTGTGCAAGGTTGCTCTGAATGAGCTCCCTGATAATCCGCAGCGACTGAACTCTGTCTGGATCTATTCCAGGACCGGGAAGCGGAGGACTGATTAGTCGAAGTGGTAGAGGGATTTCGACTCCCATTCCGCTATCCTTGCACTTGGTGATAAAACCGTTGAGTAATCCCTTCAAGTGAGGGTCTTCTTTGTCAGTGAAAATCCGCTGGGTGGGAGGTCCGTCGGTAACGCACAGCGCCCACCACTTGGCTACGCGTCCTCCTCTGTGAAATTTGACGTTCATGATATTCCAAGCACCACCCTTGACATCGGCTCTTCCTTTGGAGTAGTTGAGACTGGGAGCAGGAAGAATGCGCGCTGGGACTGTTGCGTGCTCTGGGCGGATCTGGATTTCAAATCCGCTGAGCGGACTGCTTGCCTGGGTCGAGGCAATTCCGGTCAAGGCGAGCTGGTTCAACCCAGTGTCGATAATCTCCTGGGCGTTGACAGCTGGGGCCCTACATGCCACACGAATCATCTGCGATGTTTCCTCCGGTGACAGTTTCTCGCCGTAGGATTGCAGTTCGACATCGCATAGTTCGGCTGGTACCCAGATGCGTACGCGCTTCTGCCGTGACGCTATATCCACGACCGGCAGGTCGTCAGGATGCTCGAGCGTTATACGATACTCTGTTAAGTAAGGACATTAGTTATGAATTGCGCCTTTCAATTTGGAAATAGCGCACTCCTTTTGAAGTACTCCTCTACCGATATATCCTTGCCACCGAGCTCATCGCATTTGAAAGTAGTTCGTCGAGCCGATGAACTCCCGATCTGCTTGATGTTACTACGCTTCTTGTAGCCCAGGTACGTCGTCGTGACCCGTATGGAGCTAGCGAATCTCGGTGGCAGACTCGGTAGAGCATTACCACTATTGCGGCTGAACGCCATCAACGTGTCGGCGAGCTTTCCAGGGTAGATGAAAGGCGTCATGCAGGAGTTGACGTTGACCATAAGCTGATTGAAAGCAGGACGAACGGACGCATAAAAGCCCTGGACGGCGCGAACCCCTAAGGAGAGCTGATGTTGCTCATGAGGAGTAGGGCTCCGAGGGAAGTAACGGTTCTTCCCGACTCGTATCGCAGTGCGTGCAGAGTGCTGAGAGATGATGAGTTGGGCAGCAGATATAACGGGAGCTGCGTTGTAAGCCACGGAAGCGATATTTCCTGCAAGAAATCTGTAATGGGAAATCGTGGCGGAGTTCGTGAAGATAGGGAGTAGTTGCGATAGAGGCATATCAGCATTCTCTAAACCTTCAAGTAGGATCCTGATGCGCACCTGTTGATTTCGGAGAGGTCCAGCACTTGCACAAAGGAGAAGTGAATGTTGTAGGTTTTGGCGTTTGGACCAGGCAATTGAGCCCCTTCCTCAATGAACAGGATGCGTATGTCAAGAGGATCGGGAAGCTTCTTGGCGGAGACTAGCCTCTGACTGCTGTCATGGGCAATATGGGGTAAGAAGGGTCTACACTGTGGACTCTGCTCCAGTAGCTCGAACAAGCGAAGTCTCTTGTACTTCAAGTCGTCGTTCGGGGTGATCTCGATGGTGTACTCGTACCATGGTCCTTTCGGAAGCTTCACCGCGAAGAAATTGGATCGCAGCACGATTTTTCTGCCCAGAGTGCCGTGCCCTGGTCGCAGGGGCATGACTGCATCGTAAAGAATCTGCTTAAAGGGAGCTACTGCGGTAGCCTCAGCGTTATTTGCCAAGCGGGCGTCGAGCTGCACAGGCGCTCCGTGTCGAAAGATACCAGGCGGACCACCACGGCCACCACGACCTCCACCTCCAAGGCCTCCTCTAGGACCTGCGCCGGGACCTCCACCTCCAAAACCTCCTCTAGGACCTGCGCCGGAATGAGGTCCTGGTGGTCCTCCGCGATGCCCGCCGCCGCGACCCCCGCCTCTGTCGCCGCCGCCGGATCCCCTTTCTCTGCCGCGGTTTTCCCCTCTATAACTCATGAGAGCTGGTCTGTAGATGCGGATGTTCAAGCGCAGAGCGTGTCACGCGCGATGTGGGTGAATAGTGTAGATTTCATGAAAGCAGCGCGAGGACAATATAGCTCCGGCAGGTTGGTGGAGGAGATGTGAAGACATCGGATTAGTCACACTACGGGTTGATCTCGGACTGTTGCAGATGCAAGCTCTGCACGCGTCTCAATCGACCGCAGAATTCGAGTTTGGGCATGAAAGCCTTCAGGGTATTGCAGATTCATTCACCGCCAAGCGTCTGAAAAGCCATTACGTGAAATTACCGAGGTTAATGTGGTATCGATGATGTTGTAACATAGAGCAGAGATGGATGAATGTGAAGAGAAAGTCCGGCAGCTAAGCTGCAAAAAGCGTAACGGGAATCGGAAAACAGCGAAATACAGGAGGGGTAAGGAACGTGGAGGCAAAGCGGGACAGGGAGATGCACGACAAATGAAGAGAACGAAATGAGGCAAAGTCAGCTAATGACGAAGATGCAAGAAAGAGGACACCGCGACGTCACAAGGACAAATAAGTGGGAAACCCAGATTGCAAGAGTGAGAACCTAAAGACCACGATGGAAAAGAAGAGCCAAATACTGAAAGCCATGGGTAACAGAAGTGCATCACATAACGACGCATTGGCTGCAACAGCCGCTGGCAGGTTCCTCTTGTTCTTTTTGTTGCGGATTGGGCCGTGGAGAATCGCGCTGACGCTCGGCAGACATAGATTGAGTCGGATGGGTGTAGTGAGAGAAAGGCGCAGGCGATTTGGGAGTAGTGGCCTGGAAGGGTCGCGGTGGTTGATGTACCTCGACTTCCTGCGCAACTTCATCAAACACGCGCTGCTCCTGAGATCGAGCAGTCTCGTCCTCTCGAAGAAGGCCAAAGTCGTCCAGTGGGATATTCTCCTTGTCAGAGGCCGGATCATGGCGGCCTGCGGCGCGATATTTGTTGTGGTTATAGCCGAAAGTTCCAGGAGCCTACGGAGAAAAGCTTTAGTAAATGAACGATGAAAAGTAAACGAGAAAACGCACCGGCTCGATGCGCGTATCCTCTTGCCGTGTCTGAGAATTGCCATTCGTCAACGTGTAGCCATCCAGTCCCTTCTTGCGAGCAACCGCAGGTAAAACAACCTTCGCACAAACGTTAGTGATACTGGAGATCAAGGGCAATAGCCAAACTCACATCATCCCAATTGCCACTAGTTTCGGAAGCGACTGGTTGTGTCCAAGTGGGAACAGCATCGGCAATATCCCCATCAAACTCTGCAACAGGATACTGAGCGACAGAGCGACGCTCCCTCTCCTTCTCCCTCCTTTCGCGCTCCTTCTTCGCTCGATTGATGGCGGTAGCGTTCATCTTCTTCGATGTGACCGAAGCAGGAGAGGAAGTGACGGAGTTGTTCATATTTTGACGAGGATATTTATCCGGGGTGCCAACAGGCGACGGTCCGTTTCTTTGGCTGGATGATGGCGGCGGCTCAGATCCTCCTCGCTGGATTTGCACAACACCATGGCCCGGAGCTCGAGAGCTGGAGGGTATTGCCGGGGAAGGAGTCGTGCGCTGACGCGATGAGGGTCTAGGTATCTGTGAAGGCGTCGTACTCCTCATCGCATTCCCATTAACACTCGTGTCGACCGCGTTGGAATCTTCCTCGTAATACGACTCGTAGATGTTATCCATGTCGGTGTCCTCTGCGTTTCGTATACTCTCGCGTCGGCTGTCCATGCCCACACTATCAGCACGCTTGCGCCTGGAGCTGGAGTCTCGGAAGCTCGCTTCTTGCATGGCTAGCTCGTCCAACCTCTCTGCCCGAGCACGCTCGCGAGCTCGCACCTCGTGCCCGTAGTTAGCAATGTCCAACATCTCCTGCCTCCTCCCAACCCGCAGCTCGCCCACGCCTCCGTTCCTCGATGATTCTCCGCGGTACCAATGCTCATACGGGCGTTCCTCCGACTCCATGGACGCTTTCGGAGGGTCGTCCAAGTTGTCATGATACAATTCCGACCGTGGCTCCGAGTTCACGTCAAACGGCGCAGGTTCCCGAAAAATGCCATACGGTTGCTTCTGCGGCCTAGCGTTGGCTAGCGAAGGCGAGCTTTTGTTATGGTCGGAGAACCCGTTCTGCTGCATGGGGTGGGAGCGGGAGGGCTGCGGTATGCGGGTAGGTTTGAGCGAGCCGGGAGAGCCATTGGTCATTGACTCGTCATAGGTAGTGTCTGCCTTCGGATTGAAACCGAACGGCTGTGAATACGTCCGAGAACGGATTGGCCGTGTGCGATCGGGCGAGCTGCTGGGTGCTGGAGATTGAGGTTGGGGTTGGGTAGGCCATTGAGGTTGAACAGCATTCCGAGTCGGCTCTGTACTGTCGTTGTCTGCGCCGTCGTGGTTAGATGAGCCGATCGAGATGGTTGACATCCGCTTCGTCAAGGCGCGACTCTCCAGTTGAAGACCTGAGGAGAGGGTTCAGAAACGATATGAACTGATTACTGACAACGATAGTTACGTTTGCGCAAGGCCGGAACAATCGTCTCGTCCCAGGATGGGCCATGTACCCCTGGTACTGTTTGGGTCATTGCCATTGGACGTGGGAAATGCACGAGCGTGTGGAGTGACTGCCGACGTGATTTGGAGGAGGGTGAGGGTAGTCCTTGACTTCCTAAATAAAGAGGGAACGAGAACGAAGGATGATGGGGACTGGGTGGGGCTAGAGACGCTAACTTGAGGACTGGCACTCTGGTACTAGGGACCGGGTCGTGCTTGTCAGAGACGAGCTCATTGGGAAAGTCAGCCACAGAACATTTGATGCCACCAACTTCTTGGCCATCATTTAGGTACGCGACTTGCGGAGAACTTCCCGCCCTCCTATTTCATACTGTATGCAAGTACAGTCTACACGTTGTCTACAGGTGGTTTAACGTTGCATTAACATGCGACGTGACATAGGTAGCATCTACACTGACCCTGAAGCTTGCAAAGCGAAAGGAAAGATTGACCTCGCCAACCGCCGCGAAACGTAGGTTGACAACACTAGACCCGATTGTGCTTTGCGGACTAATACTGTTAGCTTGTTCCTTCATCGACCACGCAAGGCACCAAGTAAGATAGCGATGTGACGCCCCCGAACCCATTATGGGATCGAGAATCATCATTGATAAGTAACCCTCGAAAATTACACATCATGAAAGAGGCCAAAGGTATCAACAGGAAGTGAAGAAGGGTTAATAAACACAAAATCAGAATTAGCAAGCGGAGGGAGTCTTGTGCACCCACTGCATCAAGGCGAGTGTACTGAAAATACAACTGGCCAGCAGTGACGTGTACTAAGAGAGGTAAGTCGGAGTACATCAGGGTGAGGAAGGGTATTCAGAGGTAGCTGGAGCGAGGGAGGTGGGGTTTGAAAGAGCGGACGGCAGCGTACTGCCAGGATAACGCTAACACGTTCGTGGGTTTCACCAGACGGTATGGTCGCGTTTAGCATGGCGAGACTTGTTGCTGTTACCACGTTTCCCCTGATACGATGGCACATTGCGATCTGCGATGTCGAGCAGAGGGGAGAGGGATGTGGGCTCGGGCGCTCTGCGAGCGACGGTGTGGGTAGCCTGAACGTGTCTTGATGTTCCTCCTGTCGCATCAAGAACGGGGGCGGTGGGCCCTTCTGCAGGAGCGGTTTGTTCACCATGGCCTCCGAAAGCACCAGGACGTTGATGATCAGGTTCGCCGCGAGTGAAGTACCAGCCTAAGACCGAGACGCCGGCAATAAGCTGCGAGGGCTTCAGTCAGTAGTTCGCAAACACAGAGTGGTTTCACGTACAAGGATGAGAATGACGCCAATCACCCAAACCCAACGGGACAGACGGCCGTTTCCATTGCGGGTCTTTTGAAGCCAGGAGCTGCAATCAACTTCAGAAGTCGTTCTAACAGATAAATGGACTATGCATTCGTACCTCTCCTTCTTTCCTGTCTTGGCCTCATCTTTGACGACCATGCTAAATCTTCGCCAGAAGTCATCCCCTCTTTCTCCTCTGCGAGGCAACATGGTTTCCTCTTTTTCGCCTCGCATGATGGGCTCGGCGTCCTGGAACTTGACTGGACGAGGAAGAGGGGATCCACGAGCGAAAACAGCGGTGATGGGCGAGATGGGCGGGTTAAGAGGGTGTGGGGTGTTTGGCACTGACAAGGGAGAGGAGCTCTGGCCTGGGCCGCCTCCCATTCCCTGAAAAGGATAGTCTGTGGGGCGCATGGCTGCTTGCTCAGGACGAGCGATTCCATCGAGAGCAGAGATAGGCTGTGGAGCGTAGCCTGGACGAGGAGCGACGACGGTCAAAGCTTGGGGCGCCTGGCGGGTCTGAGGGGGAGCCTGAGAGTAGGGGGGACTGTCGTGGTGAGCCATCGTTATGATGTCTGACTGATTGTAAGCGGTCAAACGCGTTGAGCAATAAAGAGTGTGGGTGAAAAGAAAGAGACGTCTGTTAGCTCAGACGCAAGATAGTGCTTTAGGGATTTGCAAAGAAGGGAGGAGGATGTTGAAGCCAAGGGACGAATTGTGGTGGTGACAACAGGAATTCTGATCACTGATACAACTGATGGTCATCACAGATCAGTCACTAAGATCATTGTTTAGCCATCAACCCAGCATGAGCAGGTCACGACGCGCCCCTCATTGAACGGAACGCGACTTGGAGTTCGTTTAAACGACGCCGACGCGCTTCTTTCTTTCCTAATCACCATGGCCAAACGTCCTGTCGACTCTGATGACGAAGACTACGCCAGCACTTCCAAACGCGCCAAAGGCAATAACGGCGCGATTGAGATAGATGACGACGAACCAATGACCGCGCGACCCAACCAACGCAAAGGAAAGAAGGCTAAGAAAGGCGAAGACGACAGTGGCGAGGTAGAGGAGGACGACGAGGGATTCGAAGAAGAACACGGAGACAAGATCAGGGAGTCTGTGAAGGCTAAGCAGCAGATTAAAGGAGTACGCGCTTCTCAGCTACTTTCTGCGAGTGGCGAGTCCCTAATTTTGACGCGTCGTAGGGTGTTGCCGACCATGGAATTATCGAGCGCGTCCGCATGGAGAACTTCATGTGTCATCGTCATCTCCAGTTCGACTTTGGTCCTCAGATAAACTTCATCATTGGTACGTCAAGGCCATCGCTATCTTCCGCCTCTAACTGAACATCTGCGTCTCCAGGTCACAATGGCAGTAAGTCTGTCTTTCATCGAACGCGTCGGGCACATACCTACTCTTTCTAGGTGGTAAGAGTGCCGTGCTGTCTGCTATCACCATTGCTCTTGGAGGCAAGTCGAGCTCCACAGGACGTGGTAACGGCCTCAAAGCATTCGTTAGAGAGGGAGACTCGTGAGTGCTTTAGCTGTTAACATCAAAGGCACCACATTTACGACTACGTTGACAGTCAAGCTACGGTCGAGCTCACCCTGAAGAATCAGGGTGATGAGGCTTACAAGCCAGATCTATACGGCAAGAGCATCCTGATCATCCGTAAATTCACCAAGGACGGAAGCGCGTCCTGGAAGATTTGCAGTGCAGACCGCACTGTGATATCAAACCAGAGACAAGAATTGTCTGCAATCTGTGACCACATGAATATCCAAGTGGACAACCCCATGAGTGTTCTTACTCAAGGTATGTTTATCTGTCATCATCATCATGTTTACTCGCGTTATTAATCCAATCCATAGACGCTGCTCGGTTTGTGCTCCCTCATACGCTAACACTGGCAGTTTCTAACATCTTACCACACTAGTCAATTTTTGAGCGCATCGGATAGCCACCAGAAGTACCTGGTAAGTCTTCTCCAGACGTGTCGCATTCGTTCTGACCTCAATAATCACACCAGCTTTTCCTTCGCGGCACCCAACTGCAGCAACTGTCCGACGAGTACGACGCCTGCCATAACAACATCAGGCAGACCTCCAAGGTATTGCAGCAGAAATCGGAGCTCGTGCCCGAACTCCAGGAGAAGTATCAGGAGGTTAGAGGTCGCTTCGCCGAGGCGGAGAAGGCTCGAGAGCAGCACAAGAAGGTCGAGACGCTGAGGAAGGAGCTGGCCTGGGCCCATGTTGCTGTAAAGAAGAAGGTGAGAGATAGCATGCGGGATGAGTGCTCGTGAGCTCACAACCAATTGATCTGTTACAGGAATTTGAGCAACGAGTGTCCGATATGACCAAGAAAGAAGCTCGTATTGAGAAGATCGAAGAGAATGTCGCCGCAGAAGACGTGAGCTGCGCTTGTTCTATTCGAGTGCAAGAACTACTGTCGACGCTACACAGCTTAAATTGGCGGCCGCCAATGACGAGGTAGAACGGTATGAGGCGGAGGTGGATACACTTGGTACCATCGATAATCTCAATGACGAGAAGCAGAGGCTTTCTGCCGCTTCCCGGGAGAAGAAAGCGGAGATGGCACAGCTGAAGGTCCGCTACGGTGAACCAATCAACGCTCCCTGCTCTAATTGCCCTTTGCTATGTTTAGACCGATCTGAGAAGCATCAACACCGAGAAGAAAGCGACTGACGAGACCATCAAGCGATTCGACGAGCTCATTGCAACGGAGCATCGTCGCATAGCAGCCGCAAACTCGGAGCAACGTCAAGAGCAGACACGCCGACTAGAAGCCGCCAAAGCTTCGTTCGAGGAAAGTGAACAGAGGGCGAAGCGATTGAATAACGAGGCCGATGAGCAACAGGATGCTGCCCGTCGTGTTGAGGCCGAGGGACGGGCGCAGGAGCAGAGTTTGCGCGCAGCTCAAGATCGGATCCAGAATTATCAGGGCATGATCAATCAAGCCCAGAACCAGCAACGCGATGCATACGCTGCGTACGGCACGGACATCAGAGGCGTTCGATCGAGGTTGGAGAGCATGAGGTGGCATGGAACTGTCCCTTTGGGGCCTCTAGGTCTTCACGTCAATTTGAAAGCGCAAGAGTATGCGTCCGTCATCCGAAGTCAGCTGGCGCATAGCCTTTTGTCTTTCGCTATCACCGACAGCAGAGATAGGCCACAGCTGAAACAAGTCCTTGATCAGTTTGGAAAGTACGTAAGATTCGCTTTAGGCCGCTCACAGTTGCTGACTTTGGGTTAACTAGTCAAGGAGCTTCGATCGTCATCTACGAGCCGGACCTGTTCGATTACTCCAACGGAGAGCCTCCTGAGCAGAACCTCACTGTATTGCGCGCCCTGGAGGTGAGCCAAATGACCACTTATTCGTGGTTCCCTCCATTCTCACATTCTTCCTTCTTACCTTCTCTCTTCTCGGCTTCTTCCAGTTCACGAACGAATACGTCAAGCGGATTCTGATCAATCAGAACTCAATCGAGCGGCTTCTTCTCGCGAAATCGCGTCGAGAAGTAGAATCACAGTTGAAGAGCATCGGCGGCGGGTCGGGATGGAGCGCGGATATGATGCGCGTGGCTGTCTACGCGTGAGTACGAGTAATTCTGGAAGCTACTTTAGCTGACCCTTCTGGCGATTCTCAGGGAAGGAGGAGGTTCCTCAACTGGCCTCACCGAGCTTCACTCTCGCAGTCCCGCCAGCGGGCTGTTTAGAGGTAGCAATGTGGCCGATCAGATCAGGTACAACCCTCTCGAATGTCTTTGCAATGTGGTCATCGTTCTGATTATTTTGTAGCCAATATCAGCAGCAGTTGCACGAAGCGAACGAAGCGCACCAGGCTGTGCAAAGCGTGTCCAATGACCTGAAGATGCGCTATCGTACAGCACGTCAGGAGGCCGACAAGCTGAAGGTGCGCAGATGACACCTCTCACGTACCAGCGGGCACAGATTTCTCATGCATTGCTATATCGCAGAGGCAAGCTCAGCAGGCTTGGGACCAACATAGGAGAGCCAGACTCGAACGCGACCAGATGATAGAGCAGATCAACAACGATCTTCCCGCCGATTTGGCTGCGTATGAGAGAGAGAAGCAGGTGAAGTAGATCTCCGATTCATTCTAAGTCATATTTTTGACCCCTGTATAGGAAGCCGAGGATGCGAAGAGATCGTTCATGACGCAGTTCAAAGCCTTACAGCAAAAGTTGGGAGATCTGACGGAGGAGCTCAAGCCGATCATGGAGCAGTCGAATGCTGTGAACGGCCGGATTTCTGATTTCCAGGACCTGAAAGGAGCTGCTGTGGTCTGTCTTTCACGCTTTCTGCCTGCTACTACCCTTTCTGAATCCCAGACAGAGGAAAGTGGAGTCTGCATTGACGAAACGAGTGAAGGCGCAACAAGATAAAGACTTCTACGCGAAGAAGCTACCATTTGAGAACGAACAGCTGGGCGAAATGAAAGCGGCCTATGCGGTCACGGAGCAAGAATTGACGGTACAGTGTTTCCTTCATCCCCTTGTGTGAGTACGCGCTGATCCAGACGGCTGCTATGATTAGTCATGGACGGCCTCTGCGCAGAGCTTTGCACCGGAGGAGGTGTTGAATCCCCAGAGCGTCGAAAAGATCAAGAGTGCGATAGAGCACACTGAGGCGGCGCTCAAGAATCGGGAAAAAAAGTGAGTGCCCAGTACATGTAAGCTGTTTGGGATCCACTAAGACCTTTTCTACAGGCAAGGCCAGTCTGTCGAGGAGCTCACCATCGAGTTGAACAAGAGACAAACGGAGCTCGAGACCGTGCAGCGCGATTTGAGTGCCATGCAGGAGCTAAACAAGGTCAGTGACACTCGTTCGATGACTTGTCAAGTGGGAACCGACCTGAGCGATTCTGGTAGCAACTACGAAGCTCCTTGTTCACCCGTGTCACTAGATGGCACGACTTCCGCCGCCACATCGCCCTTCGGTGCAAGATCATCTTCGGATACAATCTCTCACATCGTGGGTACTATGGAAAAGTACTGTTCAAGCACGAATCGCAGGAACTGGAGATCAAAGTACGACTCTCAAGTATAATGAAGTATAATGTCTATCCGTCTTTGTCACTCACTTGCTCTCAGGTCCAAACGGACGACATGGTTGGTACCCAAACGAGGGACAAGGATCCTCGTTCGCTGTCAGGTGGAGAGAAATCGTTCTCCACCATTTGTCTCCTGCTATCCCTGTGGGAGTCTATTGGTTGCCCACTACGTTGCCTTGACGAGTTCGATGTGTTCATGGACGCCGTCAACCGTCGTATCAGTATGAGGATGATGGTATGTTCCTTCGCGCAAAAATGGCTTGCAAACGCTAAAGGCGTCGCTCTGTAGATTGACAGCGCCAGCTCTTCCGACAAGAAGCAGTACATCCTCATTACCCCCCAAGACATGGCCGGCATAACATTCGGAAGTCAGGTGGAGGTGCATAGGATGAAGGACCCCGTCCGTGGGGTCGCGGGAGGACAGTCGACCCTCCCCTTCACGGCTGCTTGATTCATGCTTCGATAACTTACTATGCCACGCTTGCGTTTAACTTACACTATCCGTCCTCATTATTGCCTTTACAATAGTTGACACTCTTGCTATGCATATCCGTGTATTCTTGCTCTTTACAGTAGTTGGCGCTTGTTGCTATGCATATTCTTGCGGCTAATCTAGAACATGGGAAAGACAGACCACCATGCTCGAAATAAACAGTATATTGGAGAGCTATCACAGTTAGACAGGGCCCATGTTCATTCGGCAAACAGTACCCCGACCAGTATTTCCGTCAAAGGCAAACATGTTAGCAATGGGGGGCTCGCGAGCTGCGAGTGCCTTGAGAATATCTTGCGCAAGGATTCCACCGATAATCGCACAAATAGGAGAGAATTCGTGACTAACAGAGGTAGGGACGGTTCTGTTGCATAAAAACATTTCTGTTAGATCGACTCATCCGCGCGGACATACCGAATAGGCGTTACCTTAGGAGATCCGAGGGGGGTTTGGACAAAACCTGGGGGTTGACCCCGGTCGTCGCGATCAGAGCTTGCGTTAATGCCTCAAGTTCGGTTAGATCCTCTGGGTTCGTCGGTAAAATACCCTTGCGTGACTCGAATTCCCAAACGGCTGGTGGGTAATCAGGTTAGCAGATACTTATGGTTACCGCGAAAAGGACTTACCCAGTATGGTGAAAATTGCCGCTGGATTCAGCTCCTTAGTCTGGCGCTTTGAGAGCTCGGCCCATTTGTAGTGCAGCGCTTCACTGAGGGGTGGATATGCGGCGCTGACCTTGATGTTTTTGGGAGGCCCTTCTTTCGATCCCGAGTTCCTATCACTGGAGAGACGGTTAACGCGAGCTTAGAATCGAAGCGGAGGAAGGCACCAGGAGAAAAGTGCTCACGGGGAGATGTAGTGATGTATCAGCAGGTCGCAGAAGATGTAACCGAGCAAGCCGTACGTTCCCCCTGCGTAGAATGATTTGCCAGACTGCCGGCAGATGTCATTGACCTGAATCTGTGAGAATAAACGCTTCGTGTGAGCGGTGTGTGCACTCTCCCACACAGTGATCCTCCGCGCACCAGATAATCGCGTGGAAAGTCGGTGGCACACACGAGGTCCACGGACTCTGAGGATAGTATTCCCTTGAGCCCTTCGAGATCCGCCGGCGACGATGATGTAATGGCGTCGACCTGCACGAGAGGATTTAAACTTTGGATTCGCGGTTTGGCGGCCTCGGCACGCTGCAACGAAAGAGCACCCGAAGAAAGCCCAGTAAATATCCGCAACGGAGGAAACGCGACAGCAGGCGGTACACACATGTTTCCCCACATCTTCGTCCCGAAAGAAGAACCCCGCGCCCAGATCTTCCTGAGATACGTTCTTTTCATCGAGAATCAAGATCCTTCCAACGCCGGCCAATACAATGTTCTTGACAGTTTCGGTTGCGGTACCGTTAAGGCGTATGATCAGTATGGTCGCGTTGCGCATCCTGCGAATGGGTGCGGTTCAGTTGAAGAACGGGGGAGTATTTCCACACTGTCGCGTCGTTTTCTGAGCATAATTTGCCTACTTTTGTTGTGCGTCTAGCCCCCACAAGCGGATTTGACGATCATATAGAGCAGCCTCATCTACAGACGAGGGTAGCTCAAGCATCGCCAGTAAAGTGGAGGTGGCTGAGGGTAGTAAACGGACCTTCGGTGATTTGGACTGGATTGGGATTGGTACTAGAGTCGGACAGCGACATTCGAGAACACGTCAAGGGTGGAATACTGAGAAAGGTCCAAGGGAGCCACGTTCAAACGACGCCACCGCCGTAAAACCACAAACGCGGTCTTGTGAGCTCAATCACTCCGCGGTCCGCGGAGCAGTCAATACGACACAAGAACAAGAGAGCAGGCACAACCGAGGTCCTCCTTCGAGCATTTAACGGCCAATTTTTCACCGCCATAGCCAATGGCGATGCTCAACTTCTTCTATCCTCCTACCCAAGAAACAATAGCATTATGATCCCCATTCTTCAAGGATCTCAAGGCATGGGTCATTCGCCGACGCTAGCTGCAGCACTTTCCAGTTGGTGGATGCTGAGTTAACGTAAGATACTGTGCGATGAAGCCCGGCAGCAGTTGACGAAACCGTCCATAGAAAGAAAGGAGGTCAATACGCGGTTGTGGGACTAGGTGGTGATTTTTTTTCTCAACGTTGAGTACGAATACAAAGGATAACGGGTGGGCAAAAATACAAGCAGAGCGAGACAGGTCTTCACATAACTCAGAGCAACATCATCAGGGGAAAAAAAACAAGGGGTACAAGCACAAGACAAGAAGACCGAAAGAAATAACAAACCAAGCTGCGGCTATCAGGATCAGGATCAAGACATGTGTAGCCCATCGCCACTGATAGAGGTTCCATCTCTATCGTCGTCCAATCTGTGAGGAAACAAGATTTAGGTTAATGAATGTCAGTGGGGGATTCGGAGGAAGTGACTCACAGATAGTTTCGTTCGATCTCGCTCAGAATGCTGAGGAAGTCCCCTGAGATGAGAGCACGGCGTCAGCGTCCAGAGACCGAGAAGGCTATGTGGGTAGATGGGTACTAACAGAGGAATGCATGGGCGCGAGCAGCCGATGCCGGCGCGGTGTCCGCCTTCCGGACCGCGTCCAACAAGGTGGAGGCGACAAATCGAACCTTGTGAACCTGCGAGCGTGTGTTAGCGAAATCGACGTCGGCAATGGAGAAAAAACACCAACCACAGACGGTCCATTAGTCGCGATGGACTGAATAGGGATGCTGCGGAGAGAAATGAGGAAAGCTGATCGACTGCGAACAGGGAAAATCCCTACCTGTGCAGGATGCTGAGCAGGTCACTCGCCACAGCTTCTCGGTCTACAGCCGTTTGTCGCTCATCGATGTGCCCTTGCATGGACGTGATGAGCTCGTCGCGGTACTGCTCGATGACGAATCGAACGAGTTGCTAGATGAAGGTGTCAGTGCGGGAACCAAGCTTGGGGAGAAAGTAGCGCACCTGAGTCACGTAGAGATTGGCTTGCATAACGAGGAATGGGTTCAAAGCGTTCGCCCGCGATGCGTTAGGGTTGTCGAAAAAGTCCTTCACCTCGGCAAAGGTTGCTTGTCGGAATCCAGCCCCACCGTAGTCGGAAGAGAGATGAGAGGGCATCACCGACGGCTTGAGCCTCAGAGGCTCTGGTGTATGACTAAGGGCAGACAATATGCGGGCGTGAAGCGACTGGACCTCTTCTAGACGCGCTGCCAGGAACTGCCCTTGCGGGGGTGAACGCTTGTCCACGCGAATCCTGACGAGAATTTCCCCGAGCAAGGCAAAGATCCTCGAGATATAGTTGAGGCCCGAGACAAGAGCAGTCTTGCCGTGTGGCTGGGGAAGGTACGCGCTGGAGGTGATGTACTCGTCGTCCAGTTCCTTGGGGAAATGAACTGTGCAGTCTTCGTCCCGAAGAGAGATTGGTCGGCCAAGCAGAATCGACATCGACTTGTCAGCTGTAGACATCGTCAGTATTGGTGAAGAAAACCAATTTGGAGGAGACGGGCACGAACCACCAAAGAGCAGCCAGAACGTCCTGCGTCTGACTTCACATTCAATTGGGTCCAGACCTTCATAAGCCGCCTCCTCATGCATACGAAGAGTGACAGCGATATGTGCGCATTCTCCGAAAGCCGCATGCTATTTACCGCGAGTCAGCATGGAAGCGACGGAGACAAAGACAAGACTTACCTGGGTGGCGTCATGTCCCTCACAGAAATGGTATACACAGTCGCTGCATCAGGCGTTCAATTACAGCGCAAGTTCATGTAGACTTCCCACTTACAAGTAGCGTATGACAACGTGCATCGATGTGGGAGGGTCGTATGAAGCCACAGACACATGTCGGCTCGCCTCATGACATGTCTGTAATAGGTCCCGTAAGATCAGAAGCAGCCGAAAGAAAGATGGCGTCGAGCTCTGACCTGCGCAAGCTTCCGGACCGCCATGCGCTCCATGGGCAGATATGACCGAGGCATCTGCACCAATGTACAAGCGAGGGTGGACATGACCAAGGCAAAGAAAAGCGGGTCCCGCTCCTCTCTGCGAGAATGGAGGTCCGCCATGAATGATGGCTTGTGGATACAGGGCGTTAGAGGGTACACAAAGTCGAAGAAAAGGGCGATGATCAGGGAGATGGTATCTCGGGGCGCGACATCTTCAAGGCGATGCGGACGGTAGTAGTAGGACAATGGGGGAAGCGGCGGCGGGTGAGGTGGAAGCGCTTGATGCTGCTTGTAAGACCAGTTGTACAGCGGGTAAGTGCTCAAGTTGTCAGGGGGTATCGGGTACTGATGAACATCTTCTGCCTTGTTCGCCAGGGGAAGGATAGGACTGCAGCCCTGATCCAATGGTCGAGGGTAAGGGACAGGTTGGGAGGCGTTTGTGTAGTGTGGATGGTATGAATCAGCCGCAATAGGGTATCTTGAGGGGGGTATAGGGCCGGCAGACAGTGTGAGGTGAGGGGAAGGGAGCGATCCCTCAGAGAAGGCCGGTGGAGAGCCCTGCTGACCGGTCCCACATGAGGGGGATAGCGCACTCATGAGTGGGCTAGAGATGGACGGCATTTGAGGTGACATTGGCTCCGAGTCTTCTCGCAGTTGTTCCGCAATAGGTGAGTGTGTGTCGATAGTTGCTGGTATCCCGTTAGCAGCCGCGGCCGCTGCTTTTTCCTGCAAGCGGCGCAGGTAGCTAAGAGCCGGCCACGTCAGGAAGCCTCTCGAAGATGGAAGATCGGTACTGCGTGCTTACAGATTTGGAGGTCCACGCTTCTTAGGCTGGTAGTCGTAGGTGCAGGGGATTCCTAAGGTGACGCAGTGCTTGCAAGCCTGCCGGGGATCCTCTGGGTTTTCCCTGGCGCACCGAACTTTGCGTGCGCGACACGCATCACAGCCTAATGGTTCAAATTGCTTAGCAATAGCTCGGTCGAATGTTATACAACCAACATACTTTGAGACTGACGCCTAGAATCGAGAAACAGAGAGTCAGTATGAGTAGAAACGCAGAGAGAATAAGGGGGCAATGACATAAGATCGCTCTGTGTGTCGAGATGAGAGAAGGAGGCAAAGGGAGCGAAGGCCGCGAGCTATTCAAAGGACGCGGGGAAACATCGGAGCAAGGAACCGAAGCAAACCGAAGCCAAACTCACTTTCTTTTCTGAGTGGGCTTGCCAATCTCGACATCCTCCTCAGTCGAAGACGAGCCTGACTTGGCTTCCTTTTTGGTGCGGATGATGGGCATAACGGGTGGTTTGGGGAGAGCGTCGTGGAGGCGTCCGAAAGCAGATGAACTTATATATTCCCTCCTCCTTCCTCTTATGACTGACCATTGGTTAGGGCCCCGTGCCACTCGAAAACGGTCTCCCTGGTACAGTTTCCAGCTAATCAAACATCATCTCTACAGATCGTATCGACCATGACCTACCCGGTTCCCTAACAGCCTTCACATGCCGTCCAAAACCGCAATCATACTGGAATCCCACCCTTCTTTCATTCCTCTTCCGGCTACCATCACCGAAGCAGGCACATATTTATTACTCCCGATCTCAGTGGCCGTTGAATTGTACCATGTCAAACTAGGTTTTTCACCATGTTACCCCAGATTCCCCCGCACTTCTTCGTACGAATATTCTATCAAAAGACTCCGAAGTAAACTGCGCCACGTCCAGCTGCCCAAACTGCCCACACCCGTCCTCGGTGTAACCCTTCACCATCATTCCCACGTCGGCGGTCATCGGATCGGCGATCCTGCTCCTTTCCTTACTAGCCTCGCTCAGTAGCGGAAGGGTTCCCCACACTAGGGATTTCCCGCGGACTGGCGCTACCACGCAGAAGGGACCGCATTCTCCGTACCACCTCCGGCTGCAGAATCCCTGTTAGCTGCTGCGCCTCCAACATACTCTCGATCTTCGAGCGAGTCACTCGGTGCTCCTCGTCGTTCCATTCAACCTTGTTCATGACCAGTTCTTTCCAGAACTCGAAGGCCGAAACAGGTTCTTCAGTGCGAATGCACGCCCCAATGAAGTATTTGCCCATCTTGGCTGAAGAGACGATGTGCGACGCCCCCAGAAGTTTGACGACCGAGAAAGACCGTCGAATGTTCTCTCGGAGTTCCTGTGGATCGACGTCCTCGTTGACGGAGGACCGCATGAGCGACACCAGGGATTTCAGGTCTATCTGCGTATTCTGCCGCAGGGCGAGCTGTACAACATCGTCGGCCAGGCGATAGTCTTTGTGGAGGAGCGCTTCGTGAATCACCGTTCCAAAGGTTACTGGGGTCGGAGCCAGATTCTTCTCGAGCATTAAAAGGATTGTCTTGGCTGCAGTTCTCGGGTCGTGAAGCGCGAGCGCGCTCAGAGCGACGTTGACGTCGTACATGTCAGGTATCTCGTGTCGCTGCAGGAGAAGCTTCATAGTCTGCATGGCCTCTGCGAACCGGCTCCTGAGGATGAAGATCCTGGAGAGCGACGTGAGCGTGGAATGAGAAGCATGCTCCAGGGGGGAGTGAGCTGCCTGGAAGAGCGTTATGACGTTGTCGATGAACAGTCCGTACTCGTCAATCTTGGCCCGCCGTTGCTCGATATCTGCGAGGGTATTCGGGGGAGTGGAGGATTCCGTCGTTGGGGTAGATGTAAATTCGGTGGTCGGCAGCTCCGAAGGATCGGCGGAGGAGAGAGCGCTCTGCATTGACTCGACCTTCTGCGCGTCGCGTGCAATCAAGCTGGTGTACAACTTGGTCATCCGCACAGCAACCGTCGCATTTCCAGCGATCGCTCGACTTCCCTGCTCGGTGGAGTACTTTTCCCATAACGCCCGTGACTGAGTGGCGAACCCTGCTGTGGCGGCCATGCAGATGAAACGTGCCCTGTCACCAACAGGTATGCGCGCATCCTGCTGTACCACGGCGGAAACAAGTTGACGAGCAAGATGTTCATTCTTGCTGTTGCTGTAGAAGCGGTCTAGCAGCCACATTATAGCAGCGCCTGACGGTGTCGCGTACACATGCTCCTCCAGTACATCAGGGCGCGTGGTGAATCTGTAGAACCTTTCGGCGGCTGCACCTTGAGCAAGCGTTCTAGCGGCCGAGTAGAAACTGTGAATGAGGGATTGCGGGGGATAAATAGGGGTGGGACCAGGTCGACGGTGAAGTTCGACGATGCACTGGTGGCACAGCGATACGTCGGATGCGACGGGCGATTCCAAAAAGCGGGCCAAGAGCCCGTAAAGGCTTTCTCTGGAGGACGAGGGGGTCGCCGGGTCGCGTACTATGTCGGTGAACACGTTTCCTGAGAACCGCCGCCATCCCCAATGAAATCCTGCCTGGACGAGCGTTACGCGCATGATGAATGTAAAGCTCTGCGAAGACGTATCAACGCGTCGTGTTACTACCTCCGGAATGTGTCGCGTTTTGGACAACGCTCGAAAGACGGACAGGGCTTTGGATGGTGATGATAGGTTGAGGTACTGGCGAACCAGGGAAAAGCACACGCTCACGATCGGCGGTGGCTTGTATCGGAGAAGCGAGGGGCCAGAAGGCGGTTCGAGGGCGTGAAGGTGGCGAACGATGACGGGGGCGAGAAGTTCAACCATGTCGATTCTAAGGGGGTGAATATGGGGTGCAGTGAGCCCAGAAAGCTGGGCGAAGCGTAATGTAACAGGGAGGGAAAGACGATTAAGGTGCTTGTCAGCGTGTAATATCTTCAGGAGGGCTAGAATAGTAGTTTGTGGGAGCTTTGAGTCGGGTAGTTGCTCCAGAAGGTCGTCTATGACTGCAATGGAATTCGGTACTCCTTTGGCGGCTTGGTCCACTAAGCTGACAACTATCGCCTCGAGCTGTGCGAAGTCAGAGCGCGCCTCTGCTTGATGCCATTCTTGCAGTGCTGCTGTAAGAGTCTCTGACGTTCTGTCTGAATGACCTGCCAGCGTGCTCCGTGGGGCATCACTGGACTTTCGGGGGCGAGAAGGAGCTTGAGCAGGTTCTATAGTTTCCACCGAGCTTTGCGAGGTCGTAGGTGGAGCGTGTGCGTGTGATGATGTATGGCGGGGGGAAGTGTTGTGGACGCGCCGGGCAGGGGAGACGAAGCATGGTGCGGCATGTAAAAGTGTGTGTGACGAGGAACGTTGAATGGCGCGGTTGACTGTGAACAGGCTGTAGCTCTGGAACATAAATTTAACTGGAGAATTCCAAGCGTTAGAAGGTGTATTCGCGAGAAGGAAGATGTTAATTAAAGCATACCTCATCCCTCTCCAGAGAAGAACAGTAGCCAGACACGTACAAGTTGCTGACTAGAGCTGTTTGACCTGCAGCTAATGAGTCCGCCGTCAATGAGCTCAGGATTGAGGAAGTTTTGGTGTCGTCGAGCGTGACTGCGACCGCTGCATTGACTGTCCGACTGATTCATTGATGATTTTGCACTGCCACTCCAGCAACTTCTGCGAGCCACATCACCACCACCACCAAGTCATTTTGTGTTCCTCAAAACAAATCCTAGACTGCGTTGAATAGCTTTGACGTGCTGTTCGATCCAATTCTCCTACCGTAGACATGCAAACGTCGCTGTTCAGCACACCAGCTAGGGTGAACTATCTACCCTGTCCGGGCGCGGTCGTCGTGGGTCCGTAAGTTCAGGCCACCTGCCAGAAAGGAAGGGCTTCTTTTGTGGAGCATCTATCTGCACCTCGTCTCGGATCTATGTCGGTTTCTTCACGGAATGGTCTCCTGGGTGGTAGCAGAACGCGAATCTTTTGGTGCACCGGTGCCGTGATTATCACGGTCAGACTTGACAAGAGAACTAGGCTTCAAGATTCTACGATCGTTGAATCAGCGTGTGTTCATGGCCATGACCAGGGAATGTGGCTAGCTCGTTCGAGTTGCAAAGTTCCGTTGACGTTACATTTCTCCGCCAGCCCATGAACTAAGGGGAGGCGCAACCTGTCTCCGACCAAGAGAGCAGCCTTCTTACGGTTCTACCTTCCGTCGCATCACAGAAGCTAATTGCTAAACTCATATCCTACTTAATCCTTACAGCAACGCCTTTGTCGTCAAAACTCTCACTCCCCTCTCACAGTCCTCTCTAGGTGCGTTGAACTCTTCGGAGTTTCGGATCTAGACGGCTTTTGCGGTCTTCCGCGTGTGACCATTGAACACCGGCGCAGTCCCAGATCTTCAGAGATGAATGACCTTATGCACTCTTTCATTCATTTCTGCCCATTTCTGTTCCACCTCATCTGAGCACCAGCCCTCGCAAAATTCCGATCTGATTGTAGTGTATACCTTTCTACGAGGCAGATCGTCAGTCCCATTGTACACTTCCAGTCAAATGAACTGTTTGTTAACCTTCTGCACAGCTAAGTCCGAGACTAGTGCATTCTGATTGCACCCGAGGATATTCCTCGACGTTCATTGAACAATTTATTCAGCTGAGGGTATTCGTCCACATCTGGTACAGAAACGCTCGCTCCGCAACTCAGCGGACTCGATGTTGAGCCGTCGAGAATGAGATCGACCAGTGACTTGATTAAAACCACTGGATTGTAGTAGCGCAAGCGATCTTTGGTGGCGAGGGCTCCTCCTCTGTTCTCTACTCGCGGTCTTCACAGACGTTGCCATGTCGCATTTTTTGAAAAGCCGCGCGGAACCAGAACACGACCCGCAACGAGTCAAAGTCACTGGGTGCAAGTAGAACCGGGGGGCGGGCCACAGGAGGTCAGCCGGGAATTGCCTCACTGAGAGACCTGATGTGGCTATGTGTTCTGTTCTTTATGTTTGGCGCGGAATTGATGTTTCGTAAAAAAAGTTAGATAGTGATCTATGGATCATAGTTAGAGTGCAGACGTTGGTGCTCCGAAGGGATAGTGAGAGCGCGTCTGGGACCACCAAGTCGGGGAGTGTCGGTGTCAGTGTCAGTGTCAGTAAAATGTCAGGCTCGTGATGGGAATTACACTCACGTGGGCGTGATGTGCTCCCCCCGGGGAATCCTCGCGGGGATCTCTAGTTCATCCATTACACCGCCTACAGGTTTTTCAACGGTCAACTTCAACCGTCAGAACTCGACTCGAAAGCTTACGGAATGGGGTCCGGCCAGTCTTCCAATCAGAATCAACTTTCCTCTCGTGCTCTGCATGTTCTACGTGTCACCCCAGGCTCTCCTGCATCTCAGACCAACATTGAACCTTTCTTCGACTTCATCATTGGCTTCGATGGAGCAACCCTACCTTTGCACCAGTCTATGGACATTTCTGAGCTTGAGCGTATCGTGGAAGCTCATGAAGACAACACTCTCGGTCTGATGATCTGGAATTCAAAGAACAAATCGACACGCGGTACGTACTAGGCGCACCTTCCACTGTTGCTGGTGTGCTGATGCCTTGTAGAGGTTTCTATTGTGCCTTCTCGCCGTTGGGCCTTGCAAGCCAGTCATTCGCCAGATCATGAATCGCAGGCAGCACCTTTCCAGCCCTCGCTCCTTGGGCTAACTATGCGTGTTTGTGAAGTGAGTGCAGCTGTGATCTACCATGATATCTACCTTAATAAGGTATGTCAAACAGCACGAACATGCCCTCGACAATGTTTGGCATGTTCTAGATGTAATGGAGGACAGTCCCGCGGAAAGTGCCGGCCTGGTACCTTATGGAGACTGGATCATTGGCTGGTCGGGCGGGGTATTGTCAGCAGAGGGTGACTTCTACGACCTTGTGGAGGCGGTGAGTCCCCGCGGCTTTGGGCTTCTTTTGCTGATTCTGACTCCCTATTCTTGATAGCACGTGGAGAAGCCTCTGCGAGTTTATGTGTATTCCCACGATTTTGAGCGCGTTTTGTTCCTTTGTGTCTGCCATCTGAGGTCAGGAACTGATCATACATCTTCTACTGCAGTGCTTTGCGAGAGGTCGTATTGGTTCCGAATCGGCATTGGGGTGGAGATGGTCTGCTCGGTTGTGTGTTCGGGTACGCCCGATAGTTCTCCCAAACTCTCCAATGGAGTCCCCTCCTGACCTCCTTGCTTGACAACATCAGGTTCGGCCTCATCCACCGCATACCGTTCAGAGACGTAGAACAACAGTTAGGCGTTACTACCCCACCGGAACTGCTGTTCGAGGAGGGCTACGACTCGCAAACCTTGTTTGTACCGGCCGACCACGGTCATCATCTGCACGCCGGCGACGAACTCGACTGGTATGGCGAGCAGGCTCGCTCTGCGATCCTCTCTCCGTCCTCTTTAGACACGCCGAATCCTTACACCACCACCCCGCGGCAGCCTGCAGGCGCAGCGCACGCCGCTACCGGAGAATCGGCCGCTACGGACCCGACATCATCGAGGAGCTCTCAGTTTGGTCTCGCAGGTGGCAACAGGAACCAGTCCATATTGTAGAATCCACTCCAGTCGGCGGGCCTCCGAACAGAATGTTGGCCAATGGGAATATTTTTGTGATACCGCTTACCTCCGGTGCTACTCAGCCATATACGAACCTAAATCTCGTGCCGCTATGTCCGCTAGCACTGTGAGGATGGCTTTACGAATCCGATGCGATGGAAAGCAATTCCCGCAAGCTAACTTATCCATTCAGAGAAGGGCTGCAGAAAGCGCTCACGAAACACGATATAGCCGGGATCTCACAATGCCAACTTGGGAATGTACTGGATGTTGGGGCAGCGGCGAAGAAGTGACGATGCATCTGCCTTGAGGCATATGTGCCTGCTACGGCTGTTGGTGTGGATACAGAAAATATACAAATTGTGGAAGGACGCCTAAGTTACATCTGGTGTTGGTGATACGACGTGCATTCTCTAGAGGCGGAAGTTGCATCCGTTACGCATCCCTGAGCGATAGTTACTGCGCCGCCTACTAATCGTAACCTCCCGTCGACAAAGATGGAGGCAGCGAATCCGCCCCGTCTCCGCACGTCAAGTTGATATCGTCAGTGAGCTCGAGCTCTACAGTCGATCCGGAGGTGAACACGTCCCACTCCAAATAACAGTTGCTCTTGTATGGCTTGCCGTCAACCGTCACGCTCTAAAGAAGGAAGGGGACATGCCATGAGCTGTCTGACCAAGGCTCTTCGAACCCGCGAGAGCAACAAACCTTCACGAAAACGTTCCCTCCAATCCCATCGCCTGGGTTCCCGGTGAAGTTATTCGCAATGAACGTCGTCGTCTTCTTCAGCACGGGGTTCGTGATGCTGATCTTTCGGAAATAGGGAGACGAGAGGAGATACTGCTTAGTGCCCGGCAGCGGGTACAGGCCCAACATGTAAGAAAGGGCGTAGCTCCCCATAGCACCTGGATTTCGGGTCAGTCACACTGCAGTTACGCGTCGGAAAGACGAGCTACTTGCCAGAATCTGTGAAGTCGAGTCAGAATCGTTTGGTGTAGGTCAGAATCGTTTGGACGTACCGTCGTTTCCAGGTAGACCATTTCGGGAGGTGTTGAAGTACTGAGCCATGACCTGCCTCGACCTCTGCGTGCTCAATCCAGGTCGGTTTGCGTAGTGGTACATGAATGGCATCTGCTGAGACGGCTCGTTGGTGGATTCGAAGTATTTCTGGATAACGTGGAGCTTCGGTTAGAGATTATTCTTTCTCAGACGCGAGGTAAGTATGTCGAACATGAGTGAATATGAAGTCCAATCTCTCGACGAACTTGTCTACTCCGCCTTGCAGCTCGATGAGAGTGGCGGTGTCGTGGGGCATGTATTGGGAGTACTAGATATTTTGCCTGTCATGAGTGACGGCTCTGAAAAGCGCACAAGGAAAGAGCCTACGATGATAGGAGATCCTTCGTAGAACCCATCTCGACGTATTGCATTGAGAAAGCAAGTGGACTTGGTAGGATCATTCACACCTATTCATCGTGCTTGGTCAATCGTCCGCCTCGATCGGGAAGAAGGTCCTGTGCTTACTGCAGTGACGGGGGTCGGTGAAGTTCCAGGTTGAGTTCTCAAATTTGGGCTGTTGGAAGTTGATTCAGACTCGACTGTTGACCTTGGAAGGGCCTGAAGCTAACCTGAAGCATGCCCATAGACCCGTCGAGACCTGGGAGGCTGATTTCGGGGTTCCATACGTTCAGGAAGTTGAGTGATCGGTCCGCGTACTGAGCGCCATTTCGTCAGTCTCCTCGTCTTGGGCAAGGAACGGGCGCACAAAACCACAGACCTTCTTCGCGTCCTTTTTCTTGCCCAACGCCTTGGCTACTTGCGAGATCGTAAAATCGTTGAACGCGTACTAGTATATAACGTTGGATGAGCTATCTCACGATAAGACTCATCTTCAGCAAGAAATCTTACCTCAGCAGTCCTCGACACTTGCTTCGTGTTCGACCCGCCTGGGTAATGGGTGTCCGATGGCACGTATCCTAAACAGCCCAAACGCATCAGCCTCCACCTTATGCCCACATGAACGTTACCCACCGAGCTTATTATAGATATCCGCCTGCCTGCCCTGAATATTCCAATTCTCTGGCTGCTTCTCCGCATCTGCGAGCAGCGCTTTGTAAAGATCCTTCTCCGAGACACCGAGTTTCTTAGCTTGCTTTTGGTACTTCATGAAAAACTCTGCTAGAACTGGGTCGGCATCTACGTCAAGCATACCATCTCAGCACAACTGCGCTCAAAGGAACTCGGAGGATTCAAGGGGACTCACTGCTACCGCCTTGGACGAACATTTTTGTTCCGGCCTCACGGGCTTCTGGAAGCCAGCCTGTAGAGAGATAGACGTGCAAGTTCAACGAGAGACTCTGAGCCATGCAATGGCAAAACGTACCTTCGTGCTTTTGTATGTCGATCATGGCAGCAACGATATCAGCAAATCGTTGTGGGTCATGAAGCGACATGATGGGGAACAGTGTCCTGTAAAGATCCCACTGAAATCAAATTTGCGTCAATAGAAGCATCACAGAGAAAGAGAGCTCAAATGGTTTACATTGACGTAGAATGAATCATAGTAGGGTACTTTCTTCGAGTCCCAGTTGGGGTTCTCTCCCGAATCTGGTAGTGAGAAGCATTAGCCAGAGAAATTGCCATGTAGCGAGAAGGGAGAGACTCCCAGTCAGCGGGTGTCAGATGTGTGCGATACAACTACATTCAAGTGGAATCAGTACTCGAGGTCGGCCGTGAGAGCGTAGAGGTAAACGCACCGAAGAATAGAACAACGATAGCGTATCCTCGTCAGCTTCCTCATCTTCAATCTGGAATCGTTCCAAAATATCATTCCATTGCTCCCTGCTCTCCTCCACAAGCCTGTCGAAGTCCCAATCTGGGATCTCTGACTCCGCGTTTTTACACGCTTGGTCTATGGAGATCAAAGAGATGCCGACTCTAGCGAAGATGGACGTGGGGCCGCCATCAGGGTTGACAGGGAAGGTCTCCAAACCGCCCATGTCTTGATCCCAGCTGACCTGAAAATGGAACGAACGCGATTAACGTGTGTCGCTTCTGCAATCGATGAAATATGTGTACGTAGTGCTGGTGGATGTCGGTCATCCCGAGAGCAGGGTAGTTGATCTTGTAAGCACCCCACTCAGTTGGCCCGTCGAAGTCATATCCGTCGCCCTTGAAGTCAGCGCACGCGTACGCGTTGTACCTATCAGGCCCGAACGAAGACATGAACTGCCCGCTCGCTAGGCCGAAGGTCAGCACTCGATCACATCTCAATATCAGCGGGGAAACACGTACTGCGTATCCTGCCCGTTATGGTGTCGATTTTGAGCTTAGTCTCCGTGATACTCGCCTGTCCGTCATTGCTGACATCGAGGAGAATACGAGGGTGTGTGACCTCCGGGGGGAACGTGTACCGGTGTAAAGCGGCTCTTCGGGTGGAGGTCAGCTCGACGCGGATGTTGGTAGACTATCAGCGGTTTCTGGGTCAGCTTTGCTCTCAATGCAGTATCCGGGCTGAGGTGGACTTACCAGGTTTGCCGCGAAGTATCCCGGCGAGGCGAAGTCATCAGGTGCTCCTGCGGAAAAGACCGCGACTGAGGGAACCATTTTATGCAGGCGTCGTGGGCGTGTCACTCACCATCTTCAAGGACTGCTCGCGGTCGCTTCCGCCAAGCGAGGGTAGTGTTGCAAGTCTCAAAGTTGGGACAGGAGTCGATGGGCCAAAGCTTGAAGTTGGACAAGGGAACGGCCTGGGGAGAAACATTACAACTACCGAAAAGAGTCCATCAAGAGAGAGCTTACGCCTCCCTGCAAGAGATACAGAAGGTGAGTCCGGTCTTCTCTGATCCAAGATGGAACCACACTCACAGTTCCACTCATATGAAGCTGGGAGAACCCAGTGGCATTGTACTGCGGGTCACCGTCATACCCAGCGTGCTGCGAAACATGACTTGAAATCAGCGCTTAGCACGCGTTCGCGAATGTAGTGCCTTACGTTTCCAGGAGCGTCGGTGTCCATACCGACAGCAACCATTCCATGGGGGACTTGGGCACCTGTGAACCGGGTGAGAAAAACTGCGTCATGGGTGCGAGAAGCTCGGCTTACCTGGGAAGGTGTGTCCTCCATTAATGGTCCCAATAAATGGGTTCACATAGCGTGCGGGGTCTGTGATCTGCGCGGAGACATAGTGCACCGGCGACAGTGAGGAGATTAGTAGGCTAGCCAACGGTAGGCTGAGATGATGGGAGCGCATAGTGGGCCTCGCAAAGAAGCCTCTACATCGTCCCACATTGCCTTTATACCCAGAGAACGAATGGAACTGTACACACGTGAACGAAAGAAGAGCTCCTCGGGACAAGGAACGGTGATCAGTCGACTTTGAAATGGTGTGCTGTATAGATTCGTCGGTCTCGGGGGCGTCAGCTGGTCAGGAGGTGAAGAGAAGCCTGACTTAAGCGGATTTGAAACGGCGGTATTGTGGAGCAACGAACACCCTGGCTCTGTGCTGTTCCTCGTTTCCTATGAATGAACGCTACGTATAGCTAAGTATGTAGAGGCGAGAGGAGCGGGAGGCACGGTCAGAACGATGGTAAAATACCATGCCGTTTTCAAGAAGATCAGATCTGGGGAAGAGCTACATACGCAAGCGACACATGAGGTTCTCAGCATTTGGATCATCGTCGTTTATTGCACTGGTGGTCGCTCTTTGAAGCGTACACAAGCTGAACGGCTATTTTCTCGTTGCTTGCACGGCCGATTACATCTCGTCGCTCCTATGGTCATCATAAGGAAATCGTCATCGTTGAGCGGTACCCATAAGCACTGCCGTCCTCTGTTAGCATATCCGAGCTCCGTGCCGTATGTTGAAACTGGTCTGCGAGGAGGAGAGTACGCGACATAAAATTCTTCCGGAGCCACAAAGATTGAATACGCCCAGTCGAAGGTGGAGGAAGCGGTTAGATGCGGGCCGCATATCCGACCGGTGTACTACTTCTCGATTCACCACCATGGACGAAGAACACTCGCTTGACCAGCTATCTGCCATTTTAGAGAAACTTTCTGATTCACCCTTGGACGTAGCATTGCATGCGCAAAATATTCTACTGTCTCAACGAATGCAGGATGATGCGCAGCTAGCTCAGGCAGCGTGGGTCTACGCCTCATCATACCACTTCGTACACTTGCTAAATGGAATGCATATTCAGGGAGATGATGACAACGTTTCTGGCTGCAGGAGACGAAGCATGGCTTCCTAGGATACAGTTCGCGCTAACTTCTTCCAAGTTTGACAATGAGGCAGCGGTTCAATCCGTTGTGGAACTCTTCAATCTCGCGGAGCAAGACTACCTGTGTTCGCCCATTCCTCCGCTCCTCAGCAGGGGCAAGAATACTCATTCACGCGTCAACAGCTATCCCTATCCTGGAAATGCACATGCAATTCCTCCTGGATAATCACGAGCTATACCACGGAGAAGATGACGCGCAACTGAAGCCAAGTGAACTGGGGGAAGCGTTCTCCACAGAATGGACCCTTTCAAGAATAGCTGACGTCGCGGACAAGGCGAAGGGGCATATGACGCAGGTAGGCTCATTAGCACCTTCTTTCCGTTCTATCATCTAACTGGAGAGCCATTTGTCAGAGCTACAGGGTCTGGGACAAGCAGCGGGATTGGCTTCTAGCTCGTTTAGAGGCTGCTGAAGGACCAGCCAAGTAAGCACTACCATGCGGCTGCGACTTGAGATAAAACACTGACTGTCTTCTTCCAGAACTCAGTGGGTCGAATATATCGAGTCCGTATTCACCACCAGACTGAATCAACCTCACTCCAGTCCGCCTCTCTCTCTCTTTCTCTCCTTGACACGCGCTGAAAGCAGAGAACAGACAACGACGAAACATTCCAATACTACTCGTCTTTGATCAGCAACAACAAGCCTCCAACTGAATATGAGGAGATTCTTGTTCAAGCCTCGAAGGCCCGCGGAAGAGCCGTAAAATCGTATGACCGCTGGGACAGAATCGAGCGCAAACTACGGGAATCTAGGCACTCGTTGGAAATCTACGCAGAATACGTTTCTATTGAGCGAAGAACGAATCCGGAGATCTATGTGTCAGCGGGCATATATGAACGGGCGATAGCAGAGGCTGCGAAACGAAGGTTCCAAGGACAAGAGGGCGCTGAGCTGGTGTTGCGTACCTTCTGGGTGCAATACCTCGACAGGATGGTGCGTGTCAGATGCCTGGTTAGTTGATCAGAACGCTGACCTGGATTATCCTCTTTCTTCGTTTAGAGAATCAGGATCGACGGCTCCAAGCTGGACTTCACCGAAGTGGGTACCTTGTCGACTCGTGCCTCAAGGAGCGTCCCTGCTTGCGGTGAAGTCTGGGCACGCTACTTGCGATGCATGGAGCGAACCACAACAGACTCGACTCTCCTCGACGGTACCAAATACCCATCCCGTGTTGACACTCCCTTGCTAATCACATCTTCCAGGTGTCTACGAAAGCGCCATGGCTTCCGGCGTCATTCAGAAAGATGTTCAGGAGTTGTTACCAGTGGTTTTGGCCAGAGCAACCTACCTGAAACGAGATATGGATTCCGATACTGAAGGGTGTCAGTCGTCACTCGTCAATTTTCCTGGCCTTCGACACATATCATTAACACGCCTTGATTTCAGCTGCCGAGGCTTTCCAAAAGGTCGTCGACACTCTCAAAGGGGGGATAGATCTCGTTCGCCAAGGTGAGCGGTAATGCAGTGTGTTGTCCGATTATTGTCGAGCTCACCGATATCGTTCACACCAGCTAGCCCGACCGGTGATCCACAGATGCAGCTGGAGAAGTATCTCACAAAGATTGTATGTCTATCTGCCTCAGCTTCGAGTGATGATGCGGTCCTCACCCGTTTGCGTGTTGATAGTACGAGCTCGCTAGTCTGCGTTCCGCTGCTGCTGAAGTGTGGAAATCCGCTACTCAATTCTACACCACCAGCTACCTTGCCTGGGTGTCATACACCGATTCCCTGATGTAAGTTCATCCACTCGTTTTACTCCCTGTATATCTAGTACTGACAACGCCATTGCCGCTTCTAGCCAAGCAGAAGACTTTGTCGAAGCCCGCGAGGTGTTTCAAAGTCCTCAGATCAAGTCGACAGATTGGCCAGAGGCCGTATGGACGGCTTGGACTCTCTTTGAGAACCTCCATGGGACGGTGGAGGAGGTGGAGACAGCGCTAGATAAGATCGAGAAAGCCAAGGGTGCTGTTAATGCTCGACGTGCAAAGGTCGGTTGTCGGTCGCTCTTGCTGGTCAGAACAAACGACTGACGGATGAACGAAGGAAGCGTATCAAGCGATGCAGATGGCGGCGGAGAAGCAGGCTAGCGTTCCCGTTCAGACTGCGCAGGCTCAGGTGCATCACCAACAATCGACTGCCGTAGCGGAGGATACGGCCATGCAGGTGGATCAGATCCTGACAGAGGTGGCGAGCAGCTCGAAACGGAAGATGGAAGAGGATCAGCCCAGTTCGAGCAAGAAACCCAGAACCGGTGACTCATCCGTTCTTCTGTCACTGAAACCTTCTCATCCTGACCATTATCATAGAGGACCCCCCTGCGCCTCTCAAACGGTATGTCTGTCGTTTGTATACTATGGGCTCTATCTTGACCTCCCGCCACAGTGACCGAGAAAACTCCACCGTCTTCGTCGGCAATCTCCCGGAGGGTGTGACCAAGGAGCAATTGACTGCGCTTTTCCAAGACGTTCGTTTGTTTCCTGCTTTTAATCTGCGTCCTGACGCTTGATCTCATCGACTCTTCCAGTGCGGTACGATCCGTGACATCCACATCACCACTGTCGAAAACCTCCATGTCGCGACCGTCGAATTCACCGAACGCGATAGTGTGCCTGGTGCGCTGACGAAAGATAAGAAGCGCATTCCCGAGCTTGACTCGGATAAGGAGCTCGAGGTGCATCTAGCGTGGCGGTCGACATTGTATGTCACAAATTTCGAGGAGAAGACGGATGATAAGGAGATCAGGGAGATGTTCGGGCAGGTGAGAAGAGTCGTTCTCCCTAAGAAGAGAATGTGCTGACGAGGGTGCGAAGTACGGGACGGTTCTTGGCGTGAGGTGGCCCAGTAAGAAGTACAAAAGCACGCGAAGGTTTTGCTATGTGCAGTTTACGTCGCCCGTAAGTGCATCGAACCCCTTGGCTTCCTTCCACCTCGCTGACGAAATATGAACCACAGGACGCAGCTGAGAGCTCGCTCCAACTGCATGGCCGCGAACTCGAACCTGGCAAAAGTCTCAACGTCTACATCTCAGATCCGGGTCGTAAAAAGGAGCGAACGGACGCGGATGCGAATGATAGAGAGCTTTACGTTGCTGGTTTGAGCAAATACACGACTAAGAAGGATCTAGAGCAGATTTTCGGAACTGTGGGTGTTGACGTTTCGTTTCGTCGCCACCTTTGGTACTCACCCGCATGTGTTCTTTTAGTATGGCCAGGTCAAGGAAGTGAGGATGGCGCTCGACTCGGACGGGAAGTGCAAGGGATTCGCCTTTGTGGAGTATGCTGAGGAGGTTGGTATATTTTTATCTTATGAAGGCCAACGGATACTGACATGAGACGACTCGTAGTCTGCAGCAAGAGCTGGGCTGGCTGCTAATAACCATGAGCTGCACAAGCGGAGAATCGCGGTTACCATATCGGATCCACGGGTACGGGGGAAGAACCGGTTCGCTATCGTGCAGCTCTCGATTTCAAAATCGGTCACTGATTGGGTAACGACAGATTCCAATCCGACACCGGTCTGGGCAAGAACGCGGAGAAAAGTGCTCGTACACTCAGAGTCACGAAACTGCCGGTGGGAGCTCAAGAGGGACTTCTTCAGCAAGCGATTGAGAAGATAGCCCGGGTCGCTCGGGTGGAAGTATTTCAAGATAAACGGGAAGCCGTCGTCGAGTTAGAGAACGCTGCTGTAAGTACCTCGCTGCACCAACCCTGCTGGTGCTCTCTCAATGGCGGGCTAATCTATCGATCACAGGATGCCGGAAAACTGATGTTACGGAAGGAGTCCTTCGTCTTTATGGGTCAGGAGTTGAAGTTCTCGCAGGATCAGACTAGAGGTGTCGCTGCTGCCGCGAAAGGTAGTGAACAGCATGCGGCACCTACACCGAAAATGTTCATGCCCAGGGCTGCTGGACACGCTCGTCTCGGTGGCAGACGGACTCAGCAAGCCTCGCGTGCTGTGGTGCCAGAGAAGAAACCTGACAGTGCAGGTGCTGCACCCGCAGAGTCAACGAGCAGAGGACAGGATGATTTCCGCAAGATGCTGGGGTGAAATCTCGAACTAGACGCCCATTTATTACATTGTGACCTACCTATGTGCAAGCTTTCTGGTTCGCGTACGGTAGCTGGTAGTTTAGCACGACGATCGCGGACAACCAGAGGAAACTAAGGATACCTCCGGTCGATCCCGCCTGTAGCCACGCAAGAACTGTACCCGTATGGACATCTTCTCAGCAGAACACAAGTTTTCCAACTGCGGATGCGGTCATCAAATGAATTTGCCGCAATCAGGGCGGCAATGCAAGTATAAGTTAGAATTGAACCATTCACTTCGGATGTCATTGCGTTCCTGCTCTCAACCTTTAACGCTAGGCAGTATCTACCATGCCGGACCTCGCAGAAGTCATCCAGCAGGCTAGCTCACACCATCGTCAGGCTTCCGAAGCGACTGATGCAGGCGCTCACAACAAGCCAGCATCGAACGCTGCAACTCGCACGCCACCTGCTCCTACGTCGAAACTTCTCATACCCGAGGAGGATTCACCTCCGTTCAACTTTTCCTTCGACACGCCGTCAAACCGCACAGGCCCTCCTCGTTCTCTCTCCCATGTTCACTCCAGAAGCAACACGCCCTCACACTCCCGACGAGCTAGCAGACAGGACAGCGGCGCGTCACTTGGGAGGGGGCTAGATCATATCCCGGATCACGTAGACGATGACATGTACGAAAGCGACAATCCCGACGCTGCGCAGGCAGACCAGACTTCGTTTCGCGGTGCTTTAGATAAGAGTGCCGGGAGCAGGGCGAACAGCATGGCAGGAACGGAGCGACGTGATAAAGGCAAGAAGCGCGACACTTGGGTGGGCGAGGACAGTGCTTGGAATCCTCTGAAGTGGTTCTATGACTCGCCTAAGGAAGAGAAGCGCATGGATTGGGACATCCCTACACCTCTCCCAGCCTCTCAGGGCGACGATGCGGATCGCAGGCAACTACCGGAGCAGGGCAGAAAGCCGAATCGTCGCGGGACGGTGGACGACTCCGCTGCTGATGCCGGTAGAAAGCAAGGCGCGCCCCAACTGAAGAGATCTCGCTCGGAGGAAGCGCTCCGGCCAGGGCCTGGTCGAAGCAAGACAGGCCTCGCAAAGTGGGGCCGCCTCCGATCTCTTCTTCCCCAGGTTGCTCAGCAAGCCCAGGTCCAACCCGCTGCACAGGTCGTCAACCAGTCTGTCAGTCTCGCGGATGAGCTCACCATGAGTGGCCTATCTACGCTCATGATACGGCTCTGGATGGAACGCGACGAGAAGGATCACCGTCGTGTCCCGGTACTGCTCCATCGACTCAAGATCAGGATCAGTGACTCTCTGCACCCATTGCAAGGCCAACGAAGCGTGTTCCGGATAGAATGCGAGTATGCTAATGGGGCTGCTCGCTGGGTCATTTATCGACAACTCCGGGACTTCATCTCGCTTCATACTCACTACTCGTTGTCCAACGCGTACAACCGCAACGTTGAAGGTCTTCCTGACTTTCCGAAAACAAGTCGGTGTGCTATTCACTCAGTTGCCAGTAGCGCTAATCTTCAGTCTAGGTCTACCTTACTTCAAGTTCTTGAACAAGGATGAAAAGGAGGCTAAAGAAGGAAAAGAAGGAAAACGCGACAAACACGAGACCAAGGAAATGAAACGCGAAAGGCACGAAAGGGGAGCGAAACGCGAGAAGCAAGTCAGCCATAGTGACTTTGCTCGGCTTCAGCGTAAAGCACTGGAAACTTACCTCGTCGACCTGATTCGCGCTGTGGTAAGTCGCAAGTATTCTTGTTGGTTCGACTATTCTGATCAACGACTGCAAATCAGATGTTCCATCCTGCGTCGAACCGCTTATCTGGATTTCTGGAAATCAGTGCACTCTTCATCGCCCACGCGCATGATGGCGGTTCGCAATACAAGGCTGGATTTCTCCAAATTGAGGCGTCGGGTAGCAAAGGAGGAGGCTTTGGGCGGAAAGGAACCAGTCGAAAGGAGAAAGGAAAGTATCGCTGGTGTGCAGTCCGGGACAGCTACCTTGCAGTGATGGAGGACCCTGGTGATGTAAGCACGACTTTACTCATCCCTCCACTGCGCGAGATGTTTATTCTGGGCCCTTCAAAGCTAACCGTATGGGATGTGTTCATGCTCGACTCGGACTTCAAAATTGAACGACCGACGCGATACTATCGTCAGGGCCTTCATCTTCTTCACGCCAATGATTCGTCCGAAAAGTTCAAGGACAGCAAGGACAAAGCCAAGATGGCGCCTCTGCTACTGCAACCCTCAAATCTTCAAGCGGATCAAACAAGTACTCGTAGAGCTCGCTCCATGCTAGGAAGTGTGAGAAGCAAATTCTCCAACATATTCCATCGTGGTCGTGGCTCAGCCTCCATGGGCGGACACGACAACGATTACGCCGAATCATCTGGGAGTAGCCGCAGTTCCAGCTCCATCTCACGGCCCGCGACACCGATGCTCGATCCCAGCATCAATGTAAACCCCATTTTACCATCTAGCAGTCGACCGACCGAGGGAGAGAGCCAAGCCGATGTTAGAGAGAAGAAAGGGAAAGAGGAGGAATCCAACAAGAGCCGTGAGGTATCGAAGCATACCTTTTATATTGAGAATTCTCAGATGAAACTGAAACTGTACGCGCGAAACGAGGTTTGTCATTTTTCTCTCGCCCTAGTTTTCCACAACACCTGATGTATCCTTCCAGAGGCAAATGTTGCAGTGGATCACAGCCCTGGAGAAGACGGCGGCCACTTCCAATTTCACTGGAGGGAACCGATTTGACAGCTTCGCTCCAATTCGCCTCAATGTCGCTGCCCAATGGCTGGTAGATGGTGTAAGCACAGTCTCGTCCCTCGATGGTCGTATCCGGACTGACCAGGCTACGCAGAGGGATTACTTCTGGAACTGCTCTCGAGCGATTCTGTTGGCAAAGGAAACCATCTATATCCATGACTGGTGGTTGTCACCTGGTATTTACATGTCTTTCAGGATTAAAGGTTAAATTACTCATGGTTGTCCCAGAACTACACATGAGGAGGCCCAACATGGACCGGTATCGCCTGGACAAACTTTTGGAAAGGAAAGCCAAGGAGGGAGTCAAGATCTTTATAATTCTATAGTGGGTTCCTCGTTTCGTTTGTGCGTCCTTCTCTGAATTTGTGCTACTAGCCAAGAAGTGTCTAGCAGGACCACGCCTACAGATTCGAAGTAAGTTTGCTTGTACCTGATGCCGAATCGTCCTAACGAAATCCCTCAGCTACGCTAAACAGCGATTGATGGGTTTACACCCTAATATCATGGTTCAGCGGTCGCCGTCCCACTTCCAGACTGGCACATTCTACTGGGCTCACGTAAGTAGTACTTCTTGATGGCTTCCCCCAAGGGCTCGATCGATACTGATCGTTTGGAATAAATACAGCACGAGAAGCTTTGTCTCATTGACGAAGTCATTGCGTTCACGGGTGGGGTGGACCTCTGCTTCGGAAGGTGAGTATTCACATCACTCTCGCGTTACTATCGATGACATGTCTGGTCTTCAGATGGGATACTCCCCAGCATATTCTTGTTGACGAGGCCGAGGGCACAGAGGAAGACCCGCAAATCTGGCCAGGTACTAGCGACGAGCTGATAACCTTGAAAAGCTCGCTAATTCACTCATCTCTTCAGGCAAGGATTACAGTAACCCACGTGTCGTTGACTTCTACAGTCTGGAGAGGCCGATGGAAGACATGTACGATCGAAGCAAGGTTCCTCGTATGCCCTGGTGAGCACCTTGTTCCCGAATGAGCTGCGTGTTCTTCTAAATGTCGATTAGGCATGATGTGGGGATCCAGATAGTTGGACAGCCTGCACGAGATCTCGCTCGACACTTCGTGCAAAGGTGCGTCTTTCCATCGGTGTATCTTGCCAACTCTAATCCGGTCAAATCAGATGGAACTACCTACTGAGGATCAAGGTAGCTCAATACTTGAATATGTCGACACTTGCTTACATCTGGTCTTAGAATCATTCCAGAACCATGCCGTTCCTCCTGCCTCCTTCCGAGTTCAAACCCGGAGAGCTCACTGAGATGGGCTTAACGGGTACTTGTGAACTGCAGATTTGTCGTTCAGCTGGTCCGTGGTCACTGGGGACACCCATGCGAATTGAGCACTCGATCCAAAACGCGTATCTCAAGGCAATCCAGCTTTCGGACCACTTTGTGTACATCGAGAACCAGTTCTTCATCACCTCGTATGTCCCCTGTATCCATTCTTGTTCACTTCTCTCACCGTTGACCTCAGTACTACTGTTAACGACGTGAAGATCGAGAATCGCATCGGAGATGCTCTTGTTCACAGGATCATCCGCGCCCATCGGGAGAAGACAAAGTGGAAAGCCTGCATCGTAATACCCCTTCTACCTGGATTCTCCTTCCCTGTAGACCACAGTGATGCCAGTGCCGTGAGTTCCAGTGCCACCTGTTCTGATTTCTAAGCTAACCTGCGAAAAAGATCCGTATAATCTTGGAGTGCCAGAACCGCACTATCTCTCGAGGGCCGAATTCGATCTTCTCCCGTCTTCGAAAGGAGGGTATTGATGTACTGCGTATTGTCTCCAGTTTCGATGTAGCTTTTGCTGACTTTACATCTAGCCAGAAGATTATATCGCAGTGTTCTCACTGAGAACCTGGGCCAAGTTCAAGGGTGATGTGCTCACCACCGAGCAGGTGTACATACACGGCAAAGTCTGTATAGTGGACGACCGTCTGGCGATCATCGGCTCTGCCAACATCAATGAACGCTCTCAACGCGGAGACCGCGATTCAGAGCTGGCCACTATTATCCGTGACACGGATATGATTGACGGGTACGCTCAACATACCCGATTGCCCATTTCATCTGACACTTATGGCTTATGTAGCATCATGGATGGAAAACCCTACAAAGTAGGGAGGTTCGCCCACACCTTGCGTGTCAGACTTATGCGCGAGCACGTCGGGATCGACGTTGACTCTGTGGATCAGGAGGCCCCAACGGACAAGGAGCCTACCACACCGAAACCAGAAGCCGAACAAGAGCCTTGGGATCCGGACGTTGAAGAGACGCGCGGTGCTCCAGGCGGAGTCACCTACGTGGAAGCAGAGCATGAACATGCTGGCTCTATGGCCAAGCAGGCAAGCGTTACCGCTAAACAAGGTGGGCCACATCCACTTGTTGTCCTCATCGGAAACTAATGGACTTTCAGTGGGCCGTGGCGCGAACGAGTTGATCCACGCCAAGCTGACCGGACCCCATGACGGAGGGGCCTCGAAGGCTATTCCGCTCCCTCACGCTCACAGCGAGGAAGACTTGGAAGAAGAGCGCGAGGAAGGAAACGCGGGCGCTGGAGATGGCTTTGCCAGCCATTCCGTTCCTACCATGGAGGAGAAAATCGTCCAAGAGAAGTTCGTGGATAAACAGACGGAAGAGTTTAGTTCGTCATCTTCTCGTGAAGAACATGAAGATGGAACACAGACTTCACGTCCCAGCAAGACGCGCACTCTGGAGGTCCAAGGGGGCGAAAACGACGACCCTGATAGAACCCCAGCTCACTCTTCAACTTCTTTGAAAAAGGAAGATACCCTGTCGCGAACCCATGACTCTGATGAAGGAGACAAAGCAGCCTCCAGCGCTCAATCAGCTATTCGGCGGCACCTTGGAAGCAAGATGGGTGGAAGCAAATGGACGGTGCTCGCTCCTCGTCCTGAGTTCGGTGCCGATGACTTTGAAGATCCAGTCAGTGACGCGTTCTGGAAAGACATCTGGGTGTCGGCAGCAGTATTCAATGTGAGTAGACTAGACTCTGTGCTTGAAACCGTTCTGACATACACATACGCCGCAGACGGAGGTGTTCAGAAAGGTGTTCCATGCCGTTCCAGATGATTTGGTTACCACCTGGAAGCAGTACACGGAGTTCATTGTCCATCATGACAGGCTGAACAAACCTGTAAGCCATTCTCTTCCATCCTCTCGTGTATGAGCTGACGAGTCCATACTATCTCAGCCCAAAGACGAGAGCTACCCTGATCCCATCGGCACTATTCCGTCCGAACAAGGCGATGACAAACCCGGCCAAGAGAGACCACAAGCGGAAGAGATCAAAAGCGCCGTGAAGAATGAAGAGGAGGACCAGAGCGAATACCCAGCAGTAGACGACGAACGCCAGAACCCCTCGCCACATCGAGTCTCCTTCCAAGATCCGCCGCCATCTAGCCAGGATAAAGATACCACCAAAGAAAAGCGACCTGCGCGACCTGACGAGCCGTTCGAGCGATGGGAGCGCGATGAGATGGAGAAGCTGCTTCATCAGGTTTGCGGACATCTCGGTGAGCATTGTTGTTCTTGTCGTCATAACTGCGTTGTGTTCTCACTCCCTGTTCTAGTCGTCTACCCTAACCGATTCCTGGAAGGCGAGGACATCGCGAACAACTTTTTATTCAATGCAGACAGGTAATGTTCCGTTTCTCCACTACACTCCGTATCCTTCACTGACGATCTGATTCAGGATGCTTCCCTTGCCTATTTACGATTAGTACTACCTATACACTACACGATATCTTCCCTCACGAATTTGATACCCCGCCTACCTCACGCAGTCAACCTCATCTAATCTAACCTCAGATGTCCCAGTCGAATATAATCTTATCTACACATTTTATCAGCGCCTTCACCAGTGTCGCGCCTATTGATGAATTCCATACCTTCGACGATGTTAGCGGCGAACGCCTTGAAAGCTACATGTGCATCATGCGGGCCGTACACGTCGTACGCACTCTGGTCGACGAAGACTACGGATAGCCCTGTATAGCGCGGTGTAGGTGTTCCTCGATGTCCGTTGGACTACAAAGCATAGCACGCACCAGCATCGAACCCCTTGTTAGCCCTGTTGGTGATGCTCAAGCCGGCATTCACGCCTTTGGCCTGCGGAATGAGATCGCCTAGTTTCTGGGCCTCTTTCACCCACTCGACCTTCTGTTCGTCGGTAGTACCGGCTTTGAACTTGACCAAGACTGGGGTGCGGAAGAGGAAGGGGTGAAATTTAGTTGGTGTTGACCTGGTAACATGGAGATGTGAAACGACAACCTGTGTGTTGGATGGGCATGGCGGGGAAAGAGGAGGTGGGAAAGTTCAAGTTCAAGTTCGTTCACGCGGTCGGTTTATGAATCGAGAGTAGCACGTCTGGTGACAACGCGACGCGGATGGAACGGACCACTCCATGGATAGACCGCGGTACAAGTACTAGTACACATACGAAGACTCCGTGCACGGATGTCAATGCTACAAACCCCGCAACTGTACTGTAACTGTAAAGCCAATTACCACTTTGGCTTCCGACGAGCCTGCTTGGCGGCAAGTGTGTTTTTCCCCTTTGCTCCTCTGACTGTTTGCAGCTCGTTGAACTTTTTCTTCGCGTACCGCTGGGCTTCGGCGTCATCCACCAGTTCGTCTACGAGTGTTCTCTTTCGTTGTGATCGTGGGAGGTTGTCCGAGCTGGCACCTCCGAATGGTGTCGAGGAAGGTAGTACGGTACCGATCTGGGATACCGGTTAGTGTCACGGCGTATAATGTAATGCGTTAACGGATGTCGACGTACCGCGAAATATTTAGGCAGCCCCTTGATCCCCTTGCCCTCACCCTCGTCCTTCCTGTAGAACCTTTTAGGGTCGAGCTGGTTCCGCAACCGAAGCGCTTCGACCTCCCGATGGAGCTTGGGTAGCTCAGCCTCGTCCGGCGCAGGCAGGTTGAACCAATCTGACCCTGCCGTCTTCCGTTTCAGCTGAGCTCAGATGTTAGTTCATACACAGGTGGGGTGGAGTTCGATTCAGGAAGGGCTGCTTACTGATTTGATCTCCTTTTTGGTGAGCGGCTTGCCGGACTTCGTGAGTTCTGGAGGGGGTCTTGGTGGCGCCGGTGCGACTATAGACGACGCAGCCCGCTGCGATAGTTCGACTTCAGGGTCCAGTACGAGAGACGAGGGATCTCGTCGAGTTTTGCCGAGCTCGAAGTAGGCTCGTGGTAGAGGTCCGGGGTTCAACGAGGGTATCTTTTCTCTACATAGTTCAAGGCTGAGCGGATGAATCAAGGGTAGGATGGAAGGCACTCACGGGTCGTCGTCTCTCTCTAGGGTAAGCACGAGTTCATCTCCTGCAGCAGTTGCGACAGCTGTAGAAGATCCTGCGGCTTTTGCTCTTGCGCTTTGTCGCGCTTTCTCTAGAAGGGAGCCGAGGTCTTCGTCTTCGAAATCGGATTCTGAGGACGAGTCTGAGGATGAGCCAGAGCTTGAGCTGGAGTCTAATTCTGAAGGGGAATCGTCTGAATCGTATGCGTCTGTATTCAGAGTCTGAGTGTCGCCTCTAGTGCGCAGAGAGGATAAGCAGAACGCACCAACTGCCTTCTGCTTGCCCTGGTCCGAGGAGATGGTGGCCGTCATTTCAGAAAGTTTGGAGCGTCCGGCCCGGTTAAACTCATTCACTTCCCTCTCATTATGCTCCTCCAACGATTGACTCGTTCCTCTCGTCTACCTACACCGCTCTTTCGTTGTGTCTCCACACAGACACCAGGTCCTTCAGAACCCCTGCGACGCCCGAACACAAACACCGCGTCCTTCGGGTTTCAGACCGTAAAAGAGGATGAAAAAGAGAGCCTCGTCAAGAATGTTTTCGACTCGGTCGCGTCTTCTTACGACTTGATGAACGACGCATCGTCTCTCGGCGTACACAGACTGTGGAAGGACAGCTTTGTCTCGGGTCTGAAACCTGGAAAGCACGGGCCCATGCGCTGCATAGACGTCGCAGGCGGCACCGGTGACATTGCTCTCCGGATACTGGACTATGCCAGGGAGAAGCACTATGACCGCGAAACGACCGTCGACGTAGCGGACATCAACGCACAGATGCTGAAGGAGGGCGAGCGAAGGTTCAAACAGACGATGTACCACAACAGTATGCTGCCATTTTTCCAACGTCTGGTCACAGTCTCTGACATTGCTCTGTAGCTCCTCAGGTGTCATTCAATGTGGCGAACGCGCAGAGTCTGCCCAAGGAGCGCTTCGCCGATAATTCATACGACCTATACACCATCGCGTTCGGAATTCGGAATTGCACGTCGATACCATCGGTACTGGAAGAAGCCTATCGCGTGCTGAAGCCCGGCGGTACGTTCGCCTGCCTGGAGTTCAGCCGTGTGAATAACCCTCTGCTTGCCACGTACGCTCTCGTTACACTTCACAACGTCGCCGGTACTAACGTTGCTGCTCAGAATATACGACCAGTACTCTTTCTCCGTCATTCCCCTCATGGGAACCATCCTCGCCGGGGACAGAGCTTCCTATCAGTACCTTGTCGAGTCCATCCGACGCTTCCCTCCGCAACCAGAGTTTGCGCAGATGATTCGGGACGCAGGATTCTCAACGGGCCCAGACGTAGACGGTGGGGCATGGAGTGACCAGTGGGGAGGCATCGCCTGCGTCCACAAGGGTGTTAAATTATAGAGCAGCGCTCAGTGTTTCGTTATAATCATTAGACTACATACTTATACACTGTAGAGTTTATCTTGGAACCACTTCTTACACGCACATCTTTCCGGAGTTCTGTGTGTGCTATTCTTGCAGGTGGCTGCTGCCCACCATGTATGTGCGACTGAAAATGCCGCAAAAGCAAGCCAACGCGCACAGCGCGGGTGCCTCGGAGATACGGTGCACCCACAAAAAGGGTCTTGATAAGTCACATGCATCCAATTTCTCTTCCTCTTCCAATCTACACCTCATCAGGTATGCCGTTCCCCCAACGATTCATCTTTCAAGATGAGACAATTTAGATGACGAGTCTGAACGTTGCTCGCAAAAGTTCCTTTTGTGCCGCGTCGAAATTGACGAAACATCAAAATTATACCATTCATGCTTTTCTGACTTTTTTCGCTTCACTTCATCGCCGTCTCAGCAACTCTTTTACTGACTTCATTTCCCTCTTCCCAGCCAATGTCAGACGATTCAGATTGGTCTGATTCAGATTCCGATCTCGATGTCGGCGGCGAAGTCGAGACGAACGTCCTCCTCGGCGTCCCAGACGGTGCAGTCATAAACGAGAGCAGCGATCTCGCCGACGTCGCCGTATCGCGGCTAGGTGGGCACCCTGTATGTACTACGCGCGCCTGCGTCCTCCGTCGGCTTGTATATACTCATAGTCGTAATATCTGTTTCTCTGCTTATGAAAAGGCATTTTTATCCTCAAAAGAACCCGCGCTCGAGTCTGCGCGCTGTCGTGCGTGCGAGAATACGATGGAGCTGTTGGTGCAGATGTGGTGTCCTTTTGAGGACAGCCCGATGGATCGAGCGCTGTATGTGTGGGGGTGTGCGAAGAAGGAGTGTCAGGGGAAGGCAGGAAGGTTGGTGGTCCCTGTCCTGTCCTCGGTTCATGGGGATATAACCTGATACACGTCGGGCAGTGTGAGAGCCTGGAGAGGCTTGCGGTTCAACGGGCCGTATGCTGCGAAGCTTGACCAAAAGAAGCAGTACCGCGCGCAGGAGCTCGCGAAGAAGCAAGCTGCTGAGGAGGAGGCTAAGCGGAAAGCTCAGACCAACCCGTTCTCCGTGAGTTCTCATTCTTTCATTCCAAGGCGTTCCCAAGATTTAACATGCAATCTCTAGGGCAAACAAACTGGGGCCTCAAGCGCCTTTGGTGCATTTGGCCTGGGTGACCAGCTATTTGGGAACGCGCCTCCTGCATCCAAAGTGCCAGAAGTCGCCCCTGCTAAAGCGGAACCCACCAAGCCCGAGGAGGAGGAGGAGGACAGCGACGACTCAGAATCCTCCACCGAATCCCTCGTCGAAGCCCTCGCTTCCACGCGTATCTCCACCTCACCCTGGAACACCGCGCCCTCCTACCCAGCTTACTACCTCTCCACCACCTCCGAGTACGCCCCCAGCGCCAAGGAGACCGAAGCGGTGGAGAACGTCACACAAACCCCCAGCACTGGTACTGGCACTGGCGACTCGTGGACGACGGAAGCCTACGAGAACTCAATAAACGTAGACCAGGTGTTTGAACGTTTTACTCGCCGTGTCGGCTGGGAGGGCGAGCAGTGCGTTCGGTGGGTGCATCCTTTTGTATACTCCATAGTCTGAACTGGACTTGACGAACGACTTGATGCAGCTACGAACTGGCAGGGACGCCTCTCCTCTTTTCTTCCGACTCTATCTTCTCCGCACTCTTTCCCGTCTCCTCATCGACCCAAAAACGACAATACGTGTCGCATCTACCCACCGCTCTCGTTCCTCCATGCGAATCGTGCAATGCTGAGCGCGTCTTCGAGTGCCAGATGATGCCTAATGTGAATAACATCCTGCGGAAGAAGCAAGCATCCGATGAGGAGCAGAACTCCTCAGTTTCCAGCGAGGAACGGGTGAAGCAATTGAAGGATACGACAGGCATGGGCTGGGGTACCTGTTTGGTATTCTCCTGTCCCAAGGATTGCTGCGTCGAGGCAGGGAAAGAGGCGAAGGAGTGCTGGAAAGAAGAAATAGTGCTGATACAACAAGATGAATAAAACACTTCATGTACAAGACACAAACATGTATGCTTCGTGGAGTACACAGACTACAGTGAATTTAATGTACTTTTCTTGACTAGTACGGACGCGTGTTGTCAATCCTACTGTGGTGCTGGTTTAAGGGCACCAGCGAGCATTTGCATAAGATCGGATTTGGGTATGGATGATACGCCTCTCGCATAGATTTGCGTGGTATAGACCTAATATGCGGCTTGAGAGAAGTATTCGAGGCGACATGGGAAAACGCATACCAGTTCATCATAGATTATAGCTGGTGCCTTCTTGTCAGTCAGCAACGAGCCAGGGTGGATTTTCACTTTCTGTGCTGGGAATCAGATAGATGATTGTAGCAGATGTGGACAGGACCTACCGCATGCCCCATAGCCTGCTTATACGTCCCATCCGGCTGAAGAATCGCTGCGTTCAGAATGAGCGCAGCCGCAAGACTCCTCAGCACAGGATCCCCATCGACAGTCTCTCCAATCGACACTTTCCAATACACCTCACAGCGTGTACACACTTGCCGAAGTTGCTCGCGAATCGCCATCGCCTCCGCCAACGACTTCTCGTTAAGGAAGTGTTTACGACACCATTTCTTCTTCGCCGAGTCGGTCTCCGAGGCAAGCTGCTCATACGAGCGCACGACATTGAGAATAGTCAAGTGGTCGCCTGATGAGTGCTTGAATTTTGCTCTGGCCTCTGCTATCTCGTCCCGCTTTTCTGTGATGTCCATAAAGAGCTTGGATGAAGCAGAGAGGACGGAGATGATGTCCAGGACCTCTCTGGTACATGCGTGGTCCTTGGATGCCAGGATGGCTCGTGCGTGGCTTGGTTCGAGGGGAAACGAGGCCATCTTTCGTCCCAGTGGCGTGATTCTCTTCTGGGCGTCGATTGCCCCGAGGAAAAGAAGGGCTTTCAATGCGAAGACAACTATGGGATGGGATGAGACAACATCCTCTTGATTGAAGAAGGTCTAGCATACCGTTGCTCTCGTCAGGGCGGTCCAACAACTCCAGCTTCTCCAGCTCGATATCCAGACAGAGCAAATCGAGCATAGGGGATGCCAGACCAACTCGAGCAATCTCGGGCTCTAGAGAACGAGCCATATCCTTGAAAGCTGCTTCCGTGTAGAGCCTGTAGCAGTATCCTTTGGACTGGCTGCATGTCAGTGTAATACTTGCTATGGGTGTACAGCCAGACTCACCTCTCTGCCAGCACGTCCAGTGCGCTGCATAGCCGACGACTGAGAAATGTCACGGGTCAAGAGCGTGTCGAAACCTAGAATACCCTTTCAGCTATGGATTGGGCAAGATAAGAAGTCACCGTACCTCCACCCGTGTCGCCAGCAAGGAATCGTTTCTGCTTGTGTTTCCCGGTGTCTATCACATGCACAACCCCCGGAATCGTAATAGAAGTTTCGGCAATGTTGGTTGCCAAGATGCATTTGCGTGTGTTGGCAGGTGTAGTCTTGAACACCTTCTCAATCTGCGCAGCCGGTTGACTGGCAAACATAGTGCACACGAGGACCTGATCATAAATTATGAGTTGCAATGCGCCACAAGATGCCCTACGACATACCTGCTTTGCCGTGTGAGGAAGGCGTTTCGCGAAGCTTCGTATAGTGTCTGCGAGACTCTCTATATCTTCCTGACCTGTAACGGAGGTTAACTCACAACCAAATGATACAAGACGACATGAACACACACCAGGTAAAAATATAAGAACATCTCCGTCCGGGCGGTCAGTATGGATCTGATAGAAGGTCTTCAGCGCAGCTTCGACATAGTCTGCCTGGTGCTGCGACGTGTGAAAGATCTCGACAGGGTGTGTTCGTCCCTTGACATACACGATGCTAGCTCTACGCGGGTTGCAGCAGTTAGTTCAGCCTCTGCCCCGGATAGATGAACCAAAGGACCCACTTGTCGAAGAACTTGCTGAACTTCTCCGCGTCCATGGTAGCACTCATGATGATAACCTTGAGCGGCGGAATCCCCGCCCCCTTCGTAGCGGACTTCCCACCGCCATCCTCGTCCGTCGGATGATTCCGCTGCTTCTGAATGGTCTTCAAACTAGCAATGAATATATCCGTCCTGATAGTCCTCTCATGCGCCTCGTCCACAATGACCACGTTGTATTTCGACAGCAGCGGGTCGGACATGAGCTCCCGCATAATCATTCCGTCCGTCACGAACTTGATGCGCGTACTCCTCGACGTCTTCTCGTCGAACCGCACGGAGTATCCAACCTGCGTACCCAAGCGGACCTCTTGCTCATTGGCAACGCGATCAGCCAGCGAAGTGGCTGCGACACGTCTCGGCTGTGTTATGGCAATCATGCCTGCGTCCCCAGCGAGGCCGCCTTCGAGAATGTACTGAGGGACCTCTTTGCCGAGTCAGTGGCTGAATTGTGCGGTAGGGTGAAGATAGATACTCACGAGTGGTTTTGCCAGAGCCAGTCTCTCCTAGGATGACGACGACGTCCTCGTTTCGAATGTGCTCTATTATAGCATCCCTGCCTGTGCAGCCAACTGTGAGAAGCCAGAAGAAGTATATTTGTAACAACCAGGACGTACCGCTTGTGATGGGTAAAGCTCGCCGTTGACGCTGTATCTCTGGATTATGGACGGCGGCTTTGGAGTGTTTATTACTGCGCTTCATATCGCCAGATGGCTTGGAGTGGGCATCCTTAGACATTTACAAGCGGCAAGAAGCATCAAGTCGGAGGGCGGTGATGAAGGAAAAGTGCTCAACGCCGTTCAGAATTTCTGTAGCCGATGTCCGAAGGTCCGAGGGCATCGATCATCCGCCGGTTGCCTGACGGTAACTCAGCACCAACTTGGTCCGCTAAGGGGTTAGTGACCTCTTGTAATTTGCGCATACAGTGTGCTGCGTGGTGTGTATTACGGTTCATCTACATGTACACAAAAGGGAGTGGGAGATCCCCGTCTATCAGTAATCTACTCCATCATCTCCTCCGGCGGTGGGCCACCGCCTTGCTCCCTCTCCTTGCGAACGGCCTGCACAACATCATCGACCCGAAGAAGCATTCGGGCAGCCTGTAGCAAACAATCAGAGGTGTATACACCAAAAACAGAGGAACGGAACATACCTCAACGGCCGTTTTTAAGGTTTGCACCTGAGGAATATCGTCAGCCGAGTCTGGGTAGGTTAGAGGGAGTTTGAGTACCTTGACGCTTGCAGACTCATACAGCCCATACTCCTTCATGTCGACAATCTTGCCGGTCTCACCGTTGACTCCCCATGAGTGCTCACCGTTCGCGTGTTTTGCCTGTGAATGCCTGGTCAGTGGAAAGAAATCTCAAATAAGGAGACGACCTACGCGGAGCTCAGTCAGGACCCTCATCGCGTTCGCGCCACAGTTCTGGACCAGGGTTCTTGGGATGACCTCCATGGCGTCAGCTACGGCCTTGAACGGCCATCCTTCCACCCCGGTGACACTACGAGCTTTGGCATGTAGCCCAACGCTGATGGCCATCTCCGTCGCGCCACCTCCAGGTGCCAAGGTGGGATCGAAGAACACGTTACGGGCGACGGACATGGCGTCTGCGAGGTTACGGTCAATTTCGTTGAGGATGTCCTTGGATGGGCCGCGAAGGATGATTGTGCAGGCCTTGGGGTTATTGCATCCAGTGAGGAAGGTGAAGTATCTTTGGAGAAATGTCAGCAGGCCCACTAGTAAACGGGCAAAGCAGGAGGCTCACTCGTCGCCAATCTTTTCGATGTTGAAGAGACCACACGCAGTGCCGACATCAGACTCTCGGATGTCTTCGATACGGTTAACGATGGTGGCTCCGACAGCGAGAGCGATACGGTTGTTGTCCGACTTCCTCACTCGGCGGATGGCGGAGATGTTGTGCTTGACAAAGATATGCTGAGCCAAATCTGTGAATGTCGTTTGAGTGCAATCAAAGGGGAGGAATAACACAGACGCGCACCGGAGACACCCTTCTCCGTGATGACAAGGTCGGGCTTCAGCTCAGCAAGCTTCTCCACCAGATCCCTCACTTGCTCCTCCTCGATGTCCTGCGCACGAGCCCAATCGCTCTCCTTCGAGAACTCCATGTTGGTTTGCGATTCACCCTTCTTGTACTCCAGCGGGCAATCGAGCAGGATGATCCTAGGGTTGGCTATCCTCCGTCGCATGCTGGGGTGAGTGATGTCCTTGTTGAGCATCACACCATCGAGCACTTTGCTGTCCTCGATCTCGCCGCCTGGAATCTTCTCCACCCTCGCGTAGCGCTTGATGTCCACGGTACGGAGCCCATTCTCGTCGGAGGCGACAGTGCGAACAGCGGTCAAGGCAAGCTGGCACATGAGTTTCGACCACCTCACCACGAACTTGGTTCCTATCGAGGTTTTGATGAGAGCAAGCATGGCCTCGTCGTCATTGGTGTCGATTGGAACCGATATCTTTTGGATGATTGCGAGAGCCTCTTTCAGGGCTTTGTTGTACGCAGAGATGATGACAACGGGATGAATATCACGTTCCAGCTGAGATAGGGATTGTGCGAGAATCTCTCCAGCTACATGAGACGATGGATGAGAATGCGCCGAGTTCATAATGCCTCAGGAGAGGAGAAACTGACCCAAGATGATAACACTGGTTGTGCCATCCCCACACTCCTCATCCTGTGTTCGGCTCAGTTCAATCATGTTCTTAGCAGCGGGGTGAGCGACGTCAATCTCTCGAAGGATCGCATTTCCGTCGTTAGTCAATCTATGAATGAAGTTGTTAGTTAGGTCGACGATCCACCAGAAATCAAGATTGAACAGAACGCACAGGATACCACCCATGGGGTCCAGGATCATTTTAAGCATGGATTTGGGGCCCAGACATGTTCGGATAACATCCGCTACCGTCTAGTGAGATGATGAGCTCAGATCCCTCAGTTTATACTCCTCCTCAAAGGGTTGACCCACTTTGGCAGCGGTGATGTTGGACATCTGGGCTTTCCGACCTGAGGTCCGCTCAGGTGCGGTGTCTATAAACGTGGTGAGTACGCGGACTTGTTGCTCCAATAATTCACTCACTCATCACAAATACTGGCGTTTGTCCGGACATTGTGGTGTCTTCGAAGCTGGTGGTACGTTAGATAAACTGGTATTTCAATTTGATCCCTGCAAAACCGGGATCGACGAGTCTCGATCATGTGAGTACTATTCACTCAATCTAAACCACCATCACCTCCCAATGCCATGCACACGTCCCAACGAGTTGTCGTATCATGTCTCTTATCCTCCATCTAACCTCAGAGCCTCAGCAGTGCTGTCACCTGCTCACAGCGCAACGTTCAATGGAGTAAGAAGGCGTATGCGTGCTATCTGAGCGGCAGAAGCAAGTCCATGTGCCTCTCCAGTTGGCGTGGGACATGAATTCGATACGAGAAGGGTATAAATAGCAGCAATCTCCCACTCCTCTCCATTGAAGCACCTCCCTCATGAGTAAGGATCCACAGAAGTTTACTGACAAGCTCGAAGAGCCCGTTGCTGTCTCTGAGCAGGAGGTCGATACTGCGGCGCAGCTCTTGGCTGCTGGTGCGGACATTCTCTTGGAGCCTGTCGAGTCGCGGAGAGTTCTGTAAGTTCCTATGCTCCCGATGAAAGAGTATACACTCATAAGAATGTTTATAGACGGAAGATAGACCTGCACTTACTCCCTCTGATGTGTAGTCAGTGGGCAGCAGTTCGTCATCCCGTTTATTGTGTGTTGATGCGCCTCCTTCCAGCCCTTTACTGGCAAGATAACCATCCAAGATCACACAGGGTTATTCTGAATATGGACGTGTCCAGGGTCTAATTTATGGATAAGACGACTTTGGGAAGCGCAGCGATACTGGGCATCCGGTGAGAGCAGTTCTGGTTTCGACCAGTATCAAGTCAAGTTCACCTTGCTTTCCTCCAGGGAGGCTACGCATATCGCTAATAATCAGTGAGCAGACTACATACCCATATCCCGTGAAACGCCTATTAATGGTTCTTACCCCGCATGGTTGATATAACTGGTGCGCACCGAAGATGCTCTCGTTCACTCGCTGCGAGCGCTAAGTAAGAATAGGCTTGGTACGGTCTTCTATCTGAGCTATCTGCTATTCGAGTATCCGCAAAATCTCGCGCTGCAGCGGTTTCCTGTTGGCAAGTGGATGAGGTACATTGCTCGTGTCCTCCCATCTGCGCACCGATCTAATATTTCGTTCCGAAGTCTCAATATCTTCACCTGGGTAATTGCACTTTGCTGTCATGCAGCTTGCACCGACGGATTCAACAACATACACATGCAAGTTACCGATGAGGATGGCAAAGTGGTCACTGTCAAAGTTGACAAGGTTCGCTCGCCATTCGTCACACCTCTGTTCGTTGGTCTCATCGTTCTCTAGGAGTTTTTGGATTTGGCCGATCGACAGAACTCAGACTTTAGATACGTGTTTTGAGGTTGGCTTTGCACTGCAAAACGAGCAGCCGTCTTCTTCGTCGATTATGATCATGATGCTCCATTCTCAACTCTCAATACTATGCCCCTTCAGCTTTTTTGGTCGTGTCTGTCTCGCAACCGTCTGCTGCCACAGTTATTCGAAGTTTGGCCTTAATTTGAATCGGCGGCTTGCGTACTTAGACTGCATACTTCAACCCTCCAGACTGCTCAAATTTACAGCCCGATGGTTTGTGTCTTCATCTTGTTATGGCGAAATCAATCCTCTTCGCATCTTCTTGCGCTTGGCAGAGTAAAGCCCTGTGCACGACCTCGAATAATTACTGACATCGAATTTCACTCAGCGGCGTCTTTTCTGACTTCTGGGTCACTACAGCCCATGATGACCAGATCACTGAAACCGCACTGAAGCAAAAGTCACGGTTGCAACTTGCAACTTGCCTCTTGCCGCTGTCCAAATTTGAAGGCTGAATCCCTCGCCCTTTTATGAGGTACAGATAGACGAAGCGGCTGTCCCAGAAGCAAGCATGCGAGCATTTTGCTACACCCAAATTTTATGCCTTCGATCCTTGCAAGCCGGTTCTCGATCGACATCCTCACCACACAACTGCAATGACCTCAGGAGACTGATCAGAGAATTGTCTGGCTTGCCTCATTCTTTCCTCTTGGCGATATCCACCTTGTCGTGGGTTCAAGACGAATGCGGTCATCACTCTGAGGCGTAAGAATTATGTGGATGACCCCCAAGGCAACCTTACTTTTGAACTCGTCTCTATTTCCCACCACTGCAAACTCCCGCCCAGAACACACCATGCCTGCTCTTGAGCAGTTCAAACCAGGGTACCAGCCGCCCGCCCATACTCAGTCTAACTTGCCCGGCGAGCAGAAGAAGCTCGACCCTGCCCCCATCGACGACATTACCGCCGATGGCAAGCCTTACAAGGCTGCTGGCAAGCTCGAGGGAATGACCGCCCTAATCACAGGCGGAGACAGTGGAATTGGCCGTGCTACAGCAAACTTGTTTGGTGCGCACAGAGTTTCTCTTTGTGGGCTGTCAGCTAACATAATGTTTAGCCCTTGAAGGTACAGATCTAACCATCCACGGTACTGAGGCAGAGAAGGAGGACTTGGAGGCAGTTGAGAAGTACATCCACGAGAAGACCGGACGCAAGCGCAAGGTGGTGACCTACGCGGCTGACCTCCGCCTGGAGGAAAGCTCAAAGGCACTCATCGCTCACCACCTTGAGGCACACAATGGGAAGCCTGACGCACTGTAAGCAGCTATATGCTTGTCAGCGTTCTAGCACCGCGCTGATATCTCTCCATCCCCTCCTTCTTAGTGTGCTCAATCACGCCACGCAAACTCCAGTCGCCGACCTCACAAAGCTCACTTCACTTCACGTCAATGGCTGGACACGTTCGACAGGAACATGCATTCCTTCTTCTTCATCACCCGCGAGGCTATTCCACACCTCGAGAAGTCCTCCTGGCCTTCAATCACCTTCGATGCCTCCGTCAACTTCGCTATCGGGAAGGCTGAAATGGTCGACTACACCTCGACGAAAGGCGCAATAATCGCGTTCATGAGAGCGATGAGTAACCAGTTGGTGGGCGATAAAGGCATCCGATGCAATGCGGTTGCTCCTCGCTAATCTGAACTTTGACCTAGTCCTGCTTCGATGACCGAGGAGTCCATCAGCGCAGATTTCGGTGACATGACTCCAATGAGGAGGGCTGGGCAGCCCGGCTGTCGAGATCGCGACGTGCTTTGTGTTCCTAGCCTCAGCGGACTCGAGCTACCTCAGGTAATAAGAACAGTTTTGCTTCTGCAACAGAGGTGCTGATTTGCTACTCCAGTGGACAGATTATTCACGTCAACGGAGGCATGGTGATCAACTAGGGCCTCTTCGTACGCAGGCATTACGGTGCTCCATTTTCGGCTCTCAAGCTTGAATCCTACGCGTTTTGCTTTTCTAGTCATGTGTGTCTTGTAACAGTGTATCTCATGAACAATTGATATTCATCAGCCAGTTCTATAGCGCTGAGCCCCGAAGCCGTCTCCGGCTTGGGATCGCTGCGGTTTGACGCCTCTGCGCTGTGCTAGGCCTAAGCTCTCATTGTGTAAGTATACTTCCAGAACCACGGAACTCCCATCACTCAACACGCGTCTGCGCGTAAAGGACTAACAGGCGGTCGACGATTGCACGCTCTCAACTTCTACGCCGTTCTGGACTTCTTCCTCCCTCCTCATTCTTCGGAAGCTGGCTTCACAGCTGCCTGCAAGCGCCGACATCAATTTGATAGCATGCGTATCACAGCAGTTACGACGAGCGCCTCTCAATTTTACGACCTTCACTTCTACCATCGCCGCCAGCATCGGTTGAGGAGTCTCCAATACTACCACACTGCGCCGGATTCAATGCACTTTATGACTCGATAACTTACTACCCCATCTCATCTACATCAGCATCTTCGTCAATTAAGGGATGTGCAACCTGTGACTCCAGCAGCAACGGCGGGATCCCTTCCACCCCGCCGGCCCCATCATTCAAACTGTTAACAACCCAGTCAGTGCTATTGCGATCAAGACGAACAGTACAGTAAGTGGCATTCTGTTGCATATGTAGCCTTAGTGTCTACGTATGTTGCATACCTATGGCAGTTGCGATGTGCCCCGGGAATGCAGGAAGTGCGCTGGTCGGTCAAGTGCAAGCTGTTCCCGATGCCCGTGCGTGGCGGACGTCCGACGTAGCCTGGGTCGAAACTGGCGCTGTGCAATCTGGGTATATAACTTAACATGGATTGGACGTCTTGACACCTTTCTCTCCCCTCCTTCGGCGCATAATCACATACGTTTAAGTTACAGTCAACCCGAACAAATGATTGACGTCGAGAAGGGTCTTGCGGACGACTCCAGCCTCGCGCCACCACCCTCGAGCTCGACAATGCTGGACGGACCCGTCCCCTTTCCATCCATGACCACCCTGACGTTGTCCACCTCTTCGACCCCCACCGAAGTGGCGTCTGCGCCCGCACCGAAATCTACGCGGCCGCGTCCATGCCCCCGTGAATCCTCAAGGCAAGGCGTCCTCAGCGCAATCGGCGCATTTCTCGCTCTTCTGTGCACGTTTGGCCAGATGAACGCGTTTGGGGCCTTCCTGGCGTACTACAAGGACCACCAACTGGCGTCTTATTCGTCTGCTGTGATTTCGTGGATTGGGTCTATACAGCTTTTTGTATTCTTCGTTTCGGTATGTTCCTGCTACTGTAACTATTATTCGCGGATGTTTCTTATCAGCCCTTCACAGGGAATACCTGTCGGCATCCTGTTCGACAAATACGGCCCAAGACTGCCGATAGTACTCGGATCCGTGATACACGTCCTCAGTATGGTTCTCACCAGTGTGTCAACGAAGTACTGGCACCTGGTGCTCACTCATGGGTTCCTCTTCGGGCTGGGTGTTGCCCTCGTGTAAGCGTCTGTTTGTCTTCAATGCGTGTGCACAACTGAGTTGAGTTGCCTTCAGATTCTATCCTTGTGTGGCAGCGGTCTCGTCGCACTTTCACCGCCGTCGAGCAGCTGCTCTGGGTTTTGTTCTCGCAGGGTCCGGAATTGGTGAGAATCGAACATATCCGTGCACAAGAAGAGATTGTAACATTCTCTGCAGGCGGTGTCATATACCCCATTGCTTTTCACATACTATTTCTTACGCTTCAGTTTGGTTGGAGCGTCCGAATATGCGCGGGGGTCAGCGCACTGTTATGTCTCGTCGCATGCTTCACTGTGACCTCTGCGTTGCACCCTCGATCGTTGATTCCCTCGCTGAAGCGGCAGACGAGCGATGAAACCGTCACTGTCGATGTGGAGCGAGAAGGGAAGTTTGCCTGGGCTATGGACGGGCTCAAGGACAGGGTATATGTGTCGCTCATCGTGGGCAACCTTTTCGTTTCTTTGGGTGAGTCCACATTCTTTATCACCTCCGCGCAAGTTCTAACAGACAGCTCATCTTCCAGGTATCTTCATCCCCTACTTCTTCATCTCTTCCTACACCGTAACCCTCCCCACCCCCCGCTCCACCCTCTGCCTATACACACTCTCCATCATGAACGCCTCCGGGGTCCTCGGCCGCTTTTTCCTCTCCCTCCTCGCTGACTCCCTCGGCCCATTCACCCTCCTCGCCCTCTCCTCCCTCTCCATGGGCATCTTCACCCTCACCCTTTGGCTCCTCTCAGAAAACTCGGTGGTATTGGTGATATTGTACGCTGTGGCGTACGGGTTTTGTAGTGGCGGGTTTATTGCGCTTATTAACCCGTGTGTGGCGGGTATTTCGGAGGTGAGGGTGATGGGGAGGAGGATTGGGGGGCTGTATACGCTTGTTGCGTTTCCGTGAGTTCTGCTGCACTCATGGGTATCCTTTGCGCCATAACTAACGTCGACTGGCATGATAGGGCCCTCGTTGGTAACCCACTGGGTGCGTTTCTGCTGGATAGGTCCGGCGGCTCGTATCGCAGCATGATCATCTTCTCAGGCGCAGTCATGGTCGTGGGATCGACGGTGTTGATCCTTTCGCGGTGGCAGCGCTCTGAGGGGAGATTTCGGGTAGTTGTGTAAACGCGGACTCGTCCAGTGTACATCCTTTATAATCCTTCTTAATTGTAGATTAGACTGACTTTTAGGCGCCGACGGTGTGAAGCTCAAGTACATTAATAGATGTTGTATAATGATATGTAGTACATATTCTTGCCCTAGCGCGAAGTGCATCTGGTGTTTAGAAAGCCAGGCGGTAGTCGACCTCAGCCTCTTCCAACTAAAGGGGCCTCTGCCGCCCTAGTTGAGATACGTGTAAGTTACGCGGAAAAGAACGACAAAAGTGGACAACGCACATGATGTTCATCTCCAGCACAGCGACATTCCCGGGCAACGACGCGATATAAAGCACGGTATCAGCTACATACTGAGGATCGAACGTCGCCTCCACCATCCTACTGCCATTAGGCTGCAACGCCCCCTCTCCCATCTTATCCTGAAGAAGCGGAGTAACCGCGTTCCCAATATCCAGCTGGGTGCACGTAATACCGAACGCACGTCCATCGAGAGCAGTCGACTTGGTCAGCCCGGCGATAGCGTGTTTGGATGTGGTGTAAGGTGCCGACAAAGGTCGCGGGACGTGCGCAGATATCGACCCGTTGTTGATGATCCGACCACCTTGGGGTTCTTGCTTCTTGAACAACTTCACCGCTTCCCTCGTGCAAAGGAACGGCCCGACAACGTTCACGTTCATGATGAACTGGAAAGACTCCAGGGACAGCTCCTCCCAGGGGGTCGCAGGGGCAGATGCGCCGGCATTATTGAACAATACGTCCACTCGCCCGAACTTGACCACCGCCTGGGCGAACAAACTCGAGACGAATTCCTCGTTGGTGACGTCTCCGGGGACAAGTAAGCACGCGGCGTCAGAGTTTGCGCAGGACGCTAAGGTTTCTTGGAGTGCGTCGATGCGCCGAGCGGTCAAGACGACGTTCCATCCCGCTTTGCTGAAAGTGATCGCGGTTGTTCGGCCTATGCCTGAGGATGATGATGATTAGATGAGCTGAAGTTGAAACGGATGAAGCTGGACGCTGCGTAAAGGATACTGAACCTGAGGAAGCGCCAGTTATGACAATGGTGTTTGCAGTCATGTTGGAGTAGAGAAATCGATCAGATTTAACCCTTTGACCTCCTGAGAACGTCCAACGGCCAAACGGCAAGAACGCTTGGATGAACCGAAAGTCCGATGGACTCGGCGGTTTTTGTGCTTAGTGACGTCACAGTGAGAGCAGCCCCACCTCAAGCGCTGGTATAGATATAAATATTGAGGACGACAAGATGAGGAGAAACTAAGCGGACCATGCTCAGCTTCCAGACAATAGCTCTCTTGTTCAACACTCCTCTCGTCCCCCAACAGACCAAATCCACCGACCACCAAATGGTCACACTCACCAATGCTGCACGGCATAATCACCCAAATACAAGTCGCCCAGTCTCAATCAGCAACGAAGCCTCCATCCCCGACACCCATGCTTCACCTTTTGCAAGATTATCAACCCCACGCACATATGAGCATTGACAAGACCTGAATCTGTATGTGGTATCACAGAACTCGGCACCTTGATCATACTCAACCTTTCATCGCAGCACCATACCCACGTCTGAAGCTAGCAACTTCCTGCCAGAGTCCTGCGAGAACCGCAGCAAGCATGGGCCGCAGCCACTGGCAGCTGGCTGACGATGCATGACGCGGTACCTCGACACTACCTGCCGTCGTACCGACTCCCCGCACACCGACCTCGCTGCTACGACTCAAATTTACTTACCGTCGAGCTTGAACGGGAAATAAACCTTCACTCCCCAGTACACTCACCACGACCTTCAACACCATCAGCCAACCGGTTGTAGGTGCAGAAGGTATCTAATCTAATGACTGCAACGAACGATTCCCTTTAGCTACTTGTACATGACATACTTACAATACGTTCTTACTGTCATACGATGTGTCAATAATGTAATCCACCTCCTCTAACCCCGTGGGAACGTTATGCATGTCGTGTTTGGGGCTGCAAAACCAAGTAGACCCAAAGCCCAATTTACCCAATAAAGAAACTCGAAGCGGATACAACAACAGACAGCTCGAGGTGATGAGAGGAAGGTAGGGAATGATACAGGCAAGAGAGGAGAGAAAGAGGGCTGAACTGAGGAAGAAAGGGACACAGAGGGAGAACACGAAGCAGAAAGGCAGGAGACAGAGAGGGAGAGGAGAGAGATATGCAAAGGCTACAAGATTTGGCGTGGGCTGCGTGTATGATTGATAGTCCATCCGTGCTCAGAAAACCCAGAGAGACTGAAAACAAATACAAAGATACAGGGGTGCCGCCTACACTATGCAGGGCACAGGGTGATCGCGCACTCAAATAAGAACTATGCTGCCGTTGCGGATGCAGGGGTATCAGTGGGAGGGCGATACGGCGGATAGAGCCATCCTCCATCCTCCCAGTTACAGCCAGACATATACAGATCCTTCTCTCGCTGGACCGGATTAGTGACGCCTTTCAGGATCTCGTTCAGGCGCTTGAAGTTGATAGGCTTCAAGATCCAACCGTCGATGCCGTAGTCCCAAAGCTCATTGCGTTGCGATTCCACTAAGGACGCAGACACGGCGAACACCGGAATACGGCCGTTGAGTTCCTGCGATAGGCGGGACAGCGGGAGCGAGTTCTTCTTCTCAAAAGACCGAATCTGCTCGGTAGACTCGAAGCCATTTAGAATAGGCATTCTGTGTTGTCGTACGGGGGGACGGTGAGCATTGCGTGGAGTCATTAGCCAAAGGAGAAACGCACTGAATATCCATCAAGATGCAGTCAAACTCTCGGTCCGATTTCACTTTGTCCAATCCCTCCTGCCCATTAGTGGTGTTGATGACGATGTGCCCATTGTTGCGCAATCTTTTGCAAAGGATTGTGCGGTTGATCTCGTTGTCCTGGTAGGAGCGTTAAGAGGATCCTAGCTAGCGCAAAGGGAGCTACATACCTCAACAATGAGAACGCGTAACTTGTGTTCCTCTGTCGTTGCCTCGTTATCGACGGGCTTGCGCTTATCCTCTGGCATTGTGAGTACGATCGATGTGCCGTCGGGTAAGCTAGACGATGGTGCAGAGGTTGCGGGATTGGAATTGGTATGAGAATCCATCTGGTACTCATCCATTTTGACGGGTCTAACGGGTATGCTGGAGCCCGACACGCTGAACGAGCCTAGTGGAGATGGCTTGGGCGAACCTGCGTGCCCGGGCGCAGAATTCTGCTGATGGGCAAGGATAGACGGTGAGCCCATGTGGCTCGTGCTAATGGCGTCCACGAAGCCATCAACATCGATAGAGGACCCTTGACTATTTCGACTAGATCGTAATTGCTGTACCAGGGATTTTGACTTGTTTGATGCGTTAGAGCCGATGGCGGAGGAACCGCGACTTCGCGAGTTGGAAGAACCTCCGTTGAGTGACGCGGCCGGAGAACGCATCAGGTCGGAACCTGGGCTCGGGCTTTCTGGGAGAGCCAAAGGGATGAGAAATGAGAACCTGCTGCCTTCGTCGACTTTGCTGTCGACCCGGAGTTGACCACCTAATTGCTCGACGATTCTGGCTACCACAGCCAGACCAAGTCCTGAAAACGCCGGTGAGCGACTGACTACGTAGACAGCCTATTCTACTCACCGACGCCGGAAATGGATGACTGTTCAGCAGATTCTGCGGAAGAAGACTCCACTTGCTCGAACTCTCGGAATATGCTCTCTAGCTTGTTTGGTTGAATTCCACACCCGGTGTCTGCCACAATGATTTCCACTGCAGTCTGCGACGGATCTCGCAGTCCTTCCGGTTCGCCAAACTTCACGCAATATACAGAGATGTAACCCTTCTGCGTATACTTAACTGCAACAAAATGAGCCGGAATCAGACTAACGTTGAAGCACACTTACGAGCATTAGCGGTCAGATTCTGCACCACTGTGGTGATTTTCTTGGAGTCACCGACAACAACTTGCGGACATTGGGAAACATCAATGGTGAACGAGATGTCCCGTCGCTCAGCCTCGTTGCGATACACTTGCGTCGCATCCTCGATAGCCGCTGATAGACTGAATGGTTCGTTGAAAGATGTCTCGTTTCCACTTTCCAGCCGGGTCAAGTCCTGTAGGATAATATTGAGATACAGGTGACGATCGTTGAGAGAGAAAATGCAACTCACAAGCAGATCATTGATGGTGAAGAGCAAGCTCTGTAAACTCTGGTTAGTGATTGAAATATCCCGCAGTGATTCTTTCGCACCTTTGACGCCGCATGGGACCTGCTCAAATTCTCCCTTGTTTCGCCGTCGAGAGAACCGCTCAATGCCATTTCAAGATAACTGGGAGACCGTAAGCATCCAATCCTAGCAGAAACCAAACTCTCACAAACTTGATGATGTGATTCAACGGCGTTCTCACTGAACGACAAACCAAATCAGCGTTGAAAGAATAGATCGGGGGTCAGTGGAAAAACGTGAAAGCACCTTCATGGCTAGCGTTCGACAGTAGCAGGTTCGTCAACTTCGTGGTCTGCAACGCAGTCTCCTTTTGCCTCCACACCTCAATGAACTGTGCTGCGGTGAGGCGAGCGACCAAAGTAGCGGTGTGAGGATCTGGCTTACCTTGCCGTATACCAAAGCGAGCACACCAGCAGTCTCCAGCTGCTCGTCCGTCCATGCACGACATCGCCCAGCGACTGTCTCAGACCAAATGCGGAACGATTTTCTCGGCTCCAGCCGCGCTTCTTGGTTCTGATCCTTGAATGGTTTTCCTGCCCAGTGAACCTCCCGAGGTTGACTTTTCCGTAGAAACGCGATGAAGTCTTGCCCCCCTTGCGAAAGTGGAACGTAGAGTAGACCGGCCACGAGCTCGAAGCCTATTTGGAATGGGTCAGAACAGAAAGAGCGAGCGCGCTTCAAAACATAGAGGATGGAACTTACCTGCAGACAGCTGAAGGTCGGGGTAGTCGGCGGTGACCTCTTGTGAAGCCTGGATGTTGCTGCAGAGTTTTTCAGTAACCGCTCAGTAGGGTGCTATGTACAACTACAACGCACTTAAACCTCTTCAGTCGCAGGTACTCCGCCATGATGAGAATCTCCTGCCCGTTGACGTTGGGTCCCAAGATTTTTGCGCCTTCCCCGATGACGAGTATACCGAAGTCGGCGTCGAAAAGACCCAAAAGATCGTCAGCAGTCGAGACAATGTAGCCCGCTGTGTGGATGTCAATGACGTGACAGATACCGTATTGTTGGCGAGCACGAACTAGGATGATTGTCTGAAGTCATTGTGTTGATCTAGTAAATCGGGGATCAACAAACGCCGAAGAGATGTGACTAGCGCAGCGACATACAAGTTTTCGTGTGTGTAATCTTCGAGCATAGCTGAGTCGTTCAATGTTCCTTGACACCGACTGGCTGAGCAGTCGAAGCATCTGTCGAACGGGGAAGGACACCCGCATACCGTGATCACCGTAAGAGTGACATGTTACCAAACCCCATAAGGATCCAAAAGCCATGATAGACTGTGGACAAACGCGTTAGTTTGTAGAGACAGCGAAGCTCGTGTGAAAAGGCGTACGATAGACATAGAAGCGCGGACGCTCATATTCCCAAGATCTGCGTAGACTTCTTGTTAGCCCATGCTATTGCAGATAGAGAGAAGAAACATACATTTGATGTGTATCGGACTCATCGCTCGCAAGAAGCAGTGTGTCATATCCTGACAAAAACGTTACAAACTGGATGCAGACAGGCATATCGGGTGCTTACCAGAGGTTGCTCCAAGTCCTTGGCTTCTCGGGTGACTATACGAGCTGCCTTCTGAGACCGGTCGTACAGCAGGCGAACTTTGTCTGTAAACGATTGTAAGAGGCGTCACTTTTTTGGAGCTGAAAGTCCCTACTGATGGCGTACAACTCCCTAGCCTGGGCGGGTATGTCGGAAGCAGGAAAATGCAATCCTCGATAGAGATCGTGCGTTTGGCTCCAATCCACGAGCTCCGCGACCACCTGCCCGTTCCAGACTTCGTCGAATTGGTAGACCAGTATTCGATGGAACTGAGTGAGATCTTTAATGACGCCGACTGTGATCTTCAGGAGCTCCTCCAGCTGGGTGGCAGCTCCCAGCTGTTCGTTGATCTGACCCATGACGGCAAATATGTCCATCATACCGACGCCCTGTGCCTTTGAGGCTCCTCGACGTCGCCCACCGCGTCTGGTAGAGCCTGTTTCGACTGATGGGGAGGAGGGGTTTTGGGACATCCGCCGTAATCGCTCGAGAGCAGAGAGTGGTTTCGAGTAACTCGTGGTGCTCTCGAGGATGTCCTCTGGTGATGGCGTCCATGTGTCATCTCCTTCCAAGCCGCGCAAGGAAGTGGGTGTATTCGAGTGCGCCTCGGTCGTGATGTTATTGAGGGGGTCTTGAGCATCTGTGTTGGACATGGGTGTCAATATGGTTGCAGAGCTGGTGGCAGAAACGGCAGGGGAGGCTCCGGCGGCAGGAGTCATGCCCGGATCCTGATCCTTGGCAACTAATGTACGGTCTGAGCCGTCAGCTGACGAGGAAAGATTGCCTTCGCTCAACAGAATATTTCCGGAAGAGCCACCACTGCTTCCTCCCGGAGAACCATTGCCTGCGGAGCCATTCGAGGAGAAAGGGGGGTAAAGTGGGTTGATAGGGTCGCGTTCGAGCTCGAACTCCATGATAATGAGGCTTGGTCCACCAGTCGTGTCCGGTGGAGGGGTAGGTCTGTGCACTGCGCACCAGCAGGTCCAAGATCTTCGACCTTCCCCGTCTCCGTCGTTGTCACTGGAACTTCCAGGAGCACCCCAACCAGTGAGCAGAAACACATGAGGGGAGTCTTGTTCCTCTTCCGCGTTTTGTTCGGGCTCATTGAGAAACTGGATATTGTCCCACAAATGATCTGCCTGGTCGTCCGAAAGAACGTCGGTGAAGCATGTCAGAGAGAATAGGTATCTTGGACTGAAACCCAGTATTTCGCCTGAATTCTGTGTGTAGAACATGTATTAGTATGATAAGCACTAACTTTCGAGTAATATTTGGCGCACCTCCGAAACCTGTCGCACGACCAACGTCTGGTTCTCTTCATCCTCATCCAGTACAATCAAAACACCAAAGCCCTGACAAGCGCCAGGTGTGCGGATCGGCTACCCATGTCGTTAGCTTGCACGAAAGTGACGATAGAGCGGATGAGGTACATTACCTCGTCTTCGCAGCGTGCCAAAGTACCCTCTCTACCAATGATGACATGATGACCATTCTCGTCTTCTCGATGTTCAAAGCGGTGGGCAACGTGGTGTTCTGCGCTGATTGCCATGCTCACTATAGAGTTGTTGTCGTTGCCGAGTGGGGACACATCTGGCTCATCAGAGATTGGTGGACTCTCCTCTGGCACTGGAATCAAGTCCGTGAGCGGGTCGTTGGAGGGGCGCAAGGGAGACGGGGACACAGCATCCAGCGAGGAGTTGGACCGCGAGATGGACGGTCGTACAGCTGACGATGGGGTGACCAGCCCTGAGGACCTTGAGGACCTCATGGAGCGCCTGGATCCGTCTGTGGAGGACCGGATCGGCGGCAGATGAACGAGCCCCATTTCGGCGAGGTTGAAGGGCAAGGTCTCCGGAGCGCTGTCATATTCGCCTGAGCCCGACGACTCCTCTGAAGCGCCCAACAACGAAGATGCTCCGCTCAAACCGTTGGCCGATACGCTGTCCCTCGGGTTGCTCGAGGCGCACAGAGGTGACTGGAGGCTAGGCTGCGGATCGCTCATTCGAGGACGGTGTTGGCGCGTCTCCTCCTGGTTTGTGGGTGCGCCAGAGGTGCTTTTGGCACGATGTGGTCTTCGTGGAGTGTTCGCCGAGGGATCGCCGCCGAGAGGAGAAGCACGACTTGCTTGCTCTGCGTCCGTTCCGGCGAAGGAACCTCTGCGACGCTTCCCAGTGTGACTGGCGTCGTTCACGTCTCTTGTCCAGGACTGCACTTGCGATGATTTGGAAGGACCTCTGCCCCGGATGTCCGTGGTAAACTGTTGCACGTTATCGGAAGAAAGCGTGTTCGGGTTCAGTGTCGAGACTGCTGGGGGTTGAGGATCGGAAGATTGAGAAGCCTGGATGCCGGAAAGGAGAGAGCGAACGGGGTAAACATAAGAAGAAAGAGATGTCAAACCGGGAAGGAGTCCTTCGTGGTCGGTAGGCTCTTTGCCCTTCTTGCCTTGCGTCATTTCGTCGTCCTTGCAGAGCAGACACAACGTTTGTAGCAGTAACAAGCAGGTGAGCAGCCTGCACAGCTGGAGTGCACACTGAATGCAGAGGATCGAAGTCAAGACTCAAGTCAGTGGTCCAGCCGAACTCGCGTCAGATCTCGCTATGAATTTCCGATCATTCCTGCTAGCTATAGGTAGGAAACGAGACAGCTCCTTGGTGGGTGAGATACGAGATAGATATGTATTTTTTTTGCCTCAGTGAAGACCTCGCTCCCAAGTAAGTACAGCTAGCAACTCGGTGCGGTCCATATCTGCACAGCACAGCCGACAGATGAGAAGCCTCGGGTACCTTCGTCATATTACTCATAGAAGTACTAACAGTGGGAAAGATCAATTTTATCACCAGTTATCATGAGGCGTACTACATCACTGACAGTGCATAGATCGCGATCAGCACATATTGGAGAAGCCGAGAGGCGCAGCGTAACGTGTAAAGAGGTATCGTGGGGTATAGTCAAAGCACAGTGTCGACTCGAAAGAAGTTACGCTTACAACAGGCCAGTATACGCCTAATATAGCAGTACGTATCCCAAGAGAATAACAGTGTTCCTCCTCGACTTGAACTTTCTCTCGAGGGCATGATGATAATACAGGGAACGAGGTAATGACCGTAAGCCTCATCTTGGTCAAGCATCCTTTGGTCGATACCTCACGATCCAAGGATGCTTCAGAACCGTCGTAAGTGGTAACCGCTTTTCGGGCTCATATTGCAGGAGCTGAACAACAACAGATAGTCAGATGAAGAGGACTCAAGGTCAACAAAAGAGCAGAAGTACTTTGGTTATCAGATCGCGAGGCTCCGCAGATACAGTTCCGGGGAAGTGCAGGTCCACTTTAGCTATCCTCCGATAGGTGCCTTACAGAAAAGAACATGTCAGTACATCGCCCTGAGCAGCTCAGCCAACTGCGTCGCCTACTTTGTGCACTCCGTCGATCCTCGAATGGTGGATTGCCAACCAAGAACTCATAGGTCAAAACGCCCAGCGCCCATAGGTCAACCTTCTCGCTGTGCTCCTTGCTTTCGACCATCTCAGGCGGGAGATAATCCAGCGTCCCACACAGGGTCATTCGCCTGTTACCCGGCGCGTGTACACTCCAACCGAAGTCTGCGATCTTCAGCTCGCCGTTGATACCGAGCAAAAGGTTCTCCGGCTTGATATCTCGGTGAATGACATGCTTGGAATGCAGATACGCCAGCGCGTCAGCCATCTGGTCGATGTAGCGTGACGACCGTCGCTCGGAGAATTGGCCGTGTTTCGAGAGCTGCTTGTACAGCTCGCCCTTCCCTGCAAATTCGAGCATGAGGAAGATCCGCTTATCGTCATGGAAGTATCCATAGAGCCGCAGAACATTCGGGTGTCGTAGGTTCTGTTGGATTTCGATTTCTCTCCGGAGCTGCTTCTCCACTCTGGATTGCACAATTTCGGACTTGTAGAGGGTCTTCAGGGCGAGAGTATACGGCTGGTGAGGAGGCTTCGTGCGGACCATGTACACACGGCCGAACTTCCCTTTTCCCAAAGGGCGACCGATCTCGAACGAGTGAAGGGTCCACTTGGGCGTTGGGTTCTCCACAACCATCGAGGAATCGAGGGCAAGGTCACCGGCTGCCTCTCCGTTGACGGTCGTCCCTCTTTTTTCATTTTCCAACTCCATGCCTCCGTCGCTTTTGCCGATGTCAAGGTCGGGCTTGGAGGACCCAGCGACCTTCTTTGCAGTGGTTTCGGTTGCCTTCGTAGATCGAGTAGTAAGCGGTTTGGTAGGTGAAGGTGCTCTGGGTGGTGGTTTCGTGGCGTGTGGGTTGGGTGCAGCATATTTGGTCAAAAGCTTTGCAACGTTTGTTTGCGAAGGCTGTTTAGTATGCCCCAGCTTAGGTCTTGGGTTGGCCGGCTGTGATCCTGATATCTCCAGGTTGGCTATCTGCCTGGTAACTGCGCCTATCGAGGCCATTGGTGGATAAGAGTGAGGGAGATGACGCTACGGGGGATAAGACTGCCACTTGAGGGGATGTGATGTGGTGCGTGGTCAACCAGGTGTGAACAGCGTGGGCAAGTTGGCAAGAGCCTTTGCAACATCACGCGAGCGCGTACTGGAATGATTTGTCATCATGCTGAGGTCGCATCGCTTGGAGGCAACTTGGAGTTGACTTGGAGGACCTAAGTACTGAATCTACAATCTCCACGAATCGTCAAGGACGCATTCTTCGAGAACCCATTGCTGCTATAACTATGAGCCTTGATTAACATATAGCCGTTACTTTAATCTGCCGCTCATTCGTCAACAAACCCTCCGGATCTCGCCTGACCTCGTCAGTCTTCAAAGCTGCCCTAAACGCCCACCTCCCAACACCTGCGGTACCACTCCCGGTATTCACCTCCACCATTCCATCAAACTGCATCTGGCGTACTCCATTTTTAAACCACTGGAAGGTGTACTCTTCGCCTGCTTTTCGGTCCTCGGGTTGGCGAAATCGACCAAAAGGGACTACTGTCGCGGTCAGGAATCTGGAGCCGGTTCTGCAGGAAGCAGCGAAGTTGTCGATGAGATCGACTCTTTGGAGAAGATGAAGCCAGAGATCTTCTTTGCAGACTGAGCAGAAGTTGGGGGTGGTGACCTTGCGCATGAGGCAGTCCTCGTTTGTGGGCCGGTACGTGGTGGTGTTTTTATCTGAGTAACTGCAACCGTGATGACTAGTTAGTATTAGTTGAAGGGGTTGAAAGAGCAAGCGCCCTTACACAGGATACAGCCCGTAGTGGCCCGGTTTGGAGATAAACCTTGGCAAAGGTCAGGAAGACTGAAATGGAGGCGTACGTTGGCAGTGAGAACTCACTCAGCCTCTGATCCAAACTCGTTTATTTCCACGCTGCATAGCTGAGCAGTACCCTCTAACGTCTTGTTGTTAAGTCGGTACTCCAAGGTGTGTCTCCCCCCAGAAAGACCACGATTGAAGTTGAGGTCATATAGCCACCTATCAGCCCCGATGTTTGACCGTACCTCCCATGGCAGAGTTTGTCCATCAACTTTAATGGTGAGATCGGCCGTATTTGGGATCCCTGAGACCGAGAAAAAGAGGGCGTACTTGGAGAACGTTCCAGATGAGATGAACGTAGTCGTCCAGGAAGAGGATGTGTTCAGCATCGTCCAGGTGTATTGTTGCAGAGGCATAACGGAATGCTCTACCCGGGTGGCATTGGATGGGTTAGTGAGCCAATGAGACCATGGTGGTGATCTTGACGCATTCTGTGCAGCATTCACGCCAAAATAACCCCACGAGGCGCCACCGTCGTATTCGTCTCCCACGTCTATAATGGAGTGCCCTAACTCATGGCGAAGGATCTGAGGTCCGTTGGCGGGAGAGGCAGTGATAACACTGATCAAGGCCATTGGTCAGCAAACTGGTCGGAAACACAGGTGTATGGGTAGCGATACGTACGTGGGATATCCACCGGAACCTGGAGGTAAGTAAAGAGATCAGGGCTGAAAATACTTCACTTGTTTCGAGGAAGAACTCACCCCCGTAGAGTGGATCATTGCCTGACGTTTAGATTAGTATAATTCGAAGTAGCAATTAAAACATAATACTCACCGACGGTAATGGGGTAATCACATCCGTCTCCCAGTGACTCGCAGGCCGCACGGGCAATATCGGTGTTGTTGCACCAGACTCCTCTGAGCTCAGTGCCATCACGATACAGACCAAAGACAGTGCTGCTTTCATGTTAGTCTCTGCAACTAGACCAGCCAGGGCAAGGCGTACTCTTTCGTCCGTCCTCCTTTGCCGACGCCACTCTAGAATACAAGAAACTGTGAAGTTGACACCCCCAGGGAAAACAAAGTACATACCTCCCGACTAGGTGTGAAAGCGGCCCAAAAGTTCAGCAAAGGCCGAACCGTGTTGTATGTCTGATTTGCTGAGATGTCCTCAGCAAGAAACAGTGCATCGGCGAAGAACTTGTCCTTTTCCGAAGACAGGTCTGTCCATGAACGGCGTTAACTTGGGATACAGTGTGCTTCTCGCTGATGAACACTTACAGCCATCAGCGAGAAAGACGAGGTCGACTCGGTTACCGGTGGGACCGGATAAAAAGAGCGGTCTGACTTCAAGCGGCGGAGGCGCAACGGCTTGAGGTTGTACCTCGGTTGCAAACGTTTGCTGAGCGGGGGCCCAAGCGGCAACGCACGTAAATAACAGGAGCAGATTCAGCAGCATCCAGAGAAGGTACGACGGGGCGAGAAGTAGCTGCATCTTCGAGTATCCTAGCGTCCTTATAAGAGCAAAGCAGCGCCAGGTGACCAGCTTCCACAGAATGTTCAGGTGTCAGCAGGGGTACTATTTCGAGTTCCAAGGACTGGCCTCAAGGTCAGGAAGATACGAACGGGTGCACGAAGGTCGAAATTCAATGGGTGCGTGCACAAACTCTGCGATTGTAGTCCCACCACCGTCTCGTGGTCAAGGCAGGTGAGAAGAAGTAGATAGCAATTGGCCGGCCCGCAAGAGGCCACTGACCACAGAGACAATGGCCATGAGTGATCAAAATCGCGGTCAGCCACAATCATGGCTCCTCGTCTCTACCGCCAGCATCCTCTCCCACCCCCTCCTCCCGTCTCACCTTCATGGACGTCGATCAGCCGCTTACCATCGTAAGAATCAAGAGAAAGAGGAATGAAGAACATCTAGATGCCCTCGTCATCGACGCGGGATCGCGAAAGAAGAAGTTGCGCACGTCTGGTCTGCCAACGGCTCAGGAAGTCTTCCAGTTTGCGCAGACCGTGGAGCACGATGCGTGGGATAATACGGCGCAGCAGAATGAGCTCAAAGTGCGTTGAAGTTGTCAGGAGAGAGATAGTGTCTATAGTATTGTCATCTAGGATCACATCTCGCGGTTAACACGCGATCCTGGTTCTCCCACCATCGCGTTACCGAGTTCCAGCGGTGCCGTGCCCAAGCCTAAGGCTATGGCTGGTGAGGAGCGCCGCTACACTATTCTCAAGTTGCCCGAAGAACCTACCCACAAACCTAGATACCCAACCAGCCCGTGAGTCCACCCTCACTCAACTGACGTAATAACGACTCACTCACCTGCCTATTTTCAGTCCGAAAATACACTCTGCCAAGGAGCTAGCAGAGAGGAAGACCGACTTCTCGATGTACGATGCCGTTCTTGATCGCCCGGCCACTTCACCTATGGACAAAGAGGTCGAGAGCTTCCTGCCCATGTTGAATGATTATTTGAAGCGTGGGTCGCTGCTGTGCATATCTTGGGGGTGTGACGCTAACGGTCGTCTTCAGTACAAGATCTCCCTGCTCCCACAGCAGACGCGTCTACTTCTGATTCAGGAGACTATGTCTACGATATCTTCTATCGGCGCGTGGGTGGCTTTAATCCCGCTGAGTACACAGGGAATGTGGCCACATTGTATGCATTCAACAATCTATGTTTCTCAGTCCTTGGCTGACCGTGTACTTTCAGGACTGGTCTTCCGACATCAGGAGACGATTCGGATTACTCTGATGACGAAGTAGAGGACGAAGCCGACGAAGATTCCAACGGTATGCCGATGCCACACTCTGCTCCCGTTCCGTTCTGACTTGTTTTCCAGACGAAGGCTTCTATAGGAATGATTATCCTGATGAAGAGGACTCTGATTCAGGTGCGATCGTCGAATGTACTTTGCTCCCCTTTCATACTCATCCGACGCGTTTGTAGATGAGCTGCACCACTACTCCGACTCTTCGGAAGAGTTCGTGTACGGAGACGACGGAAGCGACCACCATAACTGGCGATGAACACCGTCTGCCTTTTCACTATCTCCAACATTTTGTGCTCTGCTACGTTTCTGCAATTGTAACTACCACCGCCACTAGCTTCCGCCCACAATACCTAGAAGAAATAGATATTCGTCATATGCATTTCTATCGAGTTGCGTTGGTGCAATTCGCTCGACCTGGGTTAAACGCTCGAGGTGTACACGTATGTCATAGGCGATGGCCATTATGCCAGAACCATATCTAGTGCATCGAAAGACTTGATACAATCAACGTTCGTAAGTCCTACTTATACATCTGTCCAGCCGGTGATGCACACCCTCATAGTGTCCCTCCAACGCTTTCCATGGTCTGAAAAAAAGGCCGAGCATCAGCAAACCCCACTAATCAGAGCAGACTTGAGAAGATGCAATGAAACAGACAAAAGCAGATGCAGCCGGCCCATCCAGAATCGCAATTTCCTCATCCGTAAACGGAAGTCTCGGTATCAAGTACATCCTCACAGGCAACAGGGCCATGATCACCACCGGGAATCCTATCGCAGCTACACACCCGAACCATCAGTATCCCATCCCATATCTTCTCCGATTATGACACGTACCGATGGTTTGCGTAATGGCAAACGTCGCACCGAAGCCTATGAGCTGTATGCCGATGAATAGTAAGAGCCTGGACTTGCGGACTCGGCGGAGGGGGTCGTTGGGGGAGGTGAGGTGCCGGTCGCGGAGGAGGTAGAGAATCTTTTGGGTGATTCCGTTGGAGGCGAGGGCGTCGGCGCCCATGTACCAACTGTTACACGATCAGACTAAGTGTGAGAAAAGAGGGAGGAGGGGAGGCTTACAACAAACCAGCGAGGACGCCTAGTCAACATTGCCTTAGCAAACGTTCGCAGGAGATGATAAGGTGAACGACTCATACCTCTCGGAATCAAGCTCAAAACATGCAAAAACGGGCCCGTAAGCAACACAAGGCACAAAGACCCCTGCGCCAAATTCGAGACCCTTTGCTCAACCACAGCAACAGCCACCTCCTCGCGATTCTCCATCAAAACATTCGGCTCAGCTTGGTCATGCGGCTTCTCCACGTCCGTTCGTTTCTCGCTCGGACTGCCCATGATCACCAGCGACGTCGTATGGATGGGCGCTTGCGGAATGAGTCCGTTGGGGGCGGGTACGCCGAGTAATCCAGCTAGGAAGGTGACGACGCCGAGGAGGAAGAAGTCGTAGTGAAAGCCTGGTGGCTTGCGGAGTGGGAACTGGGAGCCCTGCGCCATGAGGGACTGGGTGGTCGTCAGTTATCGTCCCGGTAGGTTACTGTAAGAGGAACACCTACCGAAACGTTATGATCAAAAAAGAACAGTATCCAAAGCACGATCCCGAAAGGCAACGCAATACCCACCCACTTCCCATCAAGCTCCCAAAACGGGACAAGCCACGACCGTCCCCCAGCCGGCTGAAACGCCCCGCCCACCGGCAACGTCGTCGGACTCGCGACATTAAACCTCCCCCAATACGCCATTCCCGAACAAGCCACCAACGATATCGGCATCCCATAATCCGCGAGAAACCGCCTGACTTGGCGATGGAAGAAGGGTTTCTGGGATAGGGACTGGAAGAGGAAGGAGGTGACGAGCATGAGGATGGCGAGGATGATGGAGACGAAGGCGCTGGAGATGTTGGAGGAGGAGGAGGCGGCGTTCATGTTGCGGGTGAGGACTTGGATGCCGTATTGGAGGTAGACCCAGGAGACGTAGAAGCCGAAGGTGTCGCAGGAGAAGAGGGTGACGTATTTTAGGAAGTTGCACCCTGATAGGTCGGTTAGTAGGTACATATTGAAGCGGGAATGTGGACAAACAGTTGAACACGGCGGTTAGAACCATTAGTATGGCACCCCACAGATACACCCAACCGATGAAGTGGAGATAAATGGGAGGGTTGTCCTGGGTTTCGATAATGTCGTAAATGACCTTGTTAAAGACCGTGATCGGACCTGGAAAATATAAGAAGGCGTCGAAAATCAAGATGAGCTGGGCTAACCCGTCACTCCGGCGATGCATAATGGCTGAGCACCAAAAACCGAGAAGATGAAAGCCGCCATGAAAGACGCGAGGAGAACCTCCGCTACTCCAAATTGATCGGTCGTCTCTATGAGATCTAAAGAAAAGGCAATGCCTGGAAGCACACTGCCAGACTAATCAGCACCATAAGAAAGCTGCGAAAGAGTACAACAGACTTACTTTGCAAAGAAGATGAGAGCAGTAGCTGGAACAACCCGGTAATTCCAGGCATCTGTCCAGTCGGATACATAGAACGGAGCTCTAGCGCGTATATCGAGAAGGATGCCTGACCCAAACCTGCTTATGAAGTTGGGCAGTTTCGAAGATGCAGTAGGACCAGTGTGCTTTCCGCCAGTGTTTAGTGTGGCAGAAGGAGCGAGAGTAGATGTGGCGGCAGTGTTCGTAGGTTGAGAGTCGTCCATCCTTGAGTTGTCATTGCTAATTTGTGGAGGCGGAGTCTGTGGCTCTATGGTCGTCATTATTATATCTACAGGTCGTGAGGAGATCCAGAGGGAGGTGTCATTCAAGGCCTAATGAGCTCGAAGATGGGGAGAGGGGGTCAAAATCGAACACGGCTCCGTTGATGCGAGTCAGTACAAGCGCCGAAAACGGATCAACCAAGCGGTGAACGGATCAACCCTACTAACTTACTGTAGTACTTACCAGAGACCCGTGACGGCCAGATTTCCCTCAGCCACACTCAACCACCTGCTCACCCTCCCATGGCGTCCGCTGTGAGAAACCGACTCGGCTCAGTGACGCGTTTCGGTCGAGCCCCTCCCCCCTCCAAGAAACTTCGCATAGACAAACACTCCGGTCTCCCCCGCCCCCACGTCGGTAACCTCATCGTCAGAGACTTTGCCCCATGTCGTCTCGAAGAACACTACCACACCACCCTCGCCGACGACCTCATGTACCTCACCTACAAACATGAGCACCTCCCCCGTCCTCCTCCCCGTCAAATCAGGCTCACATACGATTCGAACGACCCGTACACCAAGAACCGTTATAACCCCCCCGTCGGTGGTTCGCAGGCGGGAAAAAAGCTTCCACCGCCTTCTTCGCCCTCGAATGTCGTGCAGCTCCAGAGAGTCTCCGTGCACACGTTCTTGCGCGACGCAATTACCAACAAGGGTAGCTTGCTCCCTCTTATCGCGGCAATGCGGTCTCTCGCAGGAGAGACGCTCAAGGGAGGAGGAAGACACTCATCCCAGGGTATCCAAATCGTCCGCGCGAAAAAGTCCGTCGGCACCTGGAAGCTTCGTCCCGGTATCCCCATCGCCGTGAAATTCGACCTCACAGGACCGGCGATGTACGACTTCCTCGCGAACGTGACGGAGTTCGTCTTGCCTAGGATTCGCGACTTCCGTGGGCTCCAAATGCCTGCCCCGTCAGCGAGCCCGAACTCGGCTAGCGCTGTTGGTGGTGTGGTTAGCTTTGGGCTGCCTCCAGAGGCATTGGGGTATTTCCCGCAGATTGAGGTTAACCAGGATTCGTACCCCAAGATGTACGGTTTGCATATTCACTGCATCACCAACGCGGAGGGTCTAGGTGCGCAGAACCAGGCGAGAGCGCTGCTCTCAGGCTTCCAGCTGCCTTTCTTGAAGAAGTAAACAACGTCCTCTTTCTTCCCGAGTCCCGTTCTTACGCTCCTTGTGACACAGGTAGGAAGACATTTGGAGTAGATTGGGCGAGGGTTTCATTAGTATCTTTACACATCTACGTCTACAAATCAAACATAATTCGCATCACATCCTGCACCCCTTCCTGAATCCCCAACCTATCATGTCCACCCTTCAACGCTTTCAAAAGCGACACCTTGCGGTCAGGCAGACTGGCATTCTCCAAAATTCCGAAATTCCGAATGTCCAGCGTCTGGACAAGTGCCGCGCGCTGGTCTTTGCGGATAGCCCGAGCGTTCTTGAACTCTTCCCAGTCAGAGTCTTTCCACTCGTTGCCGCGAATTGAGGGGCGTTTGATCTCTGCGAGGTGAGGCTCTATGATGGAGTCGAAGAGAACGTCGGAGTGAGAGTCGGGGATGTCCATGTCGTTAACTGAGTGGGCGATGAGTGTTGGCCCGGTCACTCTCTGTAGCGGAGGGTTAGTACACCGGCCAGCACGGGTCGAGAGTGACGTAGCGCACATGGAAGGCATCCAGGGTGTCGAACTTGTGAATCAAAGCTTTGGCGACGAGACCTGCCACCACGAGCGCGTTCTTCAGCCGTCACGACACTCTGTCTCAAGGACTAAACACGCACCAGGAGCTCTCGGAATAACAGTCAGCGGCCTCATAACCGGGAACAGCCCAAGGATACTATACGTATTTAACACCGACTCGATGCTCGAGAACGGACTCATCATCACCACCCCTCTATACCTACTCCCCTCCGCACTAAGATCCCCCGCCAACCTTGCACTAACCGCCGTCCCCAACGAATGTCCCACGATCAAGATATCCTCCGCCTTCGTCCCATGGCTGAGTAACCAGTCCCACGCTGCGCGTGCGTCGAGGGCTAGACCGTCTTCGGAGGGACGCCCAGTAGAATCTGCATACCCGCGATAGTCGATTGCGAGGACGTTGACGTTGAGGCGGGCGGAGTAGGCTTGGTAATGGGCTACGCGGACGTGGAAGGCGCGCGTGGCGGCGTTTCCGTGGAAGAAGAGGATGGTGGGGCGGTTCTGGACGGCGGTTTGGACGGACTCGAGGGAGGGCGTGGCGGGGGGTGGGAAGGGTTGGGAGCGGTACCAGTGGTCGGAGAAGACGAACCATGCGCCGAGGGTTTCGTGGTCTGAGGTGTTGAGTTGGAGGTTGAGCGTTTTGCCGGCTGTGGAATCAATCTCAGTCCGAGTCTTTGTAGTGATAACCTGGAGGTGAGCTACTCACGAGCAAGACCATAAAAGGCAGGCTGGTCAAACTTAGCGAACCACGGGAATCGGAGGGCGTTCAAGTAGAGGGTACTATCATTCCATGTCAGGACGTCATTGCGATAGCAAGATAACTGAAGACTAGACGCACTGTGTTTGGATAAATGGTATCGTAAGCAGAAGAACCGCCACAAGGTAGAGCGACCCGAAGGTGGTCGAGACGTATCGCATTCGCCTCAGGAGGGAGTACGTCCTAGGCGAGGTCTCATCGACAGCAGGTACAGCGGCATCGGCAAGGAGCGAGGGAGGTGCCTTGACGTCGTCGGTCATGTCGAGTCGCGCTAGAGTTTTTGTATGAGGTGGAAGGTTAGTCGACTAGTAGTGTAATGGCGTTAGAGCCTCGTTGGGTGGTGGTGGTGGTGAACGTTAGCTGCAAGTCTTGGATGCGGAGCTCAGGGCGCGAGGCTCGAGCTGTGCCAAAAATCGCGGTCAAATGTAAATTCTGGACGCGTCGAAGGCTGTTGCCTGCCCCTTTCTCGCCCCTTCCGACGCGCAATCGGTGGGTCTCTTCCATATACAACAGTAGAGAATGCATTGGTAAAAGTTGTTATACATTTGTTCTCTCATCTTCTATACATCTAACCTACAAGTTGATTCTGGTATACACTTACACACGAGATACTTTACTCGGCGGTAGACTTCTTTCCCTCTGTGTACCTGATATCCATCCTCACATAGTTATGGTAGATCTCGTCGGACGTGATCAGAGTGTCGTCGTCGTTCTTGTTGGCTGGGTCGAGGAACGCAGCAAGGGGCTAGATCGTGAACCGTGAGCAAACCAAAGGACAACTCAGTACAGAAGGATATCTGGAGACTAACATCGTGGAACTCTAGGAAAGCAGCGCTTCCGGGGACGTAGCCGTTTCCGGTACCTTTGATACCAGTGCCACCGTGGATCTTCTTGCGAGCGCCATCCTTGTTAGCCCAGTTGTTCGTATAGAACATGACACCCGATTCTATAGTGCTAGGATGATCAGCACACAACAACGCAGAATTTAGACGACGAACGACACTCACGGTTGGTATCGAAAAGAAGCTTGAGTCCAGATGCCTTGGATGACAACTCGACTACGGAGTCTGCTCGCTGACCGTTGGGTTGACGAGGGGTACCAGCCGGTTCTACGATATCCTTGACGAGGTCGTGCTCAGAGTCAGCAGAGAGCTTGGAGCTGGCAAAACGCTTGGGTATCTGGGCAGGTGGGTTATCGCTGAAGACGTAGAAGTCGTCTGGAGCCACACGTCAGTCTTTCGGCGGCCATTACTCAACGTAACCTGCATACCGTAACCGTTGGCGTCGACGGGAAACTTATCACCGATGAGCTTCCCATTGTGGGTGTGCGCTTCGTCGTCTTTCGTGGGTGTAAACCCGGTTGCAAGGCTGTGAGCGTCTCTCTTCACGATACGGTCCGACTAGAAGCTACCCTCAGCTATGCCTCCCAGTGTCGAAGTCTGAGCGCAAACACACCTTGATAGACAGATTATGCGCCTTCACAGTTGACGCGTCATCCTTCTTCAAACTCGCGTCCAAGTTGAAGCCCCAGTGCTAAGTATCCGCGAACAGTGATAAGCAACCACAGCCAACGGACATACATCGGAGAAAGAACGGACCTGTGTTAAATTCACAGGAGTCACGGTGTTCTCCGTCTGCAGCTTGGCCCGATAAACGATCACGACGCTGCCCAGCTCGTACTCGACAGGCTCGACGGTATCGCCTGGTTTCACGTAGTGGCGTTCCTGCTCCACGGGCGCGACGAGGGTGACTAGTGTCTCGATGAGGAGAGCACCGGGGAAACCCTGGTCACCGTCGGGAGAGACCAGGCGGAAGAGGGCAGTGGATGTGGTGTGGAGATGGTCGAGTTCCGCATTGGTGAATAAGGTCATATCGGATTTTGATGACACTTGTTCCCAGGGGAGGGAGTCGAAACCGGTTGGGCCACCGTGAAGAGAGACCTGAGGAGACTCTGCGGTATTACACCGTGGTGAGTTTCGGAGATATGCTTGCACAAACGATAGACGAACCATTCGGCAGAGACGTGAGCTTGGCTGTAACACCATTCCGCTCGATAACATGCTCGCCCGTGGGAATTCGGTTCGAGTACCTGCCGATGATCGTGTTCACGTACTTCTGACCGAGGTGGTCCTGAGGGGATTCAGGCCCTAGCACTAGGTCGTGCGTCTTTCGGAGGCAACTGGTCAGAACATTCCATCGCTCTGCGGAATAAAATAAGGCAAACGCACCCTTCCTTCAGCTTGTACATAGATCCGATTGATCGTCAGTCCGTGAGGGAGGATCTTTCACGTTTCCATAGATTAGCGAAACGCCGATCAGCATAGAACATAGAGCGGTAGATACCTCGACAGCGACAGAAGGGGTAAGCGAGGGTAAGCTGAGGAGGATCGGGGTGAAGCTGGCCATGGTATTAGTGGGTGGAAGACAGAGTCAAGATTGCCTTGGTAAATTTCGGAGAATTACCTCCATCATAGAAGATGGGCCGGAGATGCAAGCAATGGATGACGTAACGCGCCAGAACGCGTGATGATCCAGCCAAGTCGCGTCGTCGTGCCGTGGTCGACCGCACCGGTGCTCGTACTAAGTTTGGGAGGTTCATTCTCACAGGTTCTGGTGGTTGAGATAAAATGCAGATCTATGAGCAGCTTATTTTAGCTCTACATATGACCAACTGCAATCTAAAGTGGAATAAATCTCTTCGGGAACGTCCCAGTCCGGTGGAGGAGGACTGACATTGGTGGAGGACCGGCGTGGTGGAAGACTGACATTTGACATAGACGACCTGAGACTATAAATGCCCCAGAAGAATCCGAGTCTTCCCAGTCTACATCTTGCAATATCCCACCATGCGTCTTAACGTCACTCTTCCTCTCATCGCCTTCACCGGTTCCGCCCACGCGGGACTCATTGCCTACGGCCTTTGCCAAACTGGTGAGGGAAGCTTGGTGTTCGGAATGTCGACCTGCTGACGTCGCCTTCAGGCTGTAATACCCTGGCTGTAGCATGCTACAGCGCTGCTGGATTCACCTTTGGCACTGTCGTTGCAGCTGCAGCGACTCCCGCCGTTCTTGTCGCCTGCAATACGGGATTAGGCACCTGTTCGGCGGCATGCGCGGCGACGGCCCTCATCGCGCCCATCCCTTGAACATCGAGCGTCGTGTGCGCATAGTGCGCCGTATTCTTACCAGGTAAGAAAATCCGCCATTTGGTTTGACTGTGAGCTCAATAATCCAGCTAGGAATGTTTCCAGATTGCATAGAACTGTCATGTACCGCGACTTGTAGATTCTCTTGTACCATATGTGATCTTGGTGTACCAAATCCGAGCTTCTTCCAATAGCGTCCAAGTAAAGAAGCACCCTTGAGATATACGTAAAAGCAGGTCGATGGGTATGAGAAACTCAGCGCAGCCGCTGCCTCTAGAGAGTCCTCACGCTGGTGGACGGTGAGGGCGAGGTGGCGTGGCTGTGTTGTATACTTGTTGTAACTTGTGCAGCAGTGGCAACGGAAGTGATCCCAAGTGTAAACTTCTCTTTGGTTGACGGTCAGCGCAGGCTCGCGACTGAACAGCGCGTCGCGTCCCTCTCTGCACATATCCTCCCTTCTTCCTTCTCCCTGTCATGTCCAATCCCTCGTCCTCCAAACGCGCCAGCTCGTCCGGCTCAAAACCCGGCGCATCAAGATCACTGAACGACTACGTTCGTCCAGCTTCCGAGCATATCATGCCACTCCATCTTGCTCAATCACGGTACATCTAGCAATTGGGAGACTCATTGGGCAAAGGAGCATTTGGGCAGGTGTACCGTAAGGATCTTGTACCTGTGAATATCTACGAGGGCTTCATGTCATGTTGCTAGGTGCCTTGAAATGGGCGACCGGAGAGGCTGTTGCTATCAAGGAAATACAACTGAGCAACATACCAAAGGCGGAGCTCGGGGAGATCATGGTGCGTCTCTGTTCATCTACGTGTAAGCCAGTCACATCTAACACGCGATAGACCGAGATAGACCTGCTCAAGAACCTGAATGCAAGTTACATCACGCATGAACCACGTTCAAGTAATAATCTATGTTGCAGCACCCTAATATCGTCAAGTACAAGGGGTTCGTGAAGACGGCAGAATATCTCTACATCATCCTCGAGTGCGTTCTATGTACTTGTTTGCCCGTCGATTCTGACAAGCATTCACAGGTTCTGCGAGAACGGCTCATTGCACAACATCTGCAAGCGGTTCGGGAAGTTTCCAGAGACGCTGGTGGCTGTCTACATTTCGCAGGTTCTAGAGGGATTGGTGTACTTGCACGATCAAGGTGTCATACATCGCGACATCAAGGGAGCGAACATCCTCACCAACAAGGATGGCTGCGTTAAACTGGCGGACTTTGGTGTTGCGAGCAGCACGACGAGCGGCGTGAGTAACGACGCGGTAGTAGGAAGCCCATACTGGAGTATGTCTGCCCACTAAAGTTGGCTAGTGCTCAGCTCATGCACATCTTCCAGTGGCCCCGGAGGTGATTGAACAGTCGGGTGCTACGACCGCATCAGATATATGGTCAGCCGACCTTGCCCCAATCATCTCGCATGCTGAGCGCTTACACCTATAACTCTAGGAGTGTAGGCTGTGTGGTCATCGAACTTCTAGAGGGTCGTCCACCGTATCACAACCTGGATCCAATGCCCGCCCTCTTCAGGATCGTTCAAGACGACTGTCCCCCGATACCAGAAGGTGCTTCCCCGATCGTCAAAGATTTCCTATACCACTGCTTCCAGAAGGACGTCAACCTGCGGATATCGGCGAGGAAGCTGCTGAGGCACCCGTGGATGGTATCTGCCAGGAAGCAAATGGCGTCTTCGGACGACAGCACGATTACTAGCTCTGACAGCGGTGGTGCGAAGGCTGCTGGGGCTGCGGACAGAAGGCCGTTAAGCAACTACAACTTCGACGAGGCGGTGTTGAAAGTACAAGAGTGGAACGAAGCGTTGAAATGTAAGCACCATGCCGTCCTCAATCTCGATCGTATGCTTACCGGTTTCCAGCTCCCGCACGACCCTCGAAACATCCTAATCGAAATCGAAATAAAGTGCCAGCCCATCCAGATTCACCAACGCGTTCTTCATTCGACGCTGGCGGCCCGCTTCCTCTGTCATTCATGCCACTCAGTACCTCGGCCAGTTCAGTCGCTAGTTCGAATAGCTCGCGCAAGCTGAGCGCAGCAAGCTTGAAACAGCCAGCGATCGACCTAGTGCAGAAGATTCAGCCTCTTGCTTTCGTACTTCGGGCAGAGGAAGAAGAGGAGGACGATAACTGGGACAACGACTTCGAGGGCGGGATATCCTTCCGGAAGCTCCAAGGTATGTTCTTAGACTGCTAGTCCGGTTTTGTCGTATTGAGGTACCCTTCTGTGCAGCACTGGATAAGGGTGCTGCAGAGCCAGAGCATCACGAGGCGGACGATACTAATGCACAGACGATCAAGCCTAACAAGAGCCCTGGTGCACACTTGAAGCCGCTGGCCAGAGCTCCTGCTGACGAGATTGACCCGATCGTGGAGGACTACTCTGATATTGCCTTCGACGAGGACGAGCAGAATCTTCAAGACAAGCTCAACAATTTCAAGGCATGCAATCCCGCACCTTGCTTCATGCCATACACCGCCTTACCTTTGTTCTAGATGAAGAATTCCTTCCGTAAAGGCCTCTTCCATCCTGACGATATTAAGATCTTCGCCAACGCGAACGTATCCCCCGGTCCCTCAACAGCACCTCTGCCAGACTTCGGCTTCGGCGAAAGCAGTAAACCTCGACGACCTTCTCTCAGCCCTCTCGCTCCCGCCCAGGGCCAAGCCGGTCCACACTCTGCGACAACGGGTAGTTCGGGGTGGCCGCAGAGGCACCTCAGGTCATCTTCGTCCACCGTGTTTTCCCATTCGGGTGGCAGCGGCACTACTAGTACACCGGGGTCGTTGGGGAGAGAGGAAGCACGACGGGTGAATAGCGAGTTTGGGAAGTACGCGGAGGATGATGATGAGGACTATGAGGATGTGTTTGGAAAGGCTAATGGCAATGGTGGCTTTTTTTTCCTGCAAGGATCTGCTTCTCCCCAATCTGATTCGTGTTTTCGTTTAGCTGCGGAGCAGCCAATGCAGACGTTGCAGTTGACTACGCGGCTATCGAACAGATCTTGGGTGCGTTTATAGCTATGGTTCCGCCCACATCTCACCCTGAACGTATCTTGCGCATAGCTCGGTGATGAACTCTCAGACGAAGAGGATCCATTCGCAGAGGTGAGTTCCTATCATTGAGTCGTGGTACTTTACTGACGTCCAATAGATCGACGAAGGCTTCTCGGAAGAGGACTTGGAAGCCAATCTGCAGCGAGACAAACACGCCCGACTCACCACCTCAGTGAATCAGCTGATAGACGAGCTCACTCCGTCTGCGCCCAACTTCCAGTTGCGCGATGCCTGTGATCAACTGGTGAGCCCTTGTCCTCTCCTGCATTCCTGAAGAAGGAAACTCAACTACTTCTAGCTGGCCATCATGACGGACACGCCTGAGATGCAGAGTCAACTTGTTTCCTCTCACGGCATGTTGGCGATCCTGGAGGTTCTAGAGGAACACTGCTCGAGAGACGTGGCAGAGCGATTGCTGCAAATTATCAACCTTGTGAGTCGTGATGACCTTTACCTACTGATCATTCTGCTCACTTGTGCATTTCAGCTCGTAACATCTCATGTTGGCTTCTTGGAGAGCTTCTGCCTACTCGGGTGCGTGCAATTTTTGCAACCACAGCTTTGAAGCTGAGACACGTCTTTCTAGCGGCATCCCTGTCATGATGAGTGTGTACATCTAGCAAAGACCTAGAGTTGGAAGATCTAACATTCGCTCGCAGAGTTTACCTCAAAGAAGCACCCTTCAGAGTGCCGACTTCAGGCATCGAACTTCATCCGTCTGCTTTGCCACACGTCTGTTCTCACTTTGCAGATGTTCATATCGTGAGTAGCTTTGCCTCTTGTCTGTACTATCGTCCGCTTACATTTGCCTTGCAGCTGTCGTGGTCTCAAGGTGCTAGTGGAACTGCTGGACGAGGATTACACAGATCAGGCAGACCTTGTTGTTCACGCCCTCAATGGTATCTGCAGCGTGTTCGAGCTTCAGAGTCCAACGACGAAGAATGACTTCTGCCGCATGTTCATACGAGAGGGTTTGCTCAACCCACTGTCTGCAGCCCTGCTGAATGTGATGTCGAGCAAAGGCGCTCCGTCAGCGGACATGAAGATGAAGATCATTCAGATTCTTCTGGTGTTTGCTCAGGTCTCGCAATCCGACATCCATATTCGGAACGCTCTCGGCACTCGCCAGGTTATTCGTCGTAAGTGGATTCACACGGCTCCCGAAGCAACTCGCATTCAACATTCGTTCTGCAGGACTGCTCCGAGCGTGCGAACTTCTTGAGCCCGAGTTTTTGGTACATTTGCTGAAGGCGGTCAAGCATCTCTCAATGAATGCTACGCTGTTGGATGTTCTTCAGAACGCGAACGCGATGGAAATCGTTGTTCGGATTCTCGAGGAAAGCGGCAGCGGCCCTCACAGCACGGTGCGCCCTTTGCGACTCGAGCGCAGACGAACTTAACTGACAGCCCATGCAGGAGATCTCCAACCACATTACGCAGACGTGTTTCAACTTGTGCAAGCTGAACAAGTCGAGGCAGGAGGAGGCGGCTCAGGCAGGCATTGTACCATGCCTCAAGCGGCTCATCCAGACAAGCTCGCCACTGCGGCAGTTTGCCCTACCTATTCTATGTGATCTTGCGTCCGCTGGAAAAAGCTGCAGATCTATCCTATGGCAGAACGATGGTCTTGGAATGTACCTTGGCCTACTGCAGGATCCTTATTTCCAAGTCAGCGCGTTGGAATCCATCTTGTCATGGTAGGTGATATGCGTGAAATCGGTTGCGCGTCTCTAATTCCATCAAACATCATAGGCTTCAAGAGGAGACCTCCAGAGTTGAGGACGAGTTGCTGAAGGTGTCGTCCGTGGACGCGCTGCTCAAGTGCTTCGTGTCCTCCAAGGCCAACTCATTCGAAAACCTGGTGGATCCCTTGTTGAAGATCACTCGAACATCGACCCCCCTCACTATCGCCCTGTCATCAAAATCGCAATTCTTCAAGCGATTACTGGACCGACTGTGCAACCATGGCAAGGCCGTCGTCCGACTCAACCTATTGAGGGTGCTGAAAGGGGTGTGCGACGTCCATCCGAACAAAGCCATTCTAGTCGATAAATATGGCTTGGGAAGTGTGGTGGAGAAGTTGAGTCGTGAGGATGCCGCTGTCCTCGTGAGGGAACTGGCAAGGGAGATTCAGCCCAGTCTCGGTGGTTCCTTGTTGAAGAGCAGACCCAAGGGGAGGGCGGAGACACCTGGGAAAGTCGCTATCGCGCCGAAAAAGGGACCGACAAAGATGCGAAGAACTGCCTCGGAGTCAACTTCCAGCGCCGCCCTCCACCTCCGCCAAAACCTGCGGTCGGAGTGGTCGGAAAGCCCCAGTAATCAGAACGCCTCTCCGATGACATCAGTTCCCCCGTCCTCTATGTCAAGCAGCAGGAAGAGTTCGGGAACGTCTAGTCGAGGACAGCGACCTCGGCAGAAGCTCGAAACGATTCCCTGGCCTGAGCCTCCCAGTTCATTAAGAGGCTGAACAGTGGCAAAACTGCTTGCTTGCCGTCCCATCGCTCGTTCCCTGTCTTTATTTCATCGTTATATTATCGCACTCGTTCCCCGACTTCCTCCAACACATTCTCTATCTGATCCTTTTACTCATTTCACAACCTGTACCATTGCATTTGCATCACATTCATTATTATTCATCTGTAACACCTGGCTTCACTCCTAGCAGTTCATACACACACACATCGGGTTTCTCAGCTGAGAAGTACATCACGTTAGCATTGCAGCAAAAAAGCAACCACGAACTATATATCGGCATGTATAGAGTACACATAAACGAACAAGGACCGGAATAAAGATTCTATAAGTCTGTTCAGAAAATAGGGTATCGCGAATTCAGAATCCAATATCGTCGTCCAGCTCAGCTCAGGATCTAGACAAGAAGAAGTAAGCCCGTGTTACGCGCATGGAGGATTGTGGTGTTGACTGACCGCCAACAAGACCACGCAGGTCACAACAACAAGGATTATCATCAGGCAAGCGGCCCTTCGGCCAGCTTTCCGCTGGTACTCGGAGGCGGAGGTGAGCTCTTGAGCAGCAGCGCCAGTGTCCGTAGCGATGTTCGAAACGTTCGTTTCGATATTCTCTGCAATACAATGAGCAAGCGTCACGTTCGTTCCGTAGTAACTTGAGACGTACCGAGCATGCCACCTTGCTGCTGCACCAACGTACCGAGATCACGGAATATCTCAGCCAGCTCGTGAATACCCGTTTCAATCTCTCGAATCTCCTCCTCGCGCTCCTGGATTAGCGACTCTTGGTATGCGAGCTCATGTGGCGACAGTTGTGACTGCAGAATTTGTGCCTGCCGTTGTTCTGGCGATTCAAGCTGCGGATCGTTGTTATCTCTGTATGCCTCTTTTGAGTCTCATGAGCGAGGAAGAAGGATGCGAGTAGTATTCACGTCGATATGTCGTCGTCAACCGCCAGCTTGACCCCTTTCACGACTGTTCTCTGGCGTTCGGCGCTAACCTGCTGCGCGCGTTGGAAGGCCACAAGTGAGAGTTGGAGGTCGTGGGAAGTCTTCTGCAGAGATGTCTTGTGGTGTGGCTAGGGTGCGTGGATAAGTAGGGCCCTCAGTGTGAAAGCATGGCATAGACGCACCAGATTTGCTTGGAGCCCTGTTAGCTTCTTCAGGTCCTCCCCACCTCGTTTGGACATAGCTCGAGTTGACTCGGTGAGATCGTGCCTAGACGTACCAGAGTGTTTAGCAAAGCCATGGTACCGGATAAGAAGACAGAGACTCACAAGCTCTTCCTCAGAGCAGCGGAATCTTTAGCAGTTCCGAGCTGGTCCACGAGCTTAAGAATTCCCTGCACATTGGAGTTTATCTTGAAGACCTGGAGAGACAGAGACGACTGAAGGCCCAAGAATGCAGAGTCTTCTTTGGACTGGGGACTGGAGATGACCGAAGGCCTGGAGAGGCCGGCTTCGACGTCTTGAAAGCTCATGGGGGAGGCTGCTTGAAGTGGTGCAGAGCAAGGTATGATACCCCTCTGATCACCAAGCATCACTACGGTGAGGTCACCAACCGGACCATAGCCACCGTATACCCACTTGCCTCTTCCCATCGACCACCAGGCCCGCCTGCGTTATGCCATACCTTGTTCTGCTTTCACAAGCCCTTGTGCTCCAACATCAGCTTTCCCTTATGTTCCCACTCTGATCATAACCTCAGCTGAGTCTGTCGTTGATTGCGACGCTGCTCCCTTTTCCTCCGCCCAGCTTGTACTGCCTGGCGTATTCTCGGCAGAAATGGTGAAATAGGCTGTCTATGTGTGGCCCTCCTCAAGTACGCCTCATAACCAAAAGAAGCGCTCGCACGTCGACAGGGAGCTCCGCTTCCACCGATGAGATACGCCAATGTCCACACTCTTACTTCGGTTTGAGCACAGTAAACAGCCAACACCTGCAGCATTCTGCGGATTGTTGCTCTACAGTGCTGCTCGATGAACGACTTGGTCTCAGCGCCTGGACATCTTTCATCATTGTCGCTGCTTACTTACCACAGACAGTCAACACGTTACACCGTACGAGCGGCCCCTCTGAACCGCCTCGATCTCATCGCCTACTCATGATAGGATCCTCGGGCAACCTCCAGACATCGCCAGTGCGGTGCCCAAATTCAGCGCGATCAATTTCAACCAAATGTCAACACACGTCGCTCGAAGTGGTGTCGAAGAATTCGTCCATTAGAATATGCTACATTATGCCGGGTATCGTCGCCTGGTATATATGGTGGTACATTATGTGTCACTTCATCTCATCGGGTGAGCATGTTTAGAGGGGCTTGTTGGCCTCCTGCTCAGCACGTCCGGCCTCCTTCTGGATATTTCCTGAAGACAAGCAACATATCAGCTCCGAATACTTGGAAGAGTGAAGAGATAAACGAACCGGAAGTCTGCTGGACCTTGTCGCCAGTGACGGCACCGACAACGGAGTCCTTGTATCCGGTCGCTCGGTCCGCGGTTCCCTCAGCGTAGCCCTTGGCCTGGGCAGCTTTGATCTCGGCTTCACCCTCAGCGTGCTCCTGCTTTCCGCTCGTCTGCCAGCTCTGGAGGCCAGTAACGTTGCCGACAGCCTCGACGACGGTTCCCTTGGCGGAGTGGAACTGGAAGATGAATGTTAGTCAACAAAGACAAAGCGTTATGCTGTGACAAGTTTGTTCACCTGTCCGTTAGCTTTGCTGGGTTCAGACATGATTATAGAGTGTTTGGTACTTGGGTGAGTGTTGAAAAAATTGTTGAAAGTTTGGATTGATGAGAGATTAGATTCCTCAGGCCTCTCTTTTATACGGCGGTGAGGGATTTTGCGTCATCGCGCAACTGGGTCCTTGACGTCATCCTCCAGGAACTTTTGGTGCCTCCACCAAGGCCTCAACCGAGTCGTCGCAGCGCAACGCAGATAGAAATTTCCTCACAGATTGATCCAGAGCCGGTACCACTCCGGTACCGGTGTAGCGCGCCACTGCTCATATGAAGTGATGTCATTGCTATGGTACTGTTGGGAGATTTTCGACATTCGGAGAGCCATCGCCGTGATTTTCCGCTCCACTAAGCAGCTCTAGGCAGTGAGATTAGATAAAGATGTGTATAAGTCGTGCCTCCGGAAGGTCCGACGATGCATATGGTGGTTGCCCAGTAGCGTAGCACTTATTGAGCAACTGCGGGTCAAGTGCTGCGCGATGTGCCTCACTCCGGACTTGCCTGCAATCACATTGCGATCTCAGCAGACAGAAAACTATTCCAAGATTTCTCACAAGCTTGAATGTCCATTTGTAAGGGCTGGAAAGATTGTGCGGTTGCCCAATTTAAGGGGAAAGTATCATCATGGCACTGCCACGCAGCGTACCTCGATCACTTGGATTGCTCTCAATCTCAACCTGCAGCTAAAGTCGCGTCGACGTCAGGAAAGAGCGTAACCTTTGCCTACACCTACAGGTTCCTTTAGGAGCAGCTTCCATTCTCTACCGACGACCTGAAAACTCCCAAACACACCCGATCTCCCACGTCAACATGGCTTCACCCGCCAGCCCCCTCAACGAGTCGTGCTCTAGTTTGAAGTCCTGCGGTTCTGTTCAAGCTGGATGCCTTGATACTGCAATAGTAGATCCCTGCTCCGCAAAAGCTGCTGGCGGAACATGTTCTTCACACGTAATCAACGACCTTACTTCCATAGACCCACAAGTCACCGACTTACAGCAGTCAACTTCACACACCCCTACCCTGTTTCCACCCAACCTCGACGGTCTGCAAGAGCCCGCGCCATCTGTAGCGTCACCGCCAGGAACCACAGCTTCTCTCAATCCAGCTGCCACCTCCGCTCGACAGGAATCCTCTGGACCGCACACTTCCAGCATGATTGAATCATCAATTCAAGCGCAATTAGACTCCTCGCGCGAAGAGATCATCGCTCTCCAGCTCCAAATCGAACAACGCAAATTCCTCAAGCTCCTATACGACCTCGGCGTACTTCCCAGCTCACACGACGCAACCCCACGCAAAGTCACATCCGACGTCCTCGCAGCCAGTATCCGAGCCAAAGCGCCTACATCCGAGTTTTGGGGCCAGGTCTACATGGAAGCAACGGACGTCAAGGCGCAGAACGACTTGAACTACCAGGCTCTCATTAACCAGGTCATCGACGCTCGTCAGGAGGAACAGCGGTACGAGAAGACGGGCCGTTTTTGGAAACATCGTGCAAGGAATGGGGGAGTTCCGAGTGGGGCGGTTACACCTTCTACGTCGGGCTTATCCTCGGAAAGTTTGCATCTGGACAAGGACAGAAGAGCCTCACTACAGGCGTATCTACAGCGCCGACTCGCATTCCAGTCTTTTGGCAGTCTGGAGTCTGTGCCCGACTCGACTACATCCGAAGGCCTCGATTCTACCTTGGTCGGAAACATGGAAGGAAGCACACCCGCTACGTCGGAGGACAGCGGTCTCTTCCAGAAACAGTTCCTCACCGTGGCTGATCAGGTTCGTGTGACAAACTGTGTTGACTAGCCGTGTTCTCAACTCGTACACCATTATAGGTTCCAGTAAGCACCTCGGAGCACTCGGTTCTCTCGATGATTCTGGAGGACGCGGAACTACCTATACTTGCTGCAGCCAATGAGGTCGAATATCAAGCAAATCTTGAATCTTTCAGAAAATGCCTGGATCATCGTTTCAAGGTAACAACCCATGTTACTGCCCTTTCTTGGCCTCATCCTGATTATTCCGCAATGCAGCTTTTCGGCGATCCTGATGCGCCGCATCGACTTTATACGATAATGGAGTCTTCCAACGAAGATTCAAGTGTAAGCCCAGCGCTTTCCTTGTATGAACCCACAATGCCGTCAGCTACCAAGTCGCTTCCTCAAATATCCTCCGCGAACTTCCCACCTCAATCCTCGTCCGCGTCGACCTCAGCATCTGTGTCTTCACCCGCAATTATCACGTTTGAAAAACATCAAGCAGAGCAACCCTCGCATCCGGCCTCTGTGGCTCTGCCAGCGTTCTCTTCCGGAGCTCACGCGCAACCTTCGGACTCAGACAAGAGTAACGAAGGCGACTGTGTGGTCAGGCACCCCATGCAAGTTGCCCACGCTGTTGACTCATTGCAGCGTATATGTGATTCCTGGCCGACAAGCACTACCTTATCTTCTCGTCTTAGCAGCGGGTCGGTACCGGCTGCCGAATCCCTCACTACACTCACTAGCAGATCCTGGACGAGTAGCTGCACTGAGGTCTCTCGATTTGACAAGGTATGTCGCTCTTCAAAGCTTTTTGATTCTATGCTCATCAAGTCGACTCCCGCGTTCAGGCACTTGCTGTGACCCCGGCGCAAGGCAAACTCCTCAGCATCCCCGCTTCTCCCAACGAAACTTCCGCAGATCTCGCCACTTCCTCATCCTCTCTGGGCCCAGAAACACTTCCCAAGCTGGACGTGGACATACTACACTGCGATCTGGAGGCCGAACTATCGCCTTTCTTAGCTGGCCTCCCATCTTTCGATACACGGCCTGCTTTGCCGTCCATGGTCCGTTTCGGCGTTGACAACACGGACCTTCAAGTTCCTCAGCTGCCGCTTCCCACTTCTCCAGCCGCAAGTGCTGAGCCAGCTCCTGATCAGTACACTTCGAAGCAGCGATCGAGCTTGACGAAGCGAATGAGTAAGGTCTCCCAGCGTTTCAGCCTGAAACGAAATATCTCGTCACGCACACCTCAGCTTTAGATTGTTGTATGTTCTGTAGCTCGCCTTGATACGTAGATTGTATAGATTCGTGCTTCACCAGAAGAGTGTTAGATTCGGCTATTTGGCATAGGTCGTGCGAAGATACGAGCGTGCGATGAAAGCCTATAGTTTGAGGTGCTCTTTGTTCGAGATCATTCCGGAGATATCTGTGACCTCCTCGGAGTTGTTAAGCACAGTCTCTCAGCCGATCCGGCGTTCAGACCTCTGTTCACTTCTTGTGTATCGTCTACTCGCTCTTCAGTATAATGGACGCCCGTCTTCGTCGTGTAAACAAGGAGATCGCAGGTCAGCACGCTGCCCTGCATGAATGACTCGATAGATCCCCATCTGCATTCGCCACAAGATCCCTCTTCTGACCTGTCCCTCTGCCCTCCTTCCCTCCAGATTGCAAGAATGACACCACCTCTAACATCAAGATCGAACTTGTCGGGGACACCCCCTTCCATCTGAAGGGCTCCTTCCCTGGTCCAGAGGGCACCCCATACGAAGGTGGCCACTTTGAAGTCGTGCGTCCCTCAACCTGTTCGCATCGTCTCGTACATTCACCTACAACTCACGATCTATCAGGACATCGTGATACCGGAGCAGTATCCCTTCTCTCCCGTCAAGATGAAGTTCATGACCAAGGTCTACCACCCCAACGTATCCAGCGCGTACGTTTCCCTTGTCCCATCCTGCTATTCTGCATTTCGTTCGCTCGCGCGATGGCATCCCCGCGTGTTCAACGTCATCCTCACGTTCACGTCTCATCCGCATCCAGATCTGGCGCTATCTGTCTCGACATCCTAAAGGACGCCTGGTCGCCCGTTCTCACCCTCAAGTCGACGTTGATCTCGCTGCAAAGCTTGCTATGCTCACCGGAACCAAATGACCCGCAGGATGCGGAGGTCGCGAAGCATTATACGACTAGCAAGGCGAGCTTCGAGGAGACAGCAGCGTACTGGACACAAATCTACGCTGGAGGTCCAGGGAAGAAGACGTCTAGTGCGAACTCGGCACCGGTGAGGGACGAGATCGCTATGGCTGGGTTGGAGAGGGCGCATGTGGATCAGTTTGAAGCTCTTGGGTTCGAGCGGACTAAAGTGGTACGTCGATCCCACACACGGGATTGATGTATGGGCTGACCCTAACTTTTCTAGATCGAGGTGTTGCGTCGGCTGAACTACCGGGGTGCTAATGTCGCCTCGATATCGGAAGATAAAGTGGTTGAAGAGCTCCTGCGATGAGAAGTTAAATGGCACGCTTGTACGAAGAGGCTCTTCGCAGCCCTGTATTTGGAATGCATCTACGTTACCTCTTGCATGGTCGACCCTATCGTACCCATTCACACGCACGGCGTGCACAACCCGGCTGGGCCACCACATCACCTGATACCCGGACCATAATCACTCTGCGTCCCGCTCGAAGGTTTCATTAAGATAACGCTGCTGATGCGCAGCATGAAACAAGACGCAACGTGAACTTTCCCGGATGCGTATAGGATGGAAGAGTATCCCTCACTGAACACGGACACGGTAGCTGCTGTAACAGAAGACAGGGATTAATGATCGTGTAGCGCTGAATGCTCACAATGTATTTACGATCGGTCTCCAGCGCATTGTGTCGATGAGCGAGGCTTCATACTAATATAAGGAGTGTGCTCATGTTCATCCATCTTGCCTTCAGTCACTACGACAAGTACAAGTTTGCGTGCGGACATTGTTGTGAAGCGCCGGACCGGCTGACTCCGGTGTGATGTAGCACGCCAAACACGGGCAAACAGGTTGAACGCCAACCACCAACTCTGATTCAACCTCGCTCAGGAACGTTTTTGATGGCCTCGCGACCCTATCCCCACGTTCATCACACCGCTCACTACGCGTCTCCCATCATACGCGAGCCTTCACCTGCGTCTACAGTGGGCTCATCTCATGGCAACCAATTCGACGACAAAACGAGCGTTTCAGACTCCGAGGACGTGATCAGCGACGCGGACTTTGCGAGGAAGTGGGCTGAACGCATTGGTATCAACCGGATGTCGGACGCAGAGACCGTGGCCAACATAAGCCCTCTACTGAATTACCAGATCCTGCAAGGTAAACATTCTCTGTTGTACATTAGCGCGTGACTTACGCTGACGATGAACTTGCCCGTGGGCTAGACGAGAAGGCAGTCATATCAGACCACCACGACCGTATCGACTCATTGCGAATGATAGTACAGATGCACGAGGACGATGATGTGTTCGAGCAACGAATCCTCCGCGGCTCTCGCGTGGGTATAGACATCCTTCCCGCCTCGACCGACATCGACGCCATTATCTCGAGTATGATCACCACGGATCTGGAGAACGAGAATATGACGGACCACAGTGAAGATAATATTCTTACGGAGGAGCTCACGAACCCGATCACCCGCCCCGCCTTCAACATAAGGCAGGACGATGCTGTCGAATCCATCAGACCAGTTTTCCTATTCAAGTAACTTAGTCGTCTTGATTCCTGTATGTAAGCCATCCGGTGGATACGACTTCTTCTCATCTGCTCCCGGGTTCGTGCCTCAAGGCCGTTCAACAAGGGGCGCCTCAAAGCAGTGCGCGTGGCCACGGGTCGACTCGGATGTGATCGGCATTGCAAATCCCACTTGAGAACAATAAAGTAGGATCGTCGTTCGTGACACTCTGATGACCGGAAATTGTACAACCTACGAAGGTAGGTTGTGTCAGATTAGCAAGTCGAACACCGCCATGCATGACCCACGCTTTAAATTCGACGACGAGACGAGGATAGGGCCATCGCCTGCGACGCACTTCTTCACCCATGGTTATTGATAAACTCAGCACCCACCTCAGGCTAGGGCTGTGAAAATTTTGGCGTGTAACTTGAAGTCCTAGTCAGAACGAGGATTTAAGTACTATGAGGAGCTGACCCAACACGACGCGGGCTGACTTTCTTATGGCTGGACTCTGGAGCGGCCGAAGGCCTGCCAGTGCCAGTCCAGTGCCCCGCCGGACGGCCTACAATAGCTACCCGTAGTCAGGTTTTCCACTCCGGGTCGAGCTCTACTACTTCGCATGCACGCATCAGTCGCAATACATATTTCAAAGAGGTACGTAACCGTTTGGCCAAGAGAAGCTGACGATCCTCAGTCATCAAGGCCGTGGATCGCAGTCCTTACATTTGTACAAAGGGTATGTTGTTGGTACTAGCGTTGAGAGACCGACAGACGGAAAAGAAACCTCCGAGTCGAGAGCGTTTGAGCTTGTATGCATTGCTCGCTGATCCGGAGTGCGATCCATAGTACCAGAACGCTATACTTAATGTATGTAGGCCACGGGAGATTTGCGTGTCAACGATTGTGAACCGGGAAGTAGAGGCTTAGCTCGTAGAGGAAAGATATAATGTGTGTATGCCACGGGAGATTTGCGTGCCAACGATGTGTATCGGGAAGTAGAGGCTTGCTAGAGGAAAGATCGATCCATTGAGGAACAGAACAGGCTACATATATGTATAAGTATGTCGTACTCTACATGGGTGATATAAACCAACATCGCATACTGAAAGTGCATTGTATGTGTTCATAATCTGGGGGCCGGAAACCATGATCAGGGGAAAAGTTTACAAATATTTAGTCTAAACATAGTAATCATCGCAGGACTGTCCGACAGAAAAGAAGCAGTGGGGAAGTCCGAAGAATAGTGGAGAAAATAGTGGAGCAAATAGTTTTCACCAAGCCGTGTACAGTGACTGCGCGTATTCCGGATGGCGAGATGGTGCACGCTGCGAGTCGTATCGGTGTGATACCTGCTGATAAAGTGGTATGAGTATAGCGTACTTGATAGTGGAAGAAGCAGCTTTGCTTACAGATGCGTACGCAGGGTTCCAGACTTGCTGGGGATATTGTTGTGGCTGCAGGCGCGTCGGCTCAAACATTAAGAGGTTACGAGGGTGTGGGGGTATTGGCTCCAGCATTTGTTGTGGCAGTGATCCACCCGAAAACTTGGTAGATTTGACGGGGCACGTTAAGGCACAGCCAACGGGAAATTCCATGTCGAGAGTCGACGTTTGTCCATATTCGAACAGGTTGCACTCTGTGGGGTCGAAATCATAGTGGTCCTGGTATCGATAAGAGCTGGAGAATCCAGAGGCGGAGTTTGCCATGTAAGGAAGGTGATGGGAGGACGCGGGGGCCGGTAACGGGGAGAATCGCATGTCTTCCAGGTTCAAGAGATGCGCGGAGTGCGGCGGTGGCGTGATGGGCAGTAGCGAGAGGCTCACGCCGGATTCATCGGAACTGCACGAGCTCGCACGAGCTGGGTTGGAAGACGAGCCGTCCTGCCGCCGGGTTCTGCGGGGCTTGCTGCCTGCGATGCGTTCCGGTATCCCCATCTGCTCCGATACTGGGATGTACCTGCACTCCCGTTTCTCTCGGGTACACTTGGTGCAGCTCGAGTTGGCGTCTTGCATTACACACTGGGATCGAGGGAGACACGTAAGATCGCATCTTTGTGCACGAGCGCAGGAACTGCTCGTACCTTGACTTTGAGTCTCCGACATCGTGTGCAGGCTATGGCGGTTCTTCTAGGGGTTGAGCGGGGCATGGTGATAGTGGAATGTGAGGAGGAGAGGCGCAGATGAGCAGGAGGAGAGTGGCAACCATTCACGAAGCAATCCCCATCTTATAAGGACCTTCAATTTGAAAGGTTGCTGGTGGCATCTTTGAATGAGATGATCTAACAGCATCTTCGCATTTCCTCTAGAATGGAATTCAGTGAGGAGAGTAGAAACCTTAGGGAGGTCACATACACAAGATCTGCGTTCGCGATTGGAAGGCGCGAAGATGGACTGCCATCCCACGATTGTGCCGGCACCTCTAAAAGTTGCTAGGCTACCTAATCGCTCCAGATTTTGCGGTGAATGCTATGACCCGGCGGCTACTCGACGAAACCATGAGTGGGACCTCGAGCAATCAATGAAATGAATCATATATGCAGATCAGTCCCTTCTCAACGCCAACGGCTGTGTTGACCGCTTCCATAGAACTGTGCTAGGCTCTACCTTGACCTTACAAGGGTATCTTCAAGGGTATCTTCCTAATAGAGCGCACGGTGCAATCAGGTACTTTGCTCTGTTTGAGGTAGATCTTGTCTGATGGCGCCGTCCAGTCCGGGTTGCGTCCGTGGGCAAAGAGGTGGGGACGAGCAAGCGCCGACCCAGAACAGTGGGCTAGTGATCGGAACACCTAAATTTTGGCACCGGACCCTCTTGACCGCTGAGAAAGAGTTTTCGCCACGAGACGGCTTACAAAAGGGCGACTTCTCGCTGATCTCTTGTTGCGTAACGATAGGCTGATGGAGGATTCAGTGCTGCAAACACGACCCTTGCAGCCGCCTGTGCAGCCGCGCTAGCGCGCTTACATCCATATTCTGACCTCAGAGCAGGGTCTGATTTGAGCACTTGAAGAGATGGTTGCAAGAGTAAGATGATTCATGGTGATTACTCGTGCTGTGGACTGGGCATTGACATCAGCTTCGGCAGGTGAGCAGAGATGTATACTGTACATGAACTAGTAACTCACTGCGGCAGACTGTACTTGGGTCTCCGTGGTACACCTGTGGTCGGCGTAGGGTCGGCGGCGAGTCGAACGGGCAGGATCTGGATGGCTTTGGCATTGCATTGGTAGGATTGTGGCACTGGTAGGAGCATTGGGTAGGACTCTCCATCACGTTCTCCCATCGACTCTCATTGCAACTCTATGGCCACAACACAAACTTCGCTGCAGTCCGTATTCATATTTGTTGCTTGGGCGCTAGTTCCTCCTGCTGACTACGTACTGGCGTTTCTAGAGCTTACAGATCGTATCGATCTAGGTGCCTTTTACCCTTTCCTGGCCGGCCTTGCAGATTGTTGCCATCTCGTCTATCAGCTCAAGCCAACCCACCAAGCCTGTTTACGTAGGATTACGAACTCTCCAAACCCCTACACCAGCGCTACTGTTCTTTCAAAGGACGAGGCGGCCAAACTGGTGGTGCTAGGAGACTACGTCAAACCACACGAACTGATGTCTCCCACCTGGTGCCCTACCGCTGCGTCTGATATGGTTCGCGCAAAGCTATTTCGACGGTATGTCCTTTCGCACTTGTTTCACCCGAATGTTAGTTAACCATGCTCTTATTTTCACTGGGAAGGCTGCGCACTACTCATACTGCTATCTATATGTGTCGCCCTCCTCGCCAGGTTGCATCCTGAGACTACGGACAAATCTGGAGAGCCCCGGTATTGTCTACGCTACAAGTCATCCGTGATCTCCGATTTTGGCATCGCCAAAGGGTGGGCAGATGTCAAGGGCCAAGACAGGTTCGTTTACTTCTCCCCCGAAGAGCAGCGATTCGAAATGGGACAAGACCACAAAGATCACTACTGGATATACTTCAGGACCGTCAAGGGGGAAGAACTTACTCTCGACCTGTGCATGTTCACAGTTAACATGTATATGCTAGTTAGCTCTCAGGGTTACTTCCCCCCCGATATAGCCCAGAGGCTGTCTATTTATTCCCCGGCATTCTTCTGTGACCGCCCTATCTCTGCCTCGACGCCGAGTCTTCGCTACGAGCAGGGGCGTGCTTCGATCCTCCGCAATGAAGAACTCCGAAGAGCCCTTACGTCCATCAATACCTGCAACGACCGGTCGAACGCGCTGATAGTAAAGTTCATGGAGAAGCTTTCCGGTGGTAAGACGACTGAGCAGGACAAGAGACTGGCCGTCTCTTTCACAGAAAGACACCTACCGTCCTTCGACTGGTTGGTCAAAGGGCGTCGGTATCGCCAGTTTCCTGCTGAGCCGGCATTATGCATCGAACAAGACCCTGGGGAAGTCCCGAAAGAAAAGGAACAGGACGAGTGGTATAAGCACGTGCAGAAGTTCAAAAAGCTCAAGAAGCAGGGCAAAGCACCAGAGACGGATCTGGCGGAGGCGTTCAGGCAATGGAAGGCAAAGCGGGCAGAGCCATTATCTGTTTAGCCAAGGGGTTGCATCTAACGCGGAGAGCTAGCGTTCTGGATTCTGAAGTTGGAAGTACTTCGAACTTGTTCAGTACTTAGTGTTGGGCCACGAGAATACTAGATATCGATCTTTATATCCACCCACAGTCAGCCATCGATACCGTCCACATCTGTGAGGATAAGATGCTCTCAGAGTCAGCGCGGGCGCTTGAGATCCTAGATCAGAAACGAGTGATGTGATCTTATCGCCAAAATTCAAAGTATGTCTCCTCCCGCCACAATTCTTGACGAAGGCCAATTCGACGACGCTCCAGAAGGCCCAACTGCTGCTCATGAAGCTCGCACAACTCATGGCTACATCGACGACGAAGAACACGGCCCGCCCTATTCCTCTGACGAAGAAAATAGCGATCTAGATGACTCTGACTACGAGAACGAGGAAGAAAACCAAGCGGTGTACGAGGACTGGGAGGTAGCCGAGAGAGGTATGCTTCATGAGGATCTGTGATGGGTGACGACTGATGAGCGCATTTTTAGACTTTACGAAGCAGTTCAACCGCATTCGGCAGCATGTTGCTGTAAGAGCGGGCACTGCTCACGGTGTAACCTCGAGCAAAGACCCAACCGTTACCGTGGCGTCTGTCCCTGCCGTCAATGCCCCAAAAGTCGCTCAGTCGCGAACAACTCACGAGCGTACTGCGGATCAGCTTGAGAAGCTATCTAAGTTCAACTCGCGCCTGGCCAAGATCGATGTGCCGTACCGCCTTGGTGCTGGTCCGAATCCCAAGGGACCAAGTGCCCATGCGAATATGAAGGACAAGGCCGACCGCGCTACCAACGAGCAGGTGCTTGACCCCCGAACTCGCATAATCCTATTCAAGATGATTGGTCGTGGGCTCGTGCAAGAGATCAACGGATGTGTGAGCACAGGAAAAGAGGTGCGCTATCTATCACTACAAATTTTGCTATCTCCATCTCATCCAAGTGCAGGCAAACGTTTACCACGCATTGACTCCTGAGAAGAGACACCTGGCTCTGAAGATATACAAAACCTCTATTCTCATCTTCAAAGACCGAGATCGCTACGTTACCGGAGAGTACCGCTTCCGAAAAGGATACAGCAGACACAACCCCCGCAAAATGGTGCGGATGTGGGCAGAAAAGGAGATGCGCAATCTCAAACGCTTGATGACCGCTGGTATCCCCTGTCCAGAGCCAATAGAAGTCCGCGAAAACGTACTCGTCATGTCTTTCCTGGGTGACCCCGAAGGCTGGTGAGTCAAACCCACGTCCACTAATTCAAAATCTCACAAGAAACCGAGCAACAGGGCATCTCCCCGGCTGAAGGACGCCCATCTCGAGGAATCTGCCCTCGAAGATCTCTACGTGGAGCTGGTTCTGGTCGTCCGGAAGCTGTTCCACGAATGCAGGCTCGTGCACGCAGATCTTTCCGAGTACAACATCCTGTACCATGACTCCCATCTATACATCATCGACGTCTCGCAGAGTGTCGAACATGATCATCCTGCCGCCTTCGACTTCCTGCGGAAGGATATAACGAACGTTGAAGAGTTCTTCCAGCGGCTAGGAGTCAACTGCCTTGGCCTTCGACGATGTTTCGAGTTCGTCACGAAGGATTCGCTGGAGCGACAAGGGGAAGAATCCGACGAGGGCGTTCTCAAGCGGATGCTCGTAGAGCTTCCCACCGCTGAAGATTCGGCAAGCATGGATCAGCCGGAGAAACATGAAGATGCGATCTTCATGCAATCTTACATTCCTCGCACGCTTAACGACGTCTACGACCCCGAACGAGACCTGGATAAGGTTCAGGCCAGCAACGAGAAACCCATCTATGCAGACACTATTGGCGTAGTCATGCCTGAAGCCAACGTCGTCGAGGAGCCTTTGTCAGGGACTGAAGAGGATGAGAGCAGCGAGGACGAAGATGACGAAGAGTCCTCGTTTGACAAACAACCCAGAGGTCATCGCCATGAAGACAAAGACGCCAAAAAGGTAACGCAATCTCCATTAACCCATACGCATATATTCATGGTCTTTTCAGGAGAGGAAGAAGGCTGCGAAGGAGGAAGCCAGAGAAAAGCGCAAGAACAAGATGCCCAAGGCAGAGAAAAAGCGCATGCTGAAGAAAACCGCAGGGCGACGGTGACGACACTAGAATGGCATTAGATGCAATATACATAAATCTAGAGATTGTAGGAGTATGATATGTAAGGGATATAATAGCAGCATGTGCGACTACTGAAGTACTTTTTCCCATGAAGGAGTAGATGGCGAACAGCCGGATGGCTCTCAGCTGTCTGTGATACATCCATGGCTAGCGTCTGAAACCATCTTCGCGTACTTGTACATCGTGCCCTGGCTGAATTTGAGGGGTGGAGCGGTCCAAGCCTTTCGGCGTTTCTCTAGTTCAGATTCAGACACATGCAACTCGATGCTGTTCGCAACTGCATCGACAGAGATGATATCCCCATCTTTGACGAGAGCAATAGGTCCTCCGACTTGGGCTTCGGGTACGACGTGACCGATGCAGAATCCGTGAGATCTGTTTTGGACGAGCGTCAGTAACAGACCACAAGCTACCTTCGAAGGAGACACTCACCCTCCGCTAAAGCGCCCATCCGTGAGACAAGCAACATCGTAACCAAGGCCTGCGCCCATGATGAGACTCGTAGGTTTGAGCATTTCCGGCATGCCTGTCAGACCGTTCAATGAAGGATCTGAGGTCTGAGGCGAAACAACTCACCAGGCCCTCCCTTAGGTCCCAAGTACCTCAAAACAACGACCGTCTTCTCTCCTTTCTTGATCGAACCCGACTCGACAGCAGTGATGAAATCGGTTTCATTATCGAAGGTCCTAGCCTTGCCCTCGAAACCGAGACCTTCTTTCCCAGTAATCTTCGCAACGGCACCACCGGGTGCGAGATTCCCCTTAAGGATCCTGAGAGAGTGAAGGTGAACAACAGCGCTCCGACACGGAGCCAATTAGTACATACCTGATATGGCCAGTCTCCTTGATTGGGTTATTCAAAGGTCGGATGATGTCCTGGCTGGAGTCCAGTTCGCCATGTTTCTGGACCCACTCCTCTACATTTTCACCCAGAGTTCGTCCGGTGACGGTAAGGGTGTTCCCATCGATCATCTGGTTCTTCAGCAGGAAATGCAGGACCTCTGGAAATCATTGGTTGGGTCAGAGTGGGCTATGTCTCCCTGTAATGTGCCCACGTACTCGGTATCCCTCCCATTTTGTGCACGTCTTCCATCACGTACTTTCCGCTTGGTTTGATGTCAGCGAGGAACGGCGTGCGATCCGAAACTGCCTGGATATCCTCGAGGGTGAGCTTTATGCCCACAGAGTGAGCCATCGCGATGATGTGGAGAACCGCGTTAGTCGAGCCACCCAGAATTATCGTGAGCACCTGCAAGATCCGCGTTGAGCGAGCGCAATGGTGGGACTGAGAAGATTAACGCGCACCAATGAGTTCTCGAATGCGGTTCTCGTCATGATATCTCGGGGAAGGATATTCTTCTCCAGTAGGTTGTACATGACCTTGCCGATGGAGTCACACTCTTGGAGCTTCTCTGGGGACTGAGCAGGGTATGAGGACGAGCCGGGCAGCGTCATCCCTATTGCCTCGGCGATGCTAGCCATTGTGTTGGCGGTGTACATCTGTCGTCAGATAGATGAGGGTCGTATGGTATACTCCAAAGAGATGCTCACTGACCCCACCGCACGCTCCTGGTCCAGGGCAGGAGTTTCGAATCGTGTTGTAGCGATACTGCTCAGCTTCTGGTGTCTGACCATCCTGCAGATATTTGCCATACGCCTGGAACGCGCTCACGATATCCAGCTGCGCTTGTCCTTCGCACGAGCCAGCTCGGATGCTACCCCCGTACACCATGAGACCTGGTCGGTTGAGCCTTCCCACTTGGACGATATGAGCTCACGGTCATTGCAATAAGCACCAAAAATAGATAACTCACAGGCCATTAGGACACCCGGCATATTTTTGTCACAACCAGGTACGACGACCATGCCGTCAAGATGATGTCCACCAGCTGCAGTCTCAACTTGATCTGCTATGAGGTCTCGCGATTGAAGAGAGTACCTCATCCCGCTGGTTCCATTGCTGATGCCGTCACTAACGCCGACAGTACCGAATTGGTACCCAATGATGTCCGCCTTGTTTATGGACTGCTTGACGCGTCTTCCGAGGTCAAGAAGGTGCTTGTTGCATCTGGATGACGATTAAGTGGCTGGAGCGGCAGAGGTCGTTCAATAAAACGTACGGGTTGCCTTCATACCTTCGCGATGACGTTCAGGAGTGGTTTCCACTTTCATAGGAAGCGGAAGGCTCACCACACACTTGCAACACCAACCATAGCCTTGTCGAAGTCAGCATCCGTTTCGATGCCGTCCGTAGCGTAGAGCATGGCCTATATGCACACTGGTCAGGGTGTGGACAAACAGAAAGGCCAGGATTGGCTCAAATCCGCACCTGGCTCGCGCCTTGGTCCTTAGGTTTTGTGACGATTCTGCTGTAGCGGTTCATCACCGGTTTGGAGTCACATCTTCGGCAGGTCGTCGACAGAGAGCGAGACCAGCTGCGCGCAGGGTATTTGAGAACCATCGGACCTTTTTCGAAGCAGAAAGAGTTGCAGTTTGAAGCGTCGACTCAAAATTCTGTTGGTGGTGGCTACATTTCGGACCAGAAAGCCGACAATGGAATTGCCTCCAACTCCGCGCGGATTTACGGCTTTCCCACCTTGAGAGCTCGAGCACCAAGTCCCACACAGTGCTACGGCGGATGTTCGCCGTTCTTTATCCAACAGAGACAAGCTGCAAGAAGTACAGCACGTATACGGCATAACAGAGTCGATAGGACGCAACGTAGAACAATAGTGAAGCGATTGAAGACATCGCCAGCAGCAGCAGAGAGAATGTAAGTATTCCATCCGGTCAATAATTGATTCAAGAACGCAAGCCCAAAGATGGCGATAAAAGTACAAAAAAGATGAGGAAATCAAGCGTAAAATAAGTACAGGGTAAACGTGGCTCGTGAGTAATAGGTTAGAACGGGATATCTTCCAGGGTATATAGATGGGTCAGTTGGCGGGTTGAATCGAGACTAGCAGGCAATGCTTTCATAGGCCTAGTTCTATTGTAAAACTTGAGTAACGTATCGGACAAACAAGAGAGGGAATTATACCCTCAAGTAGCTGTTTCCTTTGGTCGTCCGTGATATGAGCTGTCGCCCTGCGCGCTAAGAGCTTCTCCATCCTGTATTTCTCGTACAGAACTTGTCTCGTCCGCGTTCGCAATGCCTGCCCAAAAAGAGAAAAAAGCAGTCAGCAAAATAAACCAACATATAAATCGCCTCAACGCACCTTCATGTTCGTCGACATAATCGATGTCCTCAGCGCTGCAAAGTCACAATGCTCTGGCTCGAGAACATCAATCGTGCCCCACTTGTACTTCCGGACGTACACGCCCTTCAGTGGATCGATCGGCGGATGACTGAGGTACTCCGGTTCAGTTGCAGTAGGAGGTGGGGACAAAGTGTCGCCATGAACACCACCAGCGGGGTGCACTGCCACGTCCAACTTCAAGGGCATTGGCATCTGCTCGCTGTCGAACGTCGGGGACACAGGCCTCGAGGCTCCATTCGTGGTTTGGCTGTTCATCGAGACCGGCCGTCTGGTCTTAGGTCGAGACGATCGTTTACCACCTTCCGGTGCGATAAACGCGAAGGGAAGTAGGTCGTCCGTGTCTTTCTGGTGGAGGAGATGCGCAGAGAAGCGGACGTTGTGGACACTGTCGCGGTGGTAGGAGCTGGGCATGATTGGGCTGTCGTCCATCTCTTCCTTGAGCGCACTGAGATCCCGTCGTGACCTTGACCGCGAAAGCTTGTGAACACTCGCATGTCGGCCAGCGCGCAGCTTGATAACGGACCGCGACGGACGCTCTTCGTCTGCAGACCCCTCGTCGCTTTCTGGAGCTGCATGATGAGTACCGCTGCCGTTGACGCGAAGGATAGGTTCTTCCGTAGAAGGAGGGGAAGCAACAGTACCTGGCTGGGTTGATGTGACGTCCGGTCGAGGAGTCTTGACTTTCATACGCGGCGACCCAAACACCCCGAAATCAAGCCCAGCGTCCGCCATATCTCTCCTAACCACCCCTCTGACCTGAGCAAGCCTCTCGTTCGTCAAGGTATCCGAATGTGAGATCACGGGGAGTATATTACAGCGGGCAGCGATCCGGCGCATCGCTCGCAGCTCGACGGGCGACATGGTGAGGACGTCGCCCGACTCGTCGTCCGATTCGTCGCCAGAGGTATCACCAGCGTGCACACCAGACAGAGATGGTCTTCTGGACAGACTGATATCCGAGCGCGTCTTCGACGGGAGGGAGGAGAGATCTCGTCGGGCACGAGCAGTCATCACGAGTGCGGGGTCAATCATGAATATGCACCTGCGATTCCCAGCAGTGAGTGAGCCTTGATTGCAGCTTAAAAGAAGAAGGCGCGAGACGCACAGATGAATATGCTGATCTCCCTTGCTCGTTCTGACGACTTTATTCTCCTAATAAACGTGCAATAAACCTGATGAGTGTCCGCATCCCAACAAGAACCCCAATACACGCGTCTAGTCCATGACAACAAAGACAGAAGAAGCAGCTCGCATGGAATCGATGCACGTACCTCCTTTAATGTATCAGCATACTGCGCTTCCACGTACTTCAGTATTGCGCTAACTTGCCGATCCAGCTTCAGCTCGCGACCCTCCGCATAATCCAGGCCTGGAGTATCCACGACGGACAACAACACATGCTCGTGTCGCGAATCGGCCGTCTCGACACACGCCGTCGTAATCGTCTTCGTCTTCTTCGGCGCTGAACCGCGTAAAAAGCGCTCAACGGCCGCCTTCTGGTCCTCTGAGGCTCGAGAGGAGAACTCTGACGTGTCAAGCAGCAATCGGAGAAGCGAGGTTTTGCCCGTTGATTGGCCTCCTGCGACCTGAGGGTTCCGGCCGACATTAGCGTCATGAACGGTGCAAAATTTTTGCAGGAAGTATTACGCACCATAATATTAAACGTATTCGGCGGTGGCCTCGGTCGCTTCTGCGTCGCAAATCTCCTCGGCGCGCCCTTCCCCACCAACCCCGCCTTCGGCTTCTCCTCCCCCGCACCGTCCAGACTTGGAGTCACAGGAACTTTCATAGCAAACGTGCTCGTATACAGCGAAGATATAGGACCGTCCGGAGTGCGGAAGGGCTTATGAAAGGGAATAGGTCCCCTGCCATCTCCCTTGGAGAACGACGCCTTGCGCGCGCTTGCACCGCCGGGGCGCTTCGGCGAGGTATCCTGGGGTAGTCCAGTGGTATTGCTATTCGTCCCCTGGACCGTGCTCACGTCGATAAGTGACTCTGGCCACTGGAGAGCGCCCTGCGCTGTGCCCAGTTGTGGTAATGTAGCCGGCGAAGATGCGACGGTGGCACCGGTGCCAAAGTCGTCCTCGAATTTCGGCTTCCGTCGGAAGGAGGTGAACATGGTAGTAAGTTGGGAAGTTGGATAGGAATGAGGGTATAGGCTAGAAGTGGGAGAAAAGGAGGAAAGGACAAGGAGAGTGTGGATAAAGTAATTGATTCAGTGGGAAAGACGACTCAGGCAATTCATGAAATGAAAGCTCTTTGGACCAATAGCCGTGTGATCACAACAATGACAACTCAACGCCAATCATATGTTGCCAAGCCCCAGGGGGTGGCAAGCGTCTATCGTCCTCAGCAGCAGTGAAGCAGTTATAAATGTTGCGCAGGTACAAGTACAGTGTAGCTACAATTGTAGTTGGCAGATACTAGAATCACAGCTTAGAAATCGCCAGACGAGGTCCATACACGATCCCCGCATTCTCATCCCCCCTCTCAGGGGCTCTCTTGGCCGCTGCCTCCACATCAGCAATAGCGCCAACCAACCCACCTTCTGTCACCCAACGTTGGAACACAGCGATGTCAGTCGCATCTTCCGACCAGATCGCATGTTCCAGCAGATAGAAGGCAGAGGACATGTACCCGGTCAGCATCAGCAGTGGTCGCAGGAGGAATGGGCTTGGTTGGCTAGCGAATAGATTGTGCAGCGAAATTGCGCGCTCGAGATGGGCCAGTGGCTCTCGAAGAGAGGTTGCTAAGGAAGACGGAGTTGCTTGTAGAGAGAATTTCGCCCACTGTTGAGTCGGAGGATTAACTCATCTTCAAGACTAACCCAACTGAAGTGAGACCTTACAGAAACCAAGGATGCCAACGTGGGTCCGTCTTGTGCCGCCCGAGCGAGTTCAAGACCAAGAACACTTGTCGTACCCTCCCAGATCCTGGAAAATGAAGATCATTTAGCTGAGAAGAAAGAAGAGTGCATCAATCTCTCACCTCTCGACTAAAGCATCCCTGAGCAACCTTCAGAAAACCAACAGTCAGCCCACCGGACGTGCGATGGAAGTACAAAGATCTGCAACGCACCTGCCAATATGATTCTCCTCCATGTATCCAGCTCCACCCATGGCACACATAGCCTGCTCTATCGCCGGCGCCGTAAGCTCCGCGCAAAAGGCCTTGACGATGGCCGTCATCATTCGCAATCTTCGTGCGTCCTCCCCAGAGCCCTGGCCGCCGCGTTCATAGACTTTGCCCATGAGATGCGCCACCCCAAACACGAAATGCACCAATGCGCGATACGTGATGTGCATCTTCGACAGTTCCTCGACATGCAGTGCGCTGTCCATGAGGAGGGTGCGCCCACCTTCGACAGCGCGGACTCGAGAGTAGGCTGTGGAGATGGCGATGCATCGGCGGAGATGTCCTACGGAGGAGATGGCAGAGTAGACTCTGGTGATGTTGAGAACTGGGAGAATGTTCTTGACACCCTCATTCAGGGTTCCCAGCAGGTAGCTTTCGGCGTTCTCGATGGACAGTTCTGCGGTCGGTAGCGTGTGGGTGCCGATCTTGCCCTTTAGACGATGTACCTTGATTCCGTTGCTCGTTGACGAAGGGGCAGCGTCACCGGTCTGAGGAAAGAGTGGTTTCCTCAGAGGAACAAGGAAGAGGGATAAGGTTCTCGATCCGTTGTTGGCATCGCCGGTCCCGGCTAATGCAACGGCGACTTCAGAATCTGTGGCGCTGGAGAACCACTTAAATCCGTTTAGCTGGTATATTTGGCCGTACTTATCGCTTCTATCGGTGATTGTCGCGTAGGTTTCTGTCCTCGACACGTCGCTGCCACCTGGTCTCTGGGGCCCGCGTGAGTTATTTGTGAGGAAAGGTAAGGAGGCGGCTGACCTCGGTCATCCACTGGCCAGCAGTGAAAGCATTCGTCGGATCGCGACTGTGGCGAGAGTCAGCGACGGGACAAGGCTACGATAAGAAGCGATACTTACCTGACCAGACGTGGCAGGATGTGTTTCTTCATTTCATCTGTACCGAGCCGCTCAAGTGCTGTGGTACCCTGAGTTTAGTAAAGTCCATTCCCGAGGAAAGATCGACTAAAGTCGCACTTTGAGCACAACCATCCGTCATACTAAGCGGGCAGAACGCCTGGAAAGTAGGTGTTAGTCAGGTGCATCACACAGCGGAGGTAGACTGACCGTATAAGTATGCCCCATAAGCAGAAACGCCTTGACAAAGCCGTACGTGCGCGTGTGTTGTCCGTACTGGTGTTCGTAGAAGATTGCAGGTACACCCTCTTTCTGGCACACCGCTTTGAGTTCCCTCCAGCCTTCACTAGTCTGCAGACGATCGATACGCTTGCCCCATTGGTCATACTGTGTCAATACTGGGGAGTCTGCGACGAGACCAAGAGTCCCAAGTTCTACAGAGGTTCGTTATCACCACACCGTCAGTGGGAGAGACTCTTGTCTAGAGCTCACTGTGCTGGATAAGTTCCCCGAGGCGCTCACAGTCCTTTGAGATGTCCCCATGAATTCTGATCCACAGAAGTCAAAGCTAGCTCGGTGGTGATGTGCAAAGTACGCATACTGTGCAGGAAGTAGGCGCTTCAGAAGGCCTGGAAGTACAGGATCTGACAAGAATGGGTTCCCCTCCTCGAAGGCATTCTAAAGACAGATAAGGCGTCCGAAAGAGGACAAGAGCTTTGAGGCGTACGATCTGGAAGCCTTCTTCCGCTCGCATATCGTTATGGTTGTGGTGGTTGGGAGAGAGTAGCTCACCGGGTACCGGCAGAGACACCGGCAACTCCAATTTATTCAAGGTACAGACAGCGTCATGTGACCGTGGACACGTTCTCCCCGCCTCGAATTCAGCACCGCGTCTGTCTGCCTTGATGCCAGGGATAGAGGCTTGGATCGCCCAAATACCGCCAATAACAAGGGGGTGGCTCGCTTTGGCAGTGTGCACTAGTCTTGCTGTGGTGCGCTTTCAACAACGCCTCGAAGCACGGCCTTCTCAAGTATCTATCTGACGGCGCATTCTATCCATCATCTAGCAATGCCACTTGGTGACGCCCTTACAGCTCTACTTCAGCTCGGCCGCTTTTAGCAATGGACAGGTACTGCGCGTACTGTCTTTGTACACCTAATGCGTACTCATGCATGCATATCAGCTGTGGCGAGCAGTCACCACGTTCTTCTACTTCGGGAGCCTCTCGCTAGACCTGGTGTTCCATCTCTTCTTCTTGTGAGTACAGGCTTATGGCGTTCCAGTCTACAATACTTACAGTGCTTGGAATGCGCAGCATGCGATATAGTCGCATCCTAGAAGAGTCGTCCTTCGCCAATCGCAAAGCAGACTACTTCTGGCTGCTACTCCAATCAGCCATAATGCTCCTCGTACGTCCGCCGTCTCCTGGTCCATGCTCACGTCACTCAACTCACCCCAACACCCCCAGTTCCTCGCTCCACTTCTCAACGTTCCCTTTCTCTCCTCTTCTCTCGCCTTCGTACCGATATACATATGGTCAAGACGACACCCTTCCACGCCCATTTCCTTATTCGGGCTCATCACCATCACCGCCCCGTATCTCCCCATAGCCCTTGTCCTATTCACCTGGGTCATCAACGGCTCGTGGCGAGCTGCTACGGGCGACCTTTTAGGTTGTCTCGTGGGTCATGTCGGCTGGTTCATCAGGGATGTCTGGACTCGGGAGATGCTTGGAAGGTTGGTCGTACCGCTCGTTTTGTTCTGTTGTACAAGTGGCTAAAGGAATAATCTACAGGAAAACGATGCTAAGCCACGCGCCTGAGCAATTGTACGTATTCTATCTTCTAACCTCCCAACGTTGACCTCACGCACTTTACAGGAGTCGGTTAATGGGCGACGATATAGACTGAGAATCATGTACTCATAACAGACGTATTCACAATCCATGGCTTCATCCAGCCGCTTTCACTGCATTCTGAGTGGTTGGGTGATGCGCAAATGAATGTTAGATTCATATATGATCGTCAAGAGTACAGTGAGCAAGAACGGGTAACCCATTAGTAAACCCCAAGAAACCAAAGACCAGTCAGGAGTGTCCTAATGTCCTCCATAAGTAATAAGCATATAGGCCAACTGGCTTGCCCGCAAGATCCAAGGAAAAAAGGAGGAAATCCCACGCCAGCACCAGCACCGGCTCCCAACCCTTCAGCCCGACAGAATGAAGCCCGGCTTCCTAGGCTTCATCTTCGCCGCCTTCGCAGCGGCCTCAGCCTCCTCCTTCGCCTTCTTCTCAGCTCGGAGCGCAGCACTCTTATTCGTCCGTGGTGCGATTGTCGGAGCTGAGATGCTGCTTGGGCGGCGTTGCAGCTTAGGTGGCGCCGTGCCCCCGTTGGCGGGTTTCGCACCACCGTTGACCGACTTCTCCAAGGTGGCATTCGCTAGAGGAGGCCTGGCAGCAGAGGCAGCAGTGGCGCGGGAAAGACTAGCTGAGCGGGAGACGGATGGTCGTGGGGCGGGACGAGTGGGTGCAGCTGCTGCGGCAGACGGTGGTCGACCATACGTGTTCGCGGCGGAGGGTGGGCGACTGTAGTTATTTGCAGCTGAAGGGGGACGGGAGGGCGGTTTGTTGGAGTAGTTGGAGTTGAGGGAAGTGGAGGAGCTGCTTCTGGAGAGACCACCTGAGGACGGGCCTCGGACTGCCAAAGTGCGTCAGAGAAAAATGAAGAGCCAGAAAGTGACGAATGCCGCTCACACATGAAAGAAGACGGCGGCGCCTTATCCATCGTAGCCCTCAGCGCCGCACTCCTGTTCGTCCTGGGTGTAACCACCGGCGCCGCCGAACTAGCCACCGAAATCGTCTCCCTCCTCTTATGCCCCGGCACCCCCTCAAACGTCGACCTCTTCTCCATGCTCTGCCTGCTCTTCACCGGAGCCACAGGTTTCTCCTGCTTGATCCCCAACCTCAACGCCGCCGCCTTTGTCATTCTCGGTGCGAACGCCGGCGGTGCAGTCGACGCGACAGAGATCGTGCTGGACCTCCTGTGCCCGGGAACGTCCATGAAGATCTGCTTCATCTCGTCTTTCGTCGGAATGGACTTGTTGGAGTCTGTGCGCTCGAGCTTGATTCCCTGGCGGAGTGCAGCGGCTTTTGTCATGCGCGGTGCGATATCTGGCTTGGCGTGGGTAGCTGGTAGCGCGCGCGCAGAGAAGCGGATTTTCTGTTTATCGGAGCTGAACTTGCTGCTACTCTGACTCCCAGTGGACGAGAGCTGTCGTTTCAGAGTAGAGAGAACGGAAGAAGAGACCGAGCGCATCGAGCCGTATTGGTATCCTGGGACCACGTCCTCCTCAGGGAGCTCGGACGTCGGGAACGGTGGGGACGACGCGAAGAGGGAGGCGATTTGAACTTCGGCGGCCGCTGCGTCTGGAGATCCCATGATGGTGTTTTGCGCCGTTGATATCCCGTACCGTGCGCGGATAGAGTGGGGCGCGGTTTCGTGTGCTTCGGCAGGGTCCGCGGGGCCCATGAGCTCTTGCCACGTCTCAATTGCCCGCCTGCGCTCGAGGATGTACACCCATACTGGGCCTCTGAAGAGGAATGTTATCAGTACTGAACAGCACAGGCTTCAAAGGACTCGGGCCACTCACTCAGAGAAAGACCTAGCATCCTCTCCGAACAGTTCGTAGAGTGTCTCCGGATCGGTGTCGGTGTCGAACTCCATTTGGCGTTCTTTCACAATCTACGAGAACCATAGTCGTTAAGCATTCGATCGTGTAGGTACCGGCACCGCGCACACAGTGTATACTCAAGCACAAGGAACAACAGCTTACCTCGAATTTGGCCTCCGAAATGAGGCTCTCGATGTCGAACCGATGATCCAGACCATGGTTCTTAATGATAGCGACAGTGCGTGTTATTGGGCCTCCAGAGGGTGTCGACGCGCCGGACGGTGGTAGGGGTGTCAAGTTAGCGCTAGTGTCTTCTGTGGGGTATACGGGGTTATGCTGTTCATGAGACATGGGGAGGATAGTAGAATAGATAGGTACAATGAACTTGGAAGGATCGTAGGAGTGTGTTGTTTATATACACCAGCGCAAAGAAAAGGACAAGAGTCAACAAGAGAAGGGTCCAAATAGGAGGTACGAGGTCCTCGTCGTCCTCAGTGGCGTCGAGAGAGGTGGAGAGAAGAAGAAAAGTTGGTTCAGATCAGCAGGCTGCCTGGCCGTTCACTTGAGCGGTCCATCAGCGACATCACCCCTCTCTTGGGCTCAGTGATTCTCGGACGTTGCGTAGCAACAGGCACGTCAAACTCCTCGCAACCCATCGCCAGAGGTGTAAATGCAAATTATTAGATATGTAATACTTGTGGGCTGCATCATGCATGATGTCCATGAGAGTAGTGTACGACGCCGACGAAGATGCCCGAAAAATCCTACAACACACCAGGACGCAAGGGGAATGAAATGCAAGGAACCACCTCACGCTGAAGCCTTCGCCTTGCCTCCCTGCCACCACTTCAACATCTTGGCGGAGCTGTACTTGAGACTCTTGCCGATGCCTGCGCTGGTGATCCCCTTGAGCGACTGGATCGTGGCTGGGTATCTGACGATGTTGATCATCTCTTGAAAGCGCATGCTCATTAGTGGAGAGAAGAAAATACCGAGAACAGAGCGAACCTTTGCTCAGAACTTGTGGTAGGTTTTCGCTACCCGCCATCCGCACCCAGTACGCGCTCTCGTCCGAGTCCAGCGGCGGCTGAACATGATCGTAATTACCCCGAACCCTGGTCAAGAGGTTCGAAGGCAGCTTCCTAAGAAGAGCAGATCGGCTCTCGGGAGAAGCATCTTGGTGGATAACGCTGGAATGCGGGGACCAATGCACCCCAGGCAAACCCGTCACCAGCCTATGATACAGCTCCTTGAACTGAGGCGCCTGTTTCCGCACGATGTTCCCCACTTTCCCTCGGTTCTCAGCGGGGAGAAGCATCCTGGGATCGCCTGCGTACGACATGCCCGTTATTCGTTCGAAGAGCTCCGTCTCCGAGAACTCCGCGGGGAGTGATAGAAGGGCGGTTCGGATGGCGGAAACGAGGTTTACTTGCTGAGTGAGCCGTACTCGTGCATCGTCTTTGATGATTCGTAATGGCTTGTGCATCCGACCTGCGAGATAGAGACTTCTCCAGTTGAGCAGGTCGGAGCAAAGGTTGTCCACCGTCGTAACACCGTATTTGATTGTCTGCACATGAACAAGCGTTAGTACTTCTCGGGTTCGGAAAGTATATTCACGCACCACGCCTTTCATCGGAACGTAGGCATTGAACCAAATACCCGGGTTAATCTCCTGCACTCTAGACACATAGTTAGAGCCCAGCATACGAGAGTGGAGGGTGTAGTGGCTTGGATTCTGGGTCATGTTGATCGAGTGCCAATGGTCTGGATGGGAAACTGCGAACATAAAGTCCACCATCGGTCTTTCAGACGCCTGCGCTGCTGTGCCGGGAGCCTTTACAGCGTAACCATCTTGCTCAAACACTCCGGAGCCGTACGCAAAAGCGTAGCGTATTGGCGCGTGAAACTCGCTGACAATTTCCTCGAGGAGAGCGCGGGTAGAATCTGACACGGTGAGGACCTGGTTTTTTCCGAACGAAGGTGGTAGATGGAGAGGTTGTGAATACTGCTGGGGGGCGGCAGGACGTGGATGTGGTCGCAGTCTTGTGCGGGGTTTAGACGATTGGGGCGGAGGAGGTTGATGGGGTGGCGGAAGTTCGGAGGAAGAGGAGGATACCGATTCAACGGCAAATGAGCGTACGAGAGATGGAGGGAGAGTGCGACGACAAACAGATGCAGCTAGCATGAGTGAAGCGTAGTGATGATTATGGTGGTGGTGGTGGTGGTAGGCGTTAGAGAACAGGGTTGATCTTTCAAGCCGTCGCAAGTAAAGGCCCCGCGGGGCACCCGCAGATTGAGCCACACCAATAATCACGGGGTCATGTTCTCTGTCATCGCTCTGAGTTCTAGACTGAGCTTACGGAGCTCCACAAAATTACACGAATTAGATAATGTGCTTCTAGCTAGTCCTATCCTTTTCCTCCTCCTGGCTACGGAAACTCTCTGGTAACGGAGGACGCACTGTAATCTTATCCAACTGTTTGTCTGAAGTCGCTGCTTTTGGCTCGAGGCCAGCACCTTCACGTTTCAACGTCGTTCCAGGACCTTGCAGAGCCCACGCAATTTGTACCGTGCTTTTGATGCTCCACAACAAGCAGAATCCAAAGACGGGCGTTGTGACCAGGACGTTGAGTACTGGGTAAAGGTCGGGGTATCGAGCGGGAGGACTGAAAAGAAGCTCCATAGCGTGAATTACGATGGCTGAGGTGTTCGCAGCCTGAGCGTACAATGAGCAAGATCAGAAAACAGATGGTGGAGATGTGCAACTTACAGCGGATAAAAGATGTATTAGTTTACGCTTCGGTTGAGCGAAAGGGTTATACCCCAGAAGACGATTCCACAGAGCGAGCATGACAAGGTATTGTACCCCTAGACCATCTCGTTTGAGCAGTGGCCACATGCTGGAAAGTCCGGTCAAAAGTCAACCTTGCTAGAGAATGGTGGGCTTCTTACCTGAACATGGCCATATTGTTCATCAAAGCACCCCACAGGAAGGTGGACGATGTGGGAGCAGAGGAAGACATCAATAGTGTCATCGGTAGTAAGGGCAGTAAGATCGACTTTTCATGCACTTGGAAGGAGAAAAGAAAGAATGACAGTGAGGATGTCAGCAGCACGTAGACGAGAAGCGGCAGCATGGGAGAAGTTCGCGGTGATGCTTTGTGCTCTGGTTTGCCCGAAGCTGCGCGTTGTTGGAATCCGGTTCGGAGAAGGAGGGTGACGCCTGGTGCAAAACCGAGGGCGGTGAATACAGTTGAGATTTTGACAAGGAGTCCTGGAGATGCGATATTCTTCCACTTCAGCACGACATTGGACGCGCACCAGAAGTTGGAGACTTTATCTTCAAAAAGGCCTCGATCGAAAGGGAATATTCGCGTGATGGGGTGTAGCACGGTCGAAAGTGGGGAAAAGGGTGGTAGGAACGGCGCGAAGAGGAGAACGAAAGCCATAACCGTCGTCAGGGCCAAACGAAGGAAAAGTCGAGACCTGATAGTGAATGTTTGAGTAACTGCCAGTGAAATGAACGCGAGGGAAACACACCCTTCCGCCGGTCCCAGATGAATGCATTTGGCAACCAAGTATGATCCCACAGCCGGTGCATAGTACAGCGCCATTTGTTTGAACCCAAGACTGAGGACAAAGAAAACGGCTCCGAGTATATCGTTACCCGAAGCGAGAAAGTTGAGTGACAGCAGCGTGAAACCTGGAGCGTTGTGAGTAAGCGCGAACACGACTCCAGGCGGCGCACGAACTTAGCATGACGGAATTGAACTGAAAGTGACCAAAGTCAATGAGCAGTAGTGCTGGTTGGAACAAGAGGGTTAACAGAGCAAGATTCTGTAAAGATATTCAGAGGGCCGAGCGCTTAGCAGTATATTTCCACCGACGCACCTGTGTCCTTCTTGAGCGACTGACGTGCCACGTTTTTACGAACATGAGGACGGCAGGAAGGTATATGAGGGTATCCGATGCCAGCGCGGTGGAGCGCATGTACACCTGACTGGAAGAAGTCTCCAGTCCACGGGAATCGTCCAAGCTAAACCATGAAGGGTTTAACCATGATCCTCTATTGCAATGTGAGCAAGGCGACAACCAGGGCCGAGAAGCGCACTAACATAAGACCACACAGCCAAGAATGATACGCTGTGAGAGGCGGATAGTCCAGGCCCCAGTATTGCAGGTCATAGGTGTACCATTGCTTGACAGGGAGGTGGTTTGTGATCTCCATCCAATGTCGCTGAGCTTCATAATCGCCAAACAATGGAGGGGAGTTCTTGCCTGGAAAATTTCAACGCGCTGCGCAGATGTTTAATACCAGGAGATCTTACCGGAATGTGAGCCTAACCCCAAGCACCACTTCAGGTACAAAGAAACTACTATTGCGCCAGGCACAATCCAATCCTTCATGCCCTGCTTCTCCATCCACCGCAACCACCTTCTGCCCATACCCACATCTAGCTCATGTTGGGATGTCTTCTGGCTGCTGCCAATCTTCGAGAGACCCTGGATCGAGGAGAAGCTTTGGTGTCGTAGACTGGTTCGTCGCCCAATAGACATTCTTGAAGACGGATCATGGGAGAATGTCTGCGAAGTCGCTGGCGAGACGGCTCGCATGGAGACTGGGGATTGCGACTGAGCACGAAGCCAGGTGGAGTTCTCGATGAGGTGTCGACGCGGCTGAGGTGCTAGTATCTCTGGGTGGTCATCGCCGGCAACAGAGCTGACCCGGTGAAATCAACAACCAAGGCACATGTAGCGTGAAATGAGAGCACTAACTTTGCATTGCTACGTATAGTCTGGTTGGATGATCTGCGGTTCAGACCACGTACGCTATTCCGATACTGTGCTGGCAGTGATTCGCCTGGAAGACGTTTCGAAGAAGCTGAGAGGCTGGGAGAATTGGGAGCGCGGGGGGATGTGACCGGGTTCCGCTTCGATAGGCTTGAAGGTTCGTGAAGACTGAGGCCGTCCATGAGAAGGTGGACGTTTGGTATGCAAGGACGTGCAGATAATCAGAAAAGTTGGTCACTTTAATGTGATATTGCTGGAAGCCAGCGCGTAGGTCGTGCAGCTGCGAGAGTCGCGATACGTCAAGGTGCGACGTCCGGAAGAAGGTGTGGCGGCGTCGCTTGCGATCACAGCTCCGTCGGCCCTTTCCTGGAACCACCAACTTGTTGCCAATCCAAAATCTTGCCCTGCCGCTCGAAATGCTACATGCTTCTAGCATATACGATCACAAGCTCTCACGACTGAAGATTGGCGTCTCGCGACCTCCACGGCGGCAGAACATCAAGACCAAACCGCTCAACTACGAGCGTTTCGACTTTGTCAATGATTCTCCACACGTCACCTTTGGGGTCACCAGTTATAGGCCATACTATGTCTGAATAGATCCACGCATTCAACGCTATCCGCCTGAAGTGCTGAGGAACCTGCCAGATGCACTAGATCGGACACCAGCAAAATAACATTACTGCTAGACTCTTCATCGAGCGTTTCACTTGATTGGGTCAGCCTCTCCTCTTTTTCCTAACGCAAGTCAATTGCAGATCGAGCGCAGTCTGCAAGAGTCCGCCATCTTCCACTATAGGCAACTTACGAACCGACAGACCAGCTGGACATTGAAGTGGCAGCACTGCGGCTGCAGGGCATACTATGTATGAATAAGATCATCGCAAGCAGGCTTTGCTCGCAGCCTGCCTCGCCTGCTTCTCACCAATCTCATCCCCGACCCCCGAGACAAGCAAGCTCGGATTTGCAGGAACAAGATCGCCTCGAGGCGACGAGACGACTCGATGACTGCATACAGTACCTATATCAAACCGCGGTTCAAGTCAAAATGAAGGCGACCCGATCTATCTCCTGTAAGAAGAAAGTGAAAGAGTCAGCCATGCTTCTCCTGCAAGAGGGATCTGTTTTCACCTTGCTTTGACGTTTCCACTACATTTTTCTATATGTTTAGCAGTTGAACGTTGAGCTTCCCATGGCTTCTGGACTTCAACCTCGAGAAACGGGCAAAATTCGCCGTCCAGAAAGGGCGGATCAACGCCTTTGCATTGCCTCTGCTGCTGAATCATATAGGTTTGGCTGCAGCCTCATCCAACCAATCTCACCTTCCGATCTAACGGCAATCCCACTAGATGTCTGTCTTCTACCTGTTCAGGGCCGAGCAGCAGTCATCACATATAAACACCACGTCCATTGTCATTCGAATCGTGGGTTTCTTCTTCTTCCTCTTCCCTCCTTCCAGCGCTCGCGCCTTCTTTTCTACTTTCCCAACGACCCTTATGTGCAAACGAATGGCTTCTCTTCCTGAGCTCCCTCATGTCACTATTCACGACCTGCGAACTCCAGACCGACAGGATACGGCTGTCAACGCACAGTTCTGCATCCCAGATAGGACGATGCACGACCAGACTGTCGACGAGATTGACGCTGTGACAGCCATGGTGCGACGTGTCAACACACCGCCATGCTTTACACAGCTGATCTGACGGATTCATTGCAGTTGAAGAACCTGGAGCAGGAGCGGACGACATTCGTAAGTTTCCTATTATCTTTGGAGCGATAGAATTCATTAAAGGAATGTAGACGACTAGGGACCGACCATCCGATCTCATCGCCAACCTCGAAAAGGACGCGATCCTGAGAACCCACGTACGCCGCAACCCCGCACATCGACAGTTCATATCTAAAGCGCTTCCTCCCGCTTTAGCTCGTCAAGTTAAGGAACAAGCTAAACACGTTGCAATGGCGCTCTTTCGCCTCCAACAAGTCTTTATTCAGCTTAGACCCGATGGTCGTTGATGTGAGTGGACTTCGATGAATGTCGGTTGTGCTTATCTGACTCTGCTACCTATTCAGAGGTTGCTGGATATTCAACGGGAAACGGCGACGGCGACTGGTGCACTTGCGGCAGTTGGAGCTGGTATTTCGATCAGCACTTTGTACTCGGCAGCTCGGGGTGGTGAGTCGACCTTGCCTTCGTGAACGCGTTGGAGATAAGCTGATAATCGTTTCTCGCCAGATATGTGGCCTTTCTTCGTCTGTAGGAAGCACCTCCATGAGTCGCTGTTAGTCGACTCCCTCTGACAAGCTTTTCCAGCCTGGTGGCTATTCGTGATCTCACTAGCGACAACATCCGCCCTCGGATTCACATCATCGGGGTCTTCGGCGGTATCCAACAACGACCTACTAGAAACCGACACCAAAGACCAACAAGGAAACTCACTCGAGACGCCCTCCACCAAGGGGTGGCTCCTCCGGCGCCTCAGCGTCGTAGCCGTCCTCATCTCTCTCCTCTCCGTTGTGGGAGGATGGGCCGCATTGGCCGCAGCGGTGGGCACCTACTCCGTCACAGAGGACCTCCACGGGGATGGACCCAAGGTGACGAACGGACCAGATCTTGGGGAAGAGGGGATTCGCGTTTACTCGAAATGGGTACTTTACGGTGTTATCATCACTCTCGCGTGTGCGATGGTCGGGGGCTACATATGGCGACTGCGCTTGTTCTCGCGGGCTTGGAGGAAGGTGGCTTTGGCTTCGACGACGTTTGAGCTTTGAGTCGGAGAAGGAGGAGAAGGTAATGTCTCCTGGGCCTGTTTGAAGTTTAATGGCAAGATTTAGTGGAGTGTATTATTGAGATTTGGCTCGAGGCGAGGGACGATGTCTTCTTGCATCAGTGTACTCCTATATTTAGTAGCTAAATCTGTGTCTTCATTACATGCAATCCTACTCAATCCACATCCTCCCCTTCGACGACTTTCTCGCCGTCAGGCGACAGCTTCACGTTATTCTATGACAGCATGATAAGTTGTAGAAACATCCAGCTAGAAGAGTGAAAGCGTACCTGGTGCTCCGATGACTTGCCAACGTACTTCGTATGATCTGAACGCACAAAGAGCATAAGTACGATAAAATGCTAGCACGTAGATAGACACACGCACATCCGTAGGCGAGCAGTTCACCAGCCGGATTCGTAAACTCCGTCTTAGTATACGCCAGTGCTCTCCCTAGTAGCACACAGTTCGATGGTCAGTGGTCTTCATGGCGAACGCGTGTCGGGGCGATCTGCTCACCTAGTCCCGTCAACGTAGACCGACAGTGTATCGTGTCGCCCGGCTTGCCAGCCGACTTGACAAAGGACGTCCCTATGTCCGTTGAGAGACCCGTCATCCAGTAGCCTAAGGTGATATTCACGTAGGTGAACGAGTGATTACTGACGGAGTTGCTACCACGGACCTTTAGTTCCAACAGCTAGAGATCCCATGGTGTCGGTCAAGGAGAGGATGAGACCACCGTGAGCTGTCTGCACATTGTCAGCGTCTGGAAAACCGCTTCAGTATCGAGTCCACGTACTCCGACGCGGTTCACTGCGCAAGTCGGTTTAGTGAACCACAGTTATCATACGGGAGGATGCCATACCGTTGTAGCTCTCAAGCTTCAGCGTAGCCTCGACGTAACCTGGTGTCGCCTTCTGGATCACAAGCTGCATGGCGACGGTAGCAACATCTCAGTGACTTGTCGGGACAGAGATGTAGTCTGGTACACACGTTGGGGAAACATTGGGCGTCATGACCTTGCTAACCGCGCCGTGTTAGCGGCTTGCTTCTCAAAAGATGAGGAGGAGGAGACCGACCTTTCTGCTCGAGGAAGTTTTTCCAGACCTACATCGCTTGCTGTCAGATCAAATCAGAGATGCTGGAGCGGTTCCTTACCCGACGGGTGAAGCGTAGACAAGCGGCCATGGTGTGAAGGTCGAAAACTCAACGCCGTCTTGTGACTGCCAGGCACACCCTTTCCCTCTCTATCTCAGGCTAATACTCCCAGTCACCAGTCGCACTATCGCTCAGTAATCAGTGCTCATCGTAATCAACCACTCCGCCTTTCATCAGATCTATCATCTATAGGGCGCGGAGCGAAGACACTTCTTCCAAGCGTCCGATGCCTGACCGTTCCAGAACGCGCAGAGATGATACACGCAATCTCATTTCACTTCCTAATCGTACACACCAGTACCAACAACACACATCTACCGTCTATTATCGTTCCTAATCTCATCAAGACACACGCAAAGAGCTGATAGCAGCGAGACATCCACGCCCGGCGCAACAGTCAAGAAGTACGTCTGCTGGCCCGAGAACATCTCCCTCGTGTTGAGGTAATCTCGCGAAATGGTAGCGATGGCGGGGCCACCTTCGCCGAGGGTTATTATCGCCTGTCGTTGGATCGTTAGTCGCAAAAAACTAGCACGAGGACCAGAATAGAGGAAGCAGCTTCTCACCTCCATATTAAAGAAATCCCCAACCAAACACAACTCCAAATTCCTCCCATCCGCAGCATTAACGAACGTCGTACTGATGCTCGCCCCCCCAAACCCAAACGAGCTCTTCACAGTGAACAGCAGTTGATTCTCGTCGTGCGCTGCGGTACCTAGGAAGGTCCCGCGGAAGGATAATGCTTGCTTCTCGAGGCGGAAGATGAGCGCGTTTTGTGCGTCGACGAATTCTGGCGAGAGAGGAGAAGAGTTAGGAGGGTGTTAAGTTGGAGGGCAGAGGAGAGGGGGATGCGGACCTTTCTTTTGGCTGAGAGAGAAGGATCGAGCCATGCAGCCGAGTACGGTCTCTCCGGTAAATGCATCGGTCTGAACTAGGATGAGCGCGCGCACAGAGAGTACGTGATGCATTGCTTGCTCACAATATAGAAGTCGTCTCCCGAGAAACTCAAGCGTTTCTGCATTATATCATCAGCTGCAACACCAGGAAATAGACTCGACAGTGCACGCACCTCTTCCAACTTAAGCACGATCTGCTCAGTATGCACTGTAAACCCCGGTATGACCCCAATGGGTACCTCAGCAGGCCTCTGGAGCGGGGGTGGAGGAGGACGAGGTTCTCTGCTGCTAGATGAGGCGTGGCCCATTGCTGGATATTGTACCGTAGGCAGTGGTGGTGGTTGGTGCCTGGGAGAAGTAGGAATGCTGGATTACATCCGAAGATGCACTTATGAAGGCAAGGCATTGATGGGAGATGGCTGGAGGCCGGGCTAAAGCTATGTAGCTGCTCCATGAATCATGGCATGTGAGAAGATTATTACCGCCAGCCAAGGTGTCGTCTTCATTTCAGTGTTCCATTGTGATGGGGAGGTTATGAGTAGCATTGCGAAGAGAGCAAGGTGATTTCACTGTGGGTATACAGCACATCGCAGAAGGTGCAGTATCGCTGAAAATGAGGAAGAGTAGCAATTTCAAAGCAAATCGCAAGTCGCGAAGTCCTCCAAGCAGAATTTGATCGCATATCTCGGATCATCCCCGAAATTGCCGGATCAAGCACGATGGTTTGTCCAGCGCAGTCAAGCCACAACCTAAATCACAGTGGCCACTGTTGCCTGCACTCCTTTTCCGAACACCAACAACTTTTATGTCTGCTAGGGACGGTTTCCTGCATACTTGAGGCCTGAGAACGCTCAGCTGAGCCTTCAATCGTGACTCGGGCCTAACATCTGTGGCTGCTCTTTGAACAGGGTGCGCATTTCCATTTTGCAGCACCTCGACACCGTCGAGTCCACCCTGCGGTTCAGCTTGGTCCCTAAATTCTCGCGAGCGAGCGGCTACGTCAATATCGCACAACGCTGCCACTCGGCCCCTTCGAAGCAGAACTGACGTTTCACTTACATGCACGAAATATATATCCACGGCAATCCCCGAACCATCTTATCCGACATAAGCGCTGGCGTCGACGTACCTTCTCGTCGGTAACTCCAGCTGGACTGACAGCTTTCCGGCGCTCGACGAAGCAGCAGAGGATTGGTTTGAGATATCAGGCAGATCTTCGATTCTTCGCTGTGAGTTTACCCTCTGGTTGTCGCTACCCTTTGTAACACAGCGGCGCTCACTAACGCAAACGGGACAGGACTCAATCCCCACCTTTCGGGCTTTCACCGAAATTGCCGGCTGCGCGACCTGCGATAAAAGTCGCACCAATTACTTCGTTCGAAGCGTTCCTATGTATACTTTTGACTTGGATGCTGGAGATTCGCAGATGTACGTATCTCAATGGCATATAGAACTCGAAGCTTGACGGATATTTGACGGACTTAGTAAAACTCCTGGCGAAGAAGATTGAAATATTGGGTCGACATGGAACCTCGACGACATACGACAGCTTATTACGACATGACCCGGAGAAAACTTTCCGTCACAATCGGCGACATGGAATTCGAGCGACATAGAAGCGACGGATCCGGACATAGAAGCTGGCGAACATAGAAGCCTAGCCCATCTCCGAGTCGCCCGACATGATAGAATCCCCTTCCTGGACGCTTCGACTCGGTCACCCACTCCCCCGGGACTCCGATCAGCACTGGGCTCTCAGTCTTGCGATAACCCTTGGTGTACTCCACACAGAGATGTTACCGGTAGGACGTACGTCTTCATTCTCAAGACCGTGACAGGTTTCCCATCCCGCGGTGAGTTTCACCACCGACGTCTTCGAGTCTCGGATCGAACTCCGGCGTCGTTGTGTGCGTGCGGTACAGTATTGTCGCGGTCGCGGCGAATACAACGCAGCAGTTATGATTGTGGTGACGCAGCCTGCTCCGCCGATAATGCGGTGAAACATGTTGGAAGTCTCTGGTTATTCCCACTTCTCCTCGCTCCCCGTCATGTAGCTAAAACATAGGTTTCAACGCGTCCGCATAATATGTCCTTTTGCCCAAACGCGTTGTTAACCTACCCAACCATATCTTATCGCTACGTTGTTTGTGAGGGCTGTAGCGCTGACGACAAAGTGGGCTCGCGCCACACGGTGTGAGAAGGTTCGACGGTTCTGCCTTGAGCGACAAAGAAGGTGGACCGTGAAAGTAAATTGCAATTCCACTTCGAAAGCGTGGAACAGCGGGAATGACGTCAAGGTTCTGGAAGTGTGCCACCGTTCGAGCATGTCTACTAGAAGTCTGAGCTCGAAGTGCGTCTATTCGGATGAGCGACGTCGACGTGAGAAAAAGCTAGCGTATGCCTACTCTAGGAATGAAATTACGCGTCGAGGTAGGTCGCAGAGAATTCTGTCGCCGTTCGGACGCATAGGCTCTGGCCAAAGCTTCAAGGGCCTGATTCCCTGATCAGGACGCCTGGCGCACTGCAGGTGTGCCGCACAACTCGGTGCCGGGTGCACAATGTAGAATCAACATCTCCGGGCGGACACAAATATTTGGACGATGAGAACATGAGCAGCTGCGTCCGTGCAGCGTGTCAAGGGCGCAATTTCTTCAATCAACCACGGAGGCTACAAAGCTCGACGATCGTATAGAGAAACATCGTTTGATTCCTACCCCGTACTAGGTACTGGCAGTTGCTCCCTGGCGGATGCAACGCTAAGGAAGCAGCCTGTGGTCGCGGTAGTCGCTAACGCGTCAAACACGTTCTCTCAACGTGTGCACTTCGAGGCGACGCGTTGAATAGCTTTCTCTCTTGGCCGGGACAACTGTGCAGTCACGAGGAGGACTTGGATTTCCAATAATTAAGGTTGTGTACCATTGCACTGGCTTGATATTACCCTTTTTGGGGTGCGTTCTAAACTGATGCAGATCTTATTGCTCTGCGCATCTGCTTCGAAGCAATTGCTTGTGGCATCATCCCTTGCCCTCCAACCTTTCTTTCCTTCCGTTCCTTGACTCTGTCATCTATACCTATCGACTCTTGCGTCACACGAGAATGCGTTCATGGACTGTTTACAACGACGTCTGTGCTGGGGATTGATCGTGACTGGGGATGAGATCGGGTTCAGGGGTTACTGTTTTTGACGGGGCGGTGTGCTATGATTTCCCGCGTTGCAACGTCTAAAATCCAATATCTTGCAAAGGCATCAAAATACATCTGTCGGCATTGCAGTTGACCCATGGCGAGTTGGCTGTTTATAAACCTGATGAAATCGAACTGCCAAAACGATCCGGCGCAAATAAGGAACGGCCAAGACCCATCCCTTTTTTTTTTCGGTGTCTCACCTACCAATAACTAGCGTTAGGGCGTTGGACGGAAGAAGATCTCGGATTTGGCTGTTCTTCAATCTGGGGCATTGTTGGGGATATTTTTTAAAGTCTGAGAGAGACTTGTTATGATCAGGGGAATCTTCCGCTCTCCCCCTATTTTAGCTTCCTAGACTTTCAACTTCGGAAGTGGTTTTAGAACGACGGATGGCTCTTCCGCGTCATCGTTAACGGTTTCTCTTCCTTTCTATCCTTCCCACTTGCCCATCTTCCCAATTTCCTCCTTCGAGAACGACAAATCCACACAAGTTCTTTCAAGAGAGGTTCGTTCCCCCCCTCCTCCTCCTCCTCCCTCACCATCGACGATAACCAACCCAAACTCCTCATCTCCTCCTCATCGGTGAAACTCCCCCTCGCACCTCTCGTCCGCCGAATCTCACGACGACTCAACAACACACTATCAAAACGACAACAAATCAATATCATTTTAGCGAGCCGAATGGACAAATATGACGATAAGGCCGGGAGAAGCTCCCTCCCGGAAACCCTGCACGCCTCGATTTTACCTGGACCTAGCACCCTTCGTGGCGTGGCCGCTGTTGAAGAAGCCGCCGCCGCCGCCAACGTCGAGCTCGGATCGGGGTCAAACACGACAACAGCCGCGAATTCAAACGGCAATGCTACGATTATGAGCCCCGGAGGAGGAGGAAGAGAAGTTGAAGAAGAAGAAGAAGAAGAAGATCAGTCCGCGTTTATGGTCGACGAGGACTTGCTTCCGCCGCCTGTTCCGCCGACGTTTTCAACAGCAAGTAGCGGTGGCAAAGGCGGCGGTGGTGGTTACCTGTCGGGTTCTCGACATGGCGGCGGCGGGCAACACTCGAGTTTACACCCACCTCCTCGCTCCTCGTCGTCCATCGACACCACCAACACAGCAGCGCAGTTCCTTTCGTCAGAACTCGCGTCGTCATATCACCTACCTCAGCAGGGAAGCGGCAGCGAGCGTTATCACCATCCGCAACACCCCCACCACCTAGCACGACGGAATGAACTCAGCGCGCATTCATCCACGTCTTATCCCCCACGCGAGCCATCCGGGTTCGATCACCGGTATTCCTCATCATCCCTTCGCGACTTGGCGACCTCCTCGTCGCATTCAGGAGACTATGCATCCAGCGGATACAGGCCAAACCCCTTACCGCTGTCCTCGTCGTCGTATACGCTTCTAGAGCACGATGGCCAGTCAGCTGTCGCCTCTTCGTCTGCCGCATATGAGTTGGGCGCAGGATTCGGAAGGAGGCTACCGGAGCCGCCAGATCCGAGACGCGATTCCTCAGGCGCAATCTATGGCAATGTCGGAGGCGGAGGGAGACAGGCGTATGGATCGGCGAGCGGGGTGATGGCGAGATACGGCGGAGGGGATGGAGGAGGATTGTTCCGTTCGCAGCCAACTCAAGAGGAGTATGCGTTTTCGCAGCCGCAGAGGAGCGTGGAACCGTCGTCGTCGTCATCGCTCCTAGGATATTCTGGAGTACCGTCAACCTACGATCGAGCGTTCGGCGGTAGCAGGGCCGCTTCGCATCCGCACCATCAGGAGGAGTATGGGAGGGAGAACGCGGATTATTATCGTGAGTCTTGTTCTTGTCGCTTTGTCATTGCTTTGTTACTCCTTGTGGCGTGTTGTCTGTTACATTCTTCTCTTCTTTCGGGTGGCTGACGAGGAAATGCAGAATACCTACCCTTCGACCAACGAGAACAAAGCTACTCGCCTGAATCCGAGCGCTCGGTGCAACAACGGTTTGGGCAGCCTGATATCGAGCCGACGCTCCCGCCGCCACCACCCCTTCCACAGTCGAAACGTCTGAGTTCGACGCGATCAGTCTCGACGCTCGCAGATCGCGAGTCAACGTATGGTTACGGCAGCCAGGATCCAGTGAAACCCTCGTCTGGGGACGATCGCACCGATGCTGACTATAATGACGATGAACCGCCGGGCGAGAGAGACCGCGACTCGAGGAAGCGGACCAAGACGCTCATTGCTTGCACGAACTGCCGCAGTGCGTGTTTTCTCTCCTATTCCATGGGGTGGTGATTTGCTTACCTGTTTTTTTTTGATATCAGGACGCAAACTGCGCTGCGACGGTCAAAAGCCCCAGTGCGGTAGTTGCGGGAGACGGGCGAACGATACCTGCCAGTACGAGGTGCATATTCGGCGACGAGGGCCTGGAAAGGCGCCCAAGGGCTCGAGGCCGAGGAAGCGGAAGACTCAGCGAAGGCAGAATGAGGGGCTGCTCATGGAGCGGCCTGGAACTGGGCAGAGTGGGTTCAGTGGGATGTCGTACGCTGCAGACGAGGGGATGCACTCACTGGACGTCGATCCTGGACCGGGACCGCCGGTGCTTCCGAGTCTTCTCAATACAGGACCACCACAGCCGCCGTCGATGTCTTCCGCGTCGTATGACCCTGGGACGACGTCGATGTCGCAGCAGATGGGCGGGTACCGAGGAACAGCGCCGTTACTTCCCCAAGGAACGCATGCGCACCATCCTCAGGCGCATCACCAGTATCCGACCGGTATGGTCGATCCGACGAACTACAGTCCGGAACCGAACTATCTGCCCCCCATCCAACCGCAGCAGCCTCCTCCCATTCCTTCTTCGTCGATGCAGTCGTACGGTTATGGCTCTGGAGACACGCATGGGATGCTGGGTGCACCGACGACGTCGACGTCGACGAACCCGTATCCGTCTTCATATAGCACGCTGATTGATCCGAGCGGGCGGCGGATTGTCGATCAGTACGGAAGACGGTTAGGGGGGCTGGATGAGGGGGGAGGACGATCGAGCAGTCTGCGGAGCACGGCTCGAACGGACTACGACGTCTATTACCGGGAAGAGATGGAGAGGCGCCGGCGAGGAGAGTAATGAATTTGTGTTGGTGTGTGTGTGGGGATTGTGTTGGTCTGCTGTCTGTATGTTCTGCATTGCATTGATTGTGGTTTCTTTTCTTCTTTCTCTCTGCTTCTCCGTCTGTTTGCCTACTGGTACGCTTCTTCTCTCTTGGTATGATTACACTAGTGTACATGTATCTTGTGTGTGTGTGTGTGTACCAATCTGCTAGTTTTACGTATACCTTGTATTGCTATAGTGTACTGTACACGAGCGATTTTAATTCTGTTTTGAACGTGCAATTTTATCAAGTATGGGTCGGGATCGGCGTTTGGTATACACATGGCGATGGGCCCTGGACGGACGGTCGGTCGGAGGATTGGAAGCGGAGGTTGATGGTGATGGGTGGTGATGGTTGTTGATAGGGCGGAATTGGAAAGATTGATCCGATGAGCGTTGATCGGTTTAGTATAGGGAGAGACTAGTAGTCGGATTAGCTCCCCTGTGTGATACTCTCTCTCTCCTTGAGTCCATCTCCCGCGGGGCGCAAGCCTTTTCCTCGCCGACTAGAAACGGAGAAATCCCTGCATATGCTGCTCTGACCCCCCACCACTAGTCACAACTACCACCAAACTCTGCCATCACTAATCATGGAGCCGAAACAGCCAACTTATACCCTCATGGTTGCAGGCCATCGCGCCGGTAAATCCTCATTTCTCCGACTTCTCATCGACACAAGCAACGTAGCACCTTCTCTCAACACCGAGCAACGAAACGCTCTCGCAAAGTTCCTTCATGGATCAGTAGCTCACACCAACACCATCCGCTACACCTCTCTCAATTTTCAAGTCGGAGACCCAGACTTGCCGACAAGGAAACCGGCCCATGGCCCAGCCACAGCAACCCTCGCACTCATCGACACGCCCTCCATCGATTGGCACGACGGTTCGGGTGCAGAACGGCTCATTTCGGACATCCTCAGGAACGTAGAGGCTCGCTTTGCAGAGTCGTTGGACAAGGTAATTGATTCGATTGTGCATGCATACCCCGGAACCGTCTATTCATACGCACTTTGTCCGCCGGAATGGCCAGGATTCAAATATGGCGGATGGCGGAGATAACCATGTGCATCTGTGCGTTTCTCTCTACCTGTGTTTGTTGATACGCTGCTCACCGCGTCGCGGTGTAGATGTCTCTACTTTCTCAACCCAGATAGTGTTTTGCCCCCTGCGGCACCAACACCCCTTGCCCCGCTGGTCCCCCGCTCCCTCGGTGCCGCCACATCCGGCAATGGGTACTCCCAGTCAGACCCGGAGCCTGTCATTCTCGAGCCGCCCGTCGCTAGCAAGCCGCTGCCTCCGAACCTCAGCCAAAACGACATCAACACCATCCGCCGACTTTCCACCCGCGTCAACGTCCTCCCCGTCATCGGCCGCGCAGACACACTTAGCAATGAACGCTTGGCGGCGGTCAAGATGGCGGTGAGGAAGGACCTTGCGGCGGTGGGGATTGGCTTTGGAGTGTTTGATCTGAACCCTACGGATATTTATCATCCGCCGCGCGCCCATTCGGCGAACGGCGACTCGGCGGGCTCGACGCGCAAGCAGCAGCAACAGCAACAGCATAATGGTCGCGCATCAGCGCCGGGTGCTGTTAATGGCACTTCTCCCCCTGCTTCGCCGCCTACTCCTTTGCTCCGCTTGCCGTACGCGCTCATCTCGCCAGACTTGTACTCGCATAGCGATGGGGTACCACGGATCCAGCCACCTCGACATGAAATCCTCAACCATTATTTCCCCTTCCAGCAGCGTCAACCGCCTTCGCCCACTTCTTCTAGTTCGGGGTCTTCGGCTCTCCCCAAGGGCGTCTACACCAGGACTTACCGCTGGGGTGCCCTGGACGTCCTAGATCCCAATCACAACGATTTCGTGCCTCTTCGAGCGGCGATATTCCAACAGATGGAGGTACGGTCATCTATTGCTTCTAGTCTATCGAGTTCCTTGAAAGGCTAATTCGTCTTTTTTTGATGTGATAGACGCTACAGAAGTACACGCGCGATTACCTCCTGGACAAGTATCGCACCGAGTGTCCTCCGCCTGCGAGACATGGACACGCTGGCCATAACAGTCATCCTCACTCTCATTCGTATCCGACCCCGCAATCTCAATCACACCCGCTGTCGGTCTCACATCTTACCTCGCCTGGACCGGAGTCGATTTCGTCGCGGAAACCGACTCAGCAGCAACAGCAGCTTCCGCCGCTCACACCAGCTTCACGCCCGATTCTGGCTATTGATACTCAGGCCAGAGGTGGGTTTGGATCGTCGAGTCGGTCGTTGCCACCGCATAATGGGGCGGGGCCGGAACCAAGGGCGCTACCACCGGGCTCCGCTCATGATAGTCAGCAGCGGTCGCCGTATGTGCCCAAAGCTTCGATACCTAGTACGTTTTTCCTTGATGGCGGTTCGCGATGGTGAAACTGACCTGGACTTATTTAGCAGGGAGCCCGACGCAACATCTTGGTGTGATTTCGCTGGGTGGGATCAATAAGCAGCGTCAGAAGAAGATCACGGTGGCGTGCAATTTCTGTCGATGTATGTTGGTTCTCTTTCTTGTGTCATATGTGCTGATGATTTGGTGTAGCGAGGAAACTGAAATGCGATGGTGGTCGACCTGCATGTAGTCAATGCATCAAGCGGTCTGTGAACTGTGATTATATCTCTACCCCCCATGGTCAGAACAGCCGACGGCGCACGAAGAACCACCAGAGGGACGTTGGGGCTGGTGGGAGTGGTGGAGCCGGTGGGAGCAGCGGGGGTGGTCAAGGTGGACGGAACGGAGACTCGGACAGCGAATTGAGCGATGCCGAGGAGCGGTCTGCTGATGGCGCGTCGATGTCCCCTGAGGTCCCTGCTGAACAGTTGAGGGAGAGGGAGCGCGGCGGGTATCATGCGTATCCGCAACAACAACCTCTACACCACCATCCGAGCCACCACCATCAACATCATCAGCCGCATCAGCCGCACTATCCTCACCAGCAGATGGGAGTGCCGAAGCTGCACGAGTATCCGAGTGATATCTACCACAAGACTACTGGCCGTCCACCCTCTTCCAACTCTGGCCATCGCGAGCACGATAGGGAGCGGGAAAGGGATAGGGATAGGGAGAGGGATAATAATTCGAAACCGTATTATTCCTCCGAGTACGATCTTCCTGCAATCGTCTCGCTCCCACCTCCCCCACCCGTTCCAGGGTCACCGATTCTTCCCCCTCCTGGACTGCCGCAGCGCGCGGGATCGGCGGGGCCAGGGTCTGCGTCGTCGCCTGCTGCGAGGCCGAGAGCGGCTCCGGTGAGCGCTGGTCCGACGTCGAGACCTAGGCAGCCTTCTACGACGGGTCCGAAGGTCGTGGCGTGTAATAATTGTCGAGGTACGTGATGCACTTCCACAACCTATCTTCTTTGATACTCATACGATCTTCCTGTATAGCTCGTAAAACGAAGTGCGACGGTGCGCATCCTGCCTGCGCTGGGTGTGTTCGGCGCTCGTTGGCGTGTAACTACGTTCACGATGGGAATGGGACTGGGAGGAGAGGTGGGGCGAGGAGGAGTGCACCGAAAGCGGGCGGTGGTGGTGGTGGTGGTGGAGGAGGAGTTGAGAACGGGCCTGACGCGTCGCCCAATCCCAACGCAAACGCCTCTCTTCGTCCTGCCCCGTCGAGTCGCTCGAACAGCGGTGACGGCTCTGGACATAGGCACGGGCGCGGCGAGAATGATCATCGGCCTGGGAGCGAAGAAAACAGGAGCGGAAGTGGAAGCAATGGACACGATATGGCGCTGAAAAGGTCGAATATAAACGACGGGGAGGGGTACGACTACGAGGGCGCGCAACCATACAAGAAGAGCCGCATCGACCTCGACCCGCAGCTGTTGCCGCCGACACAGCAGCAGTCTTCAACTTCGGTTTCCGGGGTGGCTTAGTTTGTTGATTGGATGGACGACGAATGAACATTGACTGGGCTTTCTTTGATATATTTATGCTCCCTCTCTTTTCTCTTTTTCTCGTTGTGTTTTGTGGGTTTTTTGTGCTGGCTCGCCCCTCCTTTTTGCTGATCTTCTTGGTCCCACCCACCACTTTCGTTGATTCTCCCTTGCATTAGCACGGAATTGTAGAAACACCGCCTAGTTGCATCTCATTCTTTTCTTCTTGTTCCTCCTTCGTTTCTCTTCTGCTGCGAGTGTCTCGTCTCAAATACTTAATCCGGGCGGCGTCCCACTTCTTTCTCTCATTCATTCTGGGTCTGGTGTCAACGATGTGATGTGTTCTGTCCTGTTCTGTTTGTTCTTCTATAACCGCTGTATTGTACGTATCTGTCCGTTTCGTATATTTCCTGCTCCTCTTGCCTATCTTTATAGTTGGGCTTTGTCCGCGGCTCTCTTTACAGTAGGCTTTGTGTCTTGTGTCATATTTCCGCCCCAAGGAAGGCTATTCTTGTGTGTCATAATTACGGAGTTTGTTGATCATCACTGCACTTTGTTTATTCCATGTCTTGACCGTTATTCCATTGTTTGGATGGATTCAGAAGTTGTTCTTGGTGTGTTGTGTTCTGGTGTTGTTAAGTTTATGGAAATTGGAAGGAAATGAGCAGATATTCACGCTGCTACCACCCACTGCGATAAGTTCGACCTCCTCACTCGGAGTCGTAGGGACGCCCGTCCGCCACGTGCAATTGACAGGGTGAATCCCACCTTGCTTCTATAGCGCACGGGAGCTCTGTTGAATCGCACTTACATCTGATCCACCGTGGCCCAACGCTCCCCAGCTCAAGCCCCGACGAGCTAGCCAGCAGCATGACGGCCGCCGACCTCGCTGACCCGCCGACGGAGGCGCTCGCTGCGCTCCAGACGTATAAACAGAAGGATCCGCTTAAAGGTGCGTACCTCGCGCGATAGGTCCTGGTGTGGTTCTGGTGCTGGTGAATGATTCTGATAGAAGGCGGATTACAGTGGTGGTGCTGTTCAAAGCGATTGGGAACGCGCCGATATTGAAGCAAAAGTTCTACAAGATTACGGCGGCGAATAGGTTCCAGGCGGTGATACAGTTCTTGAGGAGGGAGCTGGGGTATAAGCCCGGGGATCCGCTCGTGCGTGCACTCCCGTTGCTCTATCTCGTTCTGAATGCTGATTCTTTCGACGGGTGGTGTAGTTCACTTATATCAACAATGCGTTCTCGCCTGCGCCGGATGACCCGGTTATCAACTTGTATAAGGTGAGTCTGGCTTGATTGAGAGGCGGTGGACTGGAATGGAAAGGCTGACGGGACACGGGGATCTGTGTAGTCGTTCTCGACGAACGATCATCTTATTGTGTGCTATAGGTGAGTCTACTTTGGTCTGCTTCAACAACCAGTGCTTATGGATGATTGCTTCAATAGCACGACGGCTGCGTGGGGCTAGGATCGCTCGGGGAGAAGGACAAGCTGTGATACTGTATAGGATCTGCTACCAAGAACAATGATACCCCAAGGTCGATACACGCACTCGGAAACTGGTCTCCTTCCCTCGCTTCCGGTGGATTCAGAGGACGGAAAGTTGGATGAGGGTGTCAGAAGCATGTAGGATTGCCAGATTGAGCGCTCTCGGCTCGTGGAACATAGAGCTGGCATGGCATGTAGACAAACGATCGCAATGGAATCGATATTTTCTCAGGTCAATCGTCAAGGGACTGGTTCTGCGATGCAAGCTCTCTCTCGGGCTGATAGCCACGTCGCGCACGAAGCAGCGATAGATTGGGCTGGGATATGGTGATACATCTGTTGTACAAGTTCTGCCTCGTCTTCCTCGAGAAGTAAGTAATATGTCATGGCGCAGAGTAGGGGACTATATGGCACCTTGATCGATCTTCAGTATGCTGGGAGAGTTTTGATCAGAGAGGAGATGAACGTACCCGAGCAGCCCTCGTCCATCCCACTTTCTCGGGGTAAATATGATCGTCTTTGGGCTTCCTTCTCGAAGTAAGCTGACCCGAAGAGGACGCTGCACAGTCTTCATCAGCGAGAGTCAATTTTACTAGCTGCGCAAGAGACCCACGTTCTCGTTTTCGCCCACGACCTTCGCGAGAGGCTGTAACGTCGACCCAGCATCGGTATGTGTTAACGGGCCAAATCTGAGGATCAGGTCCTCTCTTAGTAGACCCTGAACAGAGCGCTCCATTAAGATGCACAACCAGCAGCATTATTACAGGAGAGCTCACCGCCTCAGTCGCTGGACTCCCAGGAGCCACGCCATCCACCCTCGCGAACGGCTTTAAGTCATCCGGCGTAGAAGCACCATTCACAGCTGGCTCCGCATTCTTCGCAGGATCGTAGATGACCTGCAGTGCAACAGAGATATCGTCCATGACCTGCTTCAGATCGTTCCTCAGCTCGATTATCCGCACTCGCGCGCCTCGCACGGCGTAAATGTCGATGTCTGCGCGTGGGAAGCCCTCGGCGTCGACGAGAGGCGATTGCATGGTGCTGTTGTTATCTCTGAGGATTTCACCCTTGGCAGCTATGGTTCGCTCTATGGATTCTTTGCGAGCTATAAGTTGCTGGATATCTGCAGACATGGTGGAGGTTGCAAGTTATGATTCCGAGGTTGATGGAGGAGGAGGAGGAGGAGGAGGAGGTGACGCGCATCGGTCCGACAAACCGCGCTTCATCCGCATATGTGACTGTGGTCTACGACTCCTTCACGTTCCAAGAAAACATCGATGCCATCTCCCAGAGTTGCTTTAGCACCCCATCCAACAAACCCCGCAGCGAGGGACTGCGCAAAAGCACTTGAGAACTCCGAACCTGGCGATGTGCTATACACCGACCTCTGCCTCGCCTCTGTACTGCTATCCGCAGCGAAAAGCCACAGATGTGACTACTGTCACTTTATGCCATCCCGGAAAGGAGGGCACCTCCGTCGGTGCTCAGGATGCGGTGTGAACTACTACTGTGATCAGAGATGTACGATTGGTTTTACTTGTCGAAATGTGAGTGTAGCTCTGAGCCTCCGCTGCTACCAGGCCAGGATAAACATTGGACTCGACATCGAAGAATGTGCAAGATTCATAGCAAGCTCGTCGTCTCTGTGCCTTATCAGGCGCTGGCAGAGCACGAGAGGCTAGACGTCGCCTTATTGCACGAAGCCGTTGTAGAGATCACCTCTAACAGCACCGATTCCGAGGCTACAACCACCGAACATGACCCACCAGCGAAAGTCTTCCTGTCCTTACTCCCCAGCCCATCCTTCCAACGACAGGTTTCCGACATCTGCTCTGCAACAAAGTTGACGCCCAGACCCACGCTCGAGGCTGCGTACAGCCGGTTCGCGAACAACAACTTTACTATCCATTCACACCTCGTTACGTACGCCCATGGCGTCTTCCCAATGGCCAGCCGTCTCTTCAATCACTCGTGCGTCCCTAATGCAATGCCACGATACGTTATACGCCAAGGCGAGCCGGTCCGAATGGAGGTCGTCGCGCTGTGTGAGATATCGAAAGGCCAGGAGGTTCGTGGCTATTCTATCAAGAACCTCATGTTCATCTTGCACTTCAATTGGCCTGCCAGGCGCTCATCATGAAACTTTCACTTCCCCGCACAGGTCTGCATCCCGTACCTAGACCCTGCTCTCCCACTCTCGACACGCGAACAGATGCTAGAATACACGTACGGATTCCGGTGTACCTGTCAAGCATGCACGATTACGAGAGAGTCATTCAGCTCGACGGTCCACCCTCCGCCGACGCAATCGCTCACAGCCTCGTATTCCCTCCTGCGCGACCTGCGACACCTCGTCTTCGGCACAGCTGAACCGCGCAATACGACATTAGATCTGCCAACGCCAGCAGACGCCGATCCCACCGACCTCCTCGCGCGCCTCGCGTCCTCACCCACACCGCTCAAAGCTATTCTCCACGAATCATTTCTGCCATTCCTGTCCGAGGAATTCAGTAAGCTGTGCCACGAACCGAGGAGGGGAGAAGCGCCGTTCGCTGGAGGCGAGGCGCTACTGGCGCTGTATCTCATCGTTTACCCCAGGTTTTATCCGCAGATAGGTTCGTCAGGGTCGTTCAATCCAATCATCTCATTTCATGTTCTCATCTCATTCATGTTCCCGTCCTCATCCTATCTCATGTTCCCATCCAATTTCATCTCATGTTCATGTTTCCATCCCATATTTCATCCACATTCCCATCCTATCCCACGTTCCTATCCATGGACCCTCCTCGGCCGAAAACAATTCTCATATTTATCTCCCACGCGCAGGAATGCATCTCCTCGAAATGGCAAAAGCAACATGGAACCATCTCATGATCACGACGACCCCAACGGAATACGAAGACTCTCGGACCCCTGACGAGTCCGCGCGCGCGCCCGCTCCGCCCGAATTCACCGGTGAGCTCTACATCGGCCGAACGAAGGAGTACCTGGGCTTGGCGAGGGAGGTGCTTGCGGTGCTTGGGGAGGAGGGCGATAACGACGACGGGCAACTCGTGGAGATTGCTACGCTGGAAAAGCTCGTCGCTGAGGAGGAGCGGAAATTATGATTACTGTGATCCCGCAGAATGTAACCAAAAAAATTGTTGAATTCATGTCTATGTTGTACTAAGGATAGTGGGAACTAGTACAGTCCAGAGTGATGCCTGTTGAAGCGTATGGTAGGTAGATGGAGAAGGATAAAAGCGATGCTGATGTACACAGTGCAAACGAATGCAAGAGTCGAGGAGGCCAGAGAATGACAGGTACAACACAAGAAGAAACCCAGCCTAATGCGCCTTCTTCCTGGCGGCCAAGGTGTCGATCTCATCCTTGGACAAGCCATCTAATCGTCGGAGCAGGTAGTCCACCTGGAAAGACGAAAAAGAAAAGGAGTAAGTGACGCAACTCCACAGCAGATAAGCGAAGACACTCCACTGACCTCAACCTCCTTCGTCAAGGGTATGATGTACTCCTCATACAGCTCCACAACGCCATCCACGTCGAGTTTTCGATCCTTGGACAGGTGTGGTAGTGGAGGGCCGGTGGATAGCAGTGAGCTCGTGGAGGGCGAATCGATGGGCGAACTGGAGGTGAGGATCTCCACTTCAGTTGTCAGATCCTGGGCGTAGGTGCAAGCTTTCCGGTGCAGACGCTGCAGGAGCTTGCGTTCGACTTCTGGCTTGGTGATCAGCGCTTCGAGGGCCGTTCGGTTGGGGTTGAGGATGTGGGGGATGAATGCAGCAGGGTCTGCTTGGAACTTGGATTCCGAAACGAACTTGCCTGAATGTGGTTGGTTCTGTGTTAGCTAGGGTCCAATGGAGAGGAGGGTGGAAACGCCACGTACCGTAATGCACCCGTTTACTGATGTATTGCAAGATCTCGACGTCGATGGTAGCTGCGCTGCCGTAGTTGCCGTCGTCCTCGAACTCCTCGTCTCCCATGATACCATTCGCGCGTTTTTTGCGCGCTAGTGCGAGTGTTGCTCGGCGTGTTAACCGGGGGACGAAGTAGCGGGTGTAGAAGGAGAGGATGGAAGGGTTGGCGTTAATGTTATTCGGGTAGAGGATGTTGGGGAAGGGGAGTGGTGGGAGCACTGGCTCTGGGAGGTCGCGTGAGAACGGCGTCTCGTCCGGACTGTGGGAGAAAGTATGTGTAAGAAGGCTGTATCGAGCAGAGAGAGAATACACAACATACCTCGAGTATCTCCGTGCTTTAGCTGAAGAAAGAACGGGTTGAATGAAACACGGTCCTTGATGATGTGGTGGTGCGGACGAGACTTACCATGGAATGACTCGATTTCTCGAAGGAACCACTCCATCCAACTGCCCTCGAAGCCAAGCGAGCGGATTTCTTGGAAGGCCCCTCGCTGGTAAATTCGGGGGTTATGTGCGAATTGAGCTCGCTCAATGAGGGAGAAGATGATGGTGTCCTCGAGACGGATGAGGATGTTGCGAATACGGTCAAGACATAATGGATCGTCGACGATCATAAAGTTTTGGGACTGCATGCTGTGGGAGGATGAGGAGGGAGTTGTGGTATGGATTGAGCTGGTACGTACTCCGCTCGTTGGTAGTTGAGGCTAAGAATGGTGACTGATTTTTTGTGGTTCAAGAGGATTTGGAGGTAAAGGGGCAGGGATAGGGATAGGACTATGGTTTGATTGGCCCACCCTTACTTATTTAACTGCTCCAAGTCCGTGCGACCCCTGCGGACGAGCCACTCTTTTTCATTTTCATTTATTTTACCCTGCCGTATTCAAATTTAATCCAATTCAATCCGCCGTTCCTCCATTCGCGCGCTTTGGCCGGACCGTCTTACCCCGCCATTCTTTCCCTTGCAACCCATGGTCAATTCACCGTTCGCTCTCTCTCGCTGTGTATGATCCTCTACTGCAAATCTATCACGTACAACCTGCAGCTGGGAACGTGAGTATCACTACTCACCAATCTTCGGCACCTCACGGCAGTTTGGGCTTTGCAGGGGCGTTCATCTTGAAACCATTCTATCCAACCACGCCTTCTGCCGTCGCAACATTTTTGAGCGCCTGTGCGGGTCGGTATCTGCACGATCGTGAGCTCTCAGGGTCCAGAATAACGCTGGTCGCCCTCTTCGTGTTTTTTTACTGTTTCGGTACCTTGCTCGCTCTGCTCTCTCGGAAGCTTCGACCATTTCGCCTGCCTCGTGTCCAAGTAAAGAACAAGTGGCATGCTAGCCCGCTCAGTGCCACTACCATCGACGTGTTGAACCTGTGTAAGTGTTCGACCGTGATGAGCTGTGTTCCAGTCCCGTCTCCGGGGAGTGTCCAATTACACAACAGCCAATGTCACACCCACCTCGGAAAAAAGCATCGAGCCAATCCTAGTCAAGCAGCTTGTTGTGACCAGCGAGCTTGAATTGCGCAACACTACTTCTCGCAACTCCTCGTGCTCCGAGCTATTCCTGTCCTTGGTAGTTTCTCACGGAGCCCCGTCTTTCCATGCTCTCTGGCTTAACGTCGTCACATCCTACGACAACCGTTGGGGCAAACCCGGAAACACCCTGACTCCTCCACTCCTGCCGAACTCCGACAGCGCACTCAGAAAAATATAAAAGATGTACTAGGCTCTAGCTTTTCTGTATCTTCACAATCACAATCATGTCTCCTTCTGTCGATAACAACACTATCACTACCTACCTTGACGCACTCCCCTCTGTAGTCTCGCTGAAGAGTGGGCTCCAAGAGCAGCCCAAGCAAGACACGATCCAGGAAAACTACGATGGGAGCTACCAGTTCGCTCCCATCGAGGAGGCCATGGTCTCCAGGGCTATGATCAAGAGGTGGGACTCTTATGCCATCTTATCTACTCGCATCGGAAGACTCAAAGAATATTCTCACCAGATACTTTGATATGATGTACGACCGGGCGATCTCCGACGTGGTCATCGTCGGTGCTGGCAGCGCAGGTCTCTCCTGTGCATTCCACCTGGCTAAGAACAGACCAGCCCTCAAGATCACCATCGTCGAAGCGAACGTCGCTCCCGGTGGAGGCGCGTGGCTCGGTGGCCAGCTCATGACACCCATGGTACGACCACTCCTTCTCACCCGCTCGGAGTGTCCCCATTATGACTCTCATTCAACGATGTATCCCCACAGGTCGTCCGAAAACCCGCCGACCGCTTCCTCTCCGAAGTCGGTGTCCCCTTCGAAGATGAAGGCCCATTCGTCGTCGTCAAACACGCCGCCCTCTTCACCTCCACCCTCCTCTCGAAGGTCCTCGCTTTCCCAAACGTCGTCATGTTCAACGCCACCGCCGTCGAAGACCTCATCATCCGCACCGACCACTCCTCTACCCAGCGCGTCGCCGGCGTAGTGACCAACTGGACGCTCGTCGCCCTCAACCACGATACCCAATCGTGTATGGACCCGAACACCATCACTGCGCCGGTGGTGGTGTCATGCACGGGGCACGACGGACCGATGGGGGCGTTTTCGGCGAAGAGGTTGGTTAGTGCGGGGTTGTTGAAGGAGTTGGGGAATATGAGGGGGTTGGATATGAATAGAGCGGAACCGGCGATTGTAAATGGGACGAGGGAGGTGGTGCCGGGGTTGATCATGGCTGGTGAGTGCTTTCTGTTTTTTCTCGGCGGTGTGCTCGACACTGATGCTGGGGATTTGTAGGGATGGAACTGTCGGAGCACGATGGATCGAACAGGATGGGCCCGACGTTTGGTGCCATGATGGCTTCTGGGGTTATGGCTGCTAAACAAGCCATGCGTGCGCTGGACTCGGCGAAGGTCTTGAATGGACGGGTTGTGGGATAGAGCTGAGCCGTCTAAGCGATGAGAAACTAAACATGCACTACTTACCTCGCGGATGGTGACTCGTAAACCCGTACACAAATGATGTTGCTATTGTAGATACGTGTCAGGTACAACCATACATATCCTCCAGCTTTTCCACGCCATCCCGCTTGTTATAAACGCACCCATCCTTCACACTAAACCAACCACAACGGCGCCAAATTGGTCTCGTTCACTGAGGTACTTTGGGAGGCGACCAACTTCCTTTTGGGATTTGCCGGTGGGAGTGGCTGTTGGCCGCGCCCTGACCCCTGCAGTCATCCACCCGAGGCCGTTCTCTAACTTGCATCTTGCAACGAGCCCTCATACTGCTAAGCCGACGAATTTGCTCAAACAGCGGGTACTGTACTTGACCGTCGGTTAGAAACATCTCTATCATCTTCCAAAACTATGAAAGAGTGGTCTCTGTGGAAATGGTGCTCGTCATCGACGTCTTCTCTATCATCAGGCAACTATCAAGACTAATTCATGCGATGTTCAACAATCTGTGCTGGCACTTGTCTTCCGGCCGGCGCCGGTTGCTACCTAGAGGACACACCTAACACACATCGGATGAACAACTCGCTGATTTCGGCTCGGTTTCACCACACTCTGGAAACAGATAGATCACAGAAGAAGGTCCGGAATCTTTACCAAGTTCAGCGCCTCAGAGCAGCTTTCAATGCAGGCCCTAGGCGACGCACTTTCAGTATTCTTCTTAAGGGGTTACAGCGCGTTCAAAACATATCCCCCATGAGATGGCAAGAATACGCGCCAAGGTCCATGTACTTCCACGCATCGCCATATATCTCGCATCCTTGTTCCCCATCTAGTCCTCCGAGCTCAATGTCATGATGAGGATGGGTCAGATACGAACATGTCTTGTCCATCTACCTGATTGATACGCGTTCCCTCATTAATCGCTCAGCTCCTATGCCTCAATCCTCAGTATATCACCTCGCCACCCCTGGGCACCCACACTTCCTTCCTATTCTACTTTGACTTTTTGATCCCCAACCTCACAGCTCATGCAAGCTACCTAGTTGCTCTTTCCTACGCCGAAGTTCTACTCACTATTCACGCTCCCTTTCCTTCTTTGCCTCTGCTTCTACCCAGATGCAACATACGGTCGTCCGAGGCGTAACGGCGGCAGGTCGCCCACAACGTTCACTTCAATATTTACGTACGTGGTGCTATTCACACCCGGCGAGCATGGCATTTCTCAACAACCGCTTGTATATGTGTAGCCCTTCCGTCTACCCATGTCAGAAGCTGACATTAACCTGGGAGGGAGGTGTTGGTCCATTCCTAATTGGGGTGTCTACGAACTTGCAAGGTAACGACCTCAAGGGTATCATATTCAAGGAGATATCTGACGGCCTTGGACAGACAACGCCGACGAATGGGAAATCGTCGTCGAGGACATCACCGCGTATGAGTACACTATCAGGGTTAACCCGCATTTGCATATTCAGGAGACGTCATGTACTGAGCATTCCTTCGTAATTCCCAGCGAGGCAGCTGAATGTTTTTCTACTTTTTTTCACAACGGCGCTTTCACAGTTGAAAACTATGCAAACCCGAATCAGGCCGATGTTGGGGAACCAACCTTGATAGAAGAAGGTGGATGGTAAGTCGTCTCGAATATATCATCTCTGTTTCTCAAGCTATCGCGACACTTGCTGAATAATGACGAATACAGCTCCTCCGATCGTGGGTATCACGGTATCCTTGGTGGTGATCGTCGCACTTGCAGCAGCAGCCTTCTTGCTATGTAGGAGGCGCAGAGCTCGCCATCGAAAGGGCGTGCCATTGGATGATCAGATCCCTAGAGCATTTCCCATCGATGTAAGGACACCTTCAAAGATGAAGAAACAGAGTTACGGGTCTTCCCCCTGACGTCTGTTTCGACACCTGGCGCTGGGAGAATGATTCCGTCGAGTTGAAGTGTGCTGGATATTTCTGCGACAGCCTCTCGAACGCATCTCTTGGAAAAAGAAGATCATGTCGCTGGCGAAGCTTCCCTCGTGCCACACAAGAAGGCAGCATCAGCACAGCTCGTGCATACGAGCTCATCCCCTCTCCTCTTTCCCTTTTCCTACCTATGCTCACTCGTGGGTACCCCGACTCGACAGAATCCTCTTTGATTCACAAACCACTCACCGTGATCGCTGCTTGTGATCAGCCCAGTACCACCGCAATGATTCCAAACGACTGGGTGACTATTGTCGAGGGGAGGCTGCACGAGCAGAGGCAGAGGAACAAGGAGCTGAAGCGGGAGATCGCGGTGCTTAGGGCGTTGGGGAGGTATTCGCCTGATGGGCTGCGAATGTCGTATCCGTATACACCGAGTAATCCGCCTGCGTATTCTGTGGAAATGCCGATTTAATTCGGACACGGTGTCCTTGCGGACTTGAGATCGGTGACGTTGGTGTTCTTGGGAATCTCGGAGTCTGTTGTTCGACGTTTGCGTAGCTTCGATATACATGGGTACGTTGCGTACGTATGAATTACAGCTCGCGCTTTTGTGAATAGGGATACAGTGTTGGAACAAACAGAGAAACGCAGGAATGATTGTACGAACAGCCCTCAATCATCGTCCACGTCGAGCTCGCCCTCAACCCCAGCTCCTTCGCCCGTATCATCCCACATTTGCTCATCTTCTTCATCCCAGTTATCCGGCTCCTCATATGTGCCGTTCACTGGTGCCGCCGCCGTGTATCGTGGTGTCACCGCAGAAGTGCCATTTGCAGCTGGAGTGTCGGGAGCAGACAACGATTCTTTGACCTTCTCCAGGATTTCTACGGGCTGATCCGAGCCAAAGCGGTCTTCAAGTTCTTCCACGATCTGAGTTCAATAAAATCAGTACAGGTTCACGGAAGAAGTGTACGGGGACGTACCACGTAAAGCTCGACCGTCTCTGACGGCGCGAGATTCACGATCTGCAGCTTCTCGCCCTTTGTAAGGTCGTACGGCGCCAGAGCCTTGACCAGCTTCGTCACTCCAGCAGCAGTTTGCTTCGACGTGGGTTGCCAGTCGGCAGCAAGGTATTCGATAGCCTGAGAACGTGGACAATTCACACCGTGAGTAACGGTCAAGCAAGGGCCGTGTGTCGCATACACACCTCCACCTCTACTGTGCGAAGGTTATCCAAGATTTCCGGCTCCCTGCTGCCCCCTGGGAGCGGTGTAGTCCCGCTTGCCTCCTCCTCTTTCTTGATGCGGAAGGCGGTTTTCGTGCTTGCTAGATGGTCGGCTTCGAGCTCGCGAAGGAGGGAGAGGACTTCATAGTTGGATAGGAGGGCAGAGCGTGCGTTTATGACCTGAATCATGGGAGTTCATGTTCAGGGGTGTACTTGGAAGCTAGATGAGGAGAGAATGGCCACCTCCATCGATGCTGCATAAGCTGGGACACCGAGTTGGACTGGAGATTTGAGAACGTGAGCGCGGGAGTTCAAGCGACGGATGAGTGCGATCAGTTGGTCTCGAACCAGCCTCCAGGGAAAGTCACCCGACACTAGCGATCAGTTTCGTTCAGTGATCGATCAATGAGAGTACTGATCCGTCGACGACGGCGGTGAACACCTCCTCGACGGCACCCACCACCATCGTCGCTGTCCTTCAGAATCCTCACGTCAACGAGCGCACAGTAATCTCTCAATACAACGATGCTTTCACATGGGCACCCGAAGGGTTGAACACTCACCCGCTCACCAGCCATGAAAAGACCTGAACGACCTAAACGCCTTGGGCGGTGTTCACCCCTCCTCATCTACTAGTGGAGCAACACACTTATTGGACTCCAAGAAGGCTCTGCTGTGCTTGCGGAGTTAACTTGCGACTGTGAAATTGCTGCTGTCGCTACTCTTCCTTTCTACTCCCATCCCCACATCGCGCGCCTCACAATGGGCCTATTCTCCTCATCCTCCTCCAGCAAGCACTCAGCACAACCGCACGCTGCTCCTGCACCGCTCCAGCAACCTGCGCCAGTTCCTATCGGCATTATTCCTGGTTTGGCGATACACACGCAGCCGATAACTCTCAAGCTGGAAGAGGTGAGTCCCTGGTATCTCGTCGGCCGAATAGTGTCTCTAATCGCAGAGGCCACTAGCAACTCTTAGTTGGCGCTGGGGATGATTTCTACATTGTAAGAACGTCGGTATCAGCGAAAACAACGGGTTCTCATCGTAAAACATTGGACAGACCGACGCATTCACCGGAGAAACTGTACTGGGCTGCACAGCGCAACCAATCTCAATGTCACAAAGAAAACGTACGTGCACCGTTTCAGCCGTTCTCTTCTCCTGTTCTCTTCTCCTGCGGCTGATATGTTGCTATGGACTACAGAATTTTTCGACGCCAAGGGCCAGCTCTTGTTTCGCATAGATCGGAAACTTCTCGCCTGGGAGAGGACGTTCCTAGGCACCGCAGCGCACAACGAGAACCAACTGGTCTTCACGCTCAAAAGTGCGTCTGGCTGGAACGGGACGAGTTTTAGCGTCACCTTCGTCAACGCTGCCGATGGGCAGAATCTGGAGATATGCTTGCTCGGCGATATACTAGCGCTCGAGGTCCGTTGAACCTTTTCCCTTCCAGAACTGTCGGCTCACATGGATGTACTAGGCGGTGATCACCCTGGGGCAAGGAGGTCCTGTGATTGGCCGTATCACTAGGGAACATATGGATGCGAGGTTGATGCGGACAGGGCAGCATACGTACTACCTGACCGTCGCACCGGGCGTCGATATCTCGCTGTTGAGTGCGATATGCGTGTGCTTAGACGAAGTTCGCGACGCGAGGAGACGGCAGAGGAAGAAATGACGGCGCGGTCGACGGTGACCTGTGTTGTAATGGTTTACACAAATCTCATGTATTTTATTGCTAAATTATTTTACCTCCTGCGCCTTTCCAGCTCGTGTCTTTTACAAACCATGATGCACATTGACAGGCTACTTCGACCCAGAAAGCTCGGAAGCTTCGATGTACCATGATCCCCCTCTTAGGCGTTTTCAGTCTCTCCTCGTGCCCGCCAGGTTCGATAGGAACGAACTACTGTACCTGTGTATCTTGAGCGGAAATGCTTCCAGACTCGCTTGTACTAGCAGACCTGGAGGCAACTTGGAGATGCAAATCCGGAGTCGAATAGCTCAAAACGCGGTAACGTGATGTTAATCTGAATACTTTGGAGATCTTCAGTAACACGTTGACGTGGAGACAGGAACTTGAAGCTCGCCGTCCGTATTTGCTCTGGAATACTCTCTCTCTTTAACGTACGTCAATGACACCATCGTGAATGCTACATCTCTCTATAGCTGTCTCCACAACCCACCAACTCCACCATCTGTAATCAACCCCTATCCCCGGCTTCATCATCGCCCTACTGCCGAGAGCTTTATAAGTCCAGGTACGTCTTGCTTGCATTCATACACTCACCAGCAAGCTTCTCTCCATGCATCCCAGCTCATACCGCTCAATCAAGGTTCCGAGGGGATACAGCTACGGCTACTTCTACCAAGCACCAGCCGCCGATTCAAACCTTCCCTATGTCCTCTTCCTCCATGGCTTCCCTTCCACGTCACACGATTGGGCTGCTCAAGTAGCCCATTTCACAAAACTAGGCTACGGTGTGATTGTTCCGGATCTCCTGGGATACGGTCGAACCGATACCCCAAAGGACTATGACCAGTACAAGGAGAGGGAGATAGCTGGGGATGTTCTTGCTATCCTAGACGAGGAAGGAGTCGACAAGTCGTTCATCGTCGGCCATGATTGGTACGTAGCATTTAAGCTTGTTGCGATGCATCGGTGTGGCTAGCTAAGTTCTCTTCGTAGGGGTTGCGGCCCTGTCTCACGTCTCGTGGATCTGCACCCCCACCGCTTCATCGCCGTAGCTTTCCTCGCAGCCAGCTACGCCCCCGTACAACAAGGTCCCTCAAACATCGACGACACTATGAAATTCTTCAACCACACGTTCGGCACCGATGCCTTCGGGTACTGGCCGTTCTTCGCGAGTGAAGATGGGTACAAGGTCTTGAACGAAAACGTATGTTCCCTCATCTTCCTAGTCGTGCTACGAGTCTAAACACGACGCTGTTATAGATGGACTCGTTCTACGACATTCTGTTCCCTGCTAATCCGGAAATCTGGAAAACGCACGTAGCTCCGCGGGATAAGCTAAGGGAGTGGGTGACCAACAATCAGAGGCTTCCCGAATCAGACCGGTTGCCCGCATACTGGGATGCAGAGGTAAGTAGTCGAGCTCAGTGGTGGTTTACTAGAATCGCGCTGATTTTGTGATCCTGCTAGGCTCGACGCGCACATCAAGATAGCATCATGGGCCCCGGTGGGTTCCGAGGACCTACGAACTGGTACAAAGCCTCGGTGTCTGGTCTGAACAACGATCCAGACAGAGGTGCATCTATCTTTTTCCCTCGACAGCCGCGGTGCTGATAGTATCTCGACAGACCCCAACTTCAAGCTGCATCCTGACCTCCCCGTCTTCTTCGGCGCTGCGCTTCGCGACTACGTCTGCGTGAAGGCTATGGGCGAGGGAATCATGAGAAGATTCGTCAATCCTGATAGGTTGACGATTCATGATTTCGATACCTCGCATTGGGTGATGGCGGAGGCACCACAGGAGGTGAACAATGCGCTCGAGAGTTTCTTTAAGGGCATTTCCGGCGGACGATGATGCATGAAAGTCGGTTAAGTAGCCTTGGTAGCAGGAAGTACCATACGGTCTCGACTCGATGCCCAGATGCAGCGTTTGACAGTCATGTTTGGACCTCGAACGTTCGTCAGTGGCCTTGTGATAATTAGTTGTACTACTACAGTCTATGAATTAGCGATTCCTTAGTTAAATGTCAACAACAACGAGAGAGAAAATGGAGTAAAGTATCAAAGCCCTAGAACAAGAAATGTATCATATGAAGCGCTGTCGTTCAATGACAGATTTCTGTCTGGAGTCTCGAGAGATTCGCCTATTTGGATCAACTGTCAGAGATGTAGGTACGTGAAGGACAAGAACTGTAATTACCAGTAGAAATCCATGACATTGTTCTGTCCCAGAGTGCGCAGGAACTTCTCATCGTGAGTGATGATGATGAGCTGGAAACTGGAATGATTCCTGCGCTCGTTGATAATGCTGGGAGAAGACATGAGTACAAGGTAGCTGCAAATGCGAGTGGGGAAACGTACTCCACGAGACTGGAAGCGAGGGCGTCGATGTTCTCTGTATCGAGAGCGTTTGTCGGCTCATCCAACGCCAAGATGCCGCAGTTCTGCCCAAACGAATCGGACAGAGCCAATCTGATGACGATGGAAGCCAACATCTTCTGACCGGCGGAACAACGACCTCGCATGTCCATCTCGACTTGATCTTTGACCATCACCACCTTTACAACTCTGGTCAGCACCACGAGAGCGCAAAAGGAAGAGGATAGTTACTCGATAGTTGTACGTTCTTTTGGTTGCGCCTCCTTCGGCATCAGACCGTATGCGGATTCCATCGATATCTGCAGCTCTTGTAAGACGGTCTCTGAACGTTTTGTGTGCTGACACTGACCTGTTCCTTGGTAGGTCTTGTTCCAAAGATGTTTCATGGTATCGTTCACCTCCTCCATCTTGAGCGCGTGGTATTTCATGATAGCACTGTACATACGTTTGATTATTCGCCTCTTCAGACCACGACAAAATCCACTCACTTATCCAAGGCTTTCGCGTACTTTTCCAGATCGTTATTCGCCATGTCCGCGATCTTACAGCAATTAATACTATTAGTGTAAAAGATGGGCTGTTGCGATGGAATCGGCACCTTGACTGCAATAAGTTGCTCGGTGTACTCTTTATAGACGTTCTTGTATTCCTTGAGATCACTCTCCATAGTCTTCATTTCCTCCGTTTTTGCACTGAGTTCGCCACCATGACGTGATAGCTACATTTCGCGGCGTTGGTAAGAGCATGTCGGTTGAATAAACTCTAATCTCTCACCTTCGCGTGCAAATCCTCCTCTTTCTTCTTCTCCTTGGGATACTTGTCTTCAAAGTTCCGCTTCGCCTTCGCTGCCTCTTCCATGTCAAACTCGTCGATTTTTGCTTGATTCTCGGCAATGCTCCTTGCCAGCTTGCGACACTGAAGGTTCTGATGAAGGTTCGACAATGTCGCATCCCCGTACATGACTTCCTGCTTCAAGGCGTCAAGAGCATCGGTCGCTTCAGAGGCTCTAACTGCGAGGTCTTTGTACGCGGCGTCGGCGTCGTCTTTGACTTCTCGGCACTCCTGAAGTTTGTCGGTGAATCTCTCGCGGACGTACCTAGCAAAACATGGTCAACCTTGTGAGGTATTCGAATGGGAGAGATGTAATCACTTCTGGATGCTCTGATTGGAAGACTGCAGCCTATCGGCAGATCTGTTCAAGTCCTGCGTCGTCTGCGAAACTTCTGTGCGTTGCGCATCTATCTCAGCGGTGGTAGCCTTGTGCTCGCGTGCAAGCTCTCGCCTTGGATCTTCTGCTTCGGCGACCTTAACCTCATAGTCCTGTAGGTACAACCATTGTTACACTCCATCGTCCTCAAATTCTACAACCGAGAGCGCTCGTACCCTCAGCTTCGTAAGTGCCAGGGCGTTCTCCTCTTTCGCCGTTCGAAGGTCCTCTTCGACCTTCTGCTTCTCTCGCAGACGGCGCTGCAGGTCAGCAAGTTCATAACTCATCTTGTTCGTCTCATCTGAATACCGACGTGTCTCATTGCTATGCCTGGTTTGCTCGTCGACAATTCGAACCCTCGACTGCTGTAACGTGCGTCTGCCTCGAAAGGTCAATGGATGCAAAGGTTAATACATTTCGTGATGATGCTCACATCTGGTTGTCAAGGTCATCAAGGTCCTGCTGAACATCGTCAACCGTTTTGGCCGATCCAGTGGCAAGCAAGTCTGCTTCCAGGTTGGCGATTTGATCCTGCAGAACCTTGACTTCCTTGCTCAAACGGTCGACATTGTTCGCGACCATCTTCAACGAGTCCAGCTCTTTGAGCACCGTCTTCAACTCGGCAACGTTGTTGGAGGCCTGAGCACAAATAAGTTCACCGATTGCGGGTGGTTAGACGAGAGAATCTACCTCCTCTGCAGCCAAGCTGGTGACGCGAACGCGCTCAGTCAGTTGCTTGATCTGACGCTCAACCTCTGGAATTTCGCTTGTTAGCCGATTCTTCTCCCTTTCAGGCTCCAGTAAGGGCTTCAACAGATTGAGACTGTCCGTCCAGCTTTCCAGATCTGCTTTGCTATCTTCGAGCTCCTTGCCGGATTTGGCGGCCGCAGCTTTCGCTGATAGCTTTGCAGGCGGGTGAGAAATCTACGGCGGGGTCGAGATGGCCACATACGTGTTTGTTAAAGACCTTCAATTCGGTTGCGTCGAGCGGTCGATCACATGCAGTACAACGTTTTTTGGCCACGCCATCCTTGAGCATTTGTTGGTAAACGTGTTCATGCTGTTCCTGGCCGGCGATGGCTCTCAAAGAAAGACAAATGTAAGCACATCGTCAATCGATCGGCAATATGTCGTACTTGTTCACTTCATCGATCTCTTCGGTATACACTGAGACGGCCTCTTTTACGGAGCCGAACTTCTCCTCTTCTATCGAAGCTGCTTGATGAGTGTCGAAGGCGACAAGCTTCTGGTTCAACTCTGCATGCAGGAGTAGTATCAATAATCAGCGTAAACAAAATCTTCAAGACTGATGACATACCCCCGATGGTATGTTTCTTGCTCTTCAGCTGATCGTTCAGACTGGTCAGAGATGACTGCTCCTGGTTCAGATCTTTGTCGGCTGAGGCGCTCTGCTTCTCTGCTTTGCTGAACTCGTTGCCCTTCTCGCTGTAGGAAGAAATCATCAGGACGATCCGAGCACACGGCCAGACATCAACGCACAGAATCAGCGCGGCGAGATCGTTTTCCATGTCTTCTGCTTGAGGTTGTGAACCGACCAGTCGACGATACTTGGGTGCGCAATCCTCCAGGCTAAGTGGTTTTAGAATGAGTTGCGCCTCAGAAAAGAAAGAGGTCTGGCACTGACATCCTCTTGAGCTCCTTGCTCTTCCCAGCAGTCTCCTCCCGCTTGAGAGCCACTCTAGCTCGTGAGTCCGCTTGCCGGCTCAGAGCAGTCATCTCCTTGTTGAGCACTTGGCGAGTGTCTTCCAATTTGTTCTTCTGTACATCCAACTCTCTGATCCGCTGTTCGTTGTTGGCTTCAGCAGCTTCCGATTGCACTCGCCGCAGCGCAGCTTTCTTGTCGTCGATTTCTCTCTCTAGAGACGATATCTGGCCGGGAATACTCTGGAGATCATCGAGCGTCGCATTCAACTGCTTGACGTTTTGCTGGTACTTTGCCTGGGGTTCTCGTTAGATGCGCAAGAGGGCAAAAAGAGGGCTGTAGTGTCACCGTCTTCTCTTCGAGCACTCTCTTCTCAGACTTCAGATCCGATAGTTGAGCGTCGATCTTTCGAAGCTTCGTGTTATACTCCTCAGTTCTCGTGCTGAGTGTTTTCTGTGGACAAGAGCAGTTAGGAGACACTCGAAACCTTGTGTACAAGTAGCCACACCTGAAGGCTCTCGCTTTGGCTCTTCTGTTGACGCCTGAGTGCCACCAAACGTTCATTGAATTCCGTGACTCTCTCAGCAGGAAGCGGAGTAGTTTCATAGCCTTTGATGCCGTGTTGCTTCCCGATCTGGGCGATGAGTGCGTCCCGCTCCAAGATACGACCTTCTTGTGCCTGAACATAGAGCATGAACAATGCCCAGCTGAAGAACTGGTAAGAAACGGGCACTAACTCTGGCTTCTGCCTCTAGACCTGCTTGCTGGCGGTCAATCTGTTGTAAACGCTCCGAAGCAGTTTCCTTCTCTTTATTCAGTGCGTCGAGTCGATTCTGTGCCATTCGTTGCCTGTCCTTGAGGGCTTGCGTGGTCTGACTGAAGTTCTGGATCTGCTCAGAGAGCTCGTTGTCGGTGCCTAAGAAGAAGGTTAGCGCATGTAATGACAGCGTGGCAGCGGGACCCACCAGGTAGCTCCGTCTTCATAATCATTTTCATATCCGATAACTGAGTTTTGCTTTTGCTTTTCTGTTCTTCGAGAAGTTGGACCGCAATGTACTGCTCCCGAAAGCGGGTTGCATACTGGTAAAACTTGATGTTGGAAATGTGGATCTCGTCGTACGCTATCTTCATCTGCTCTACTTCTACTTCCTTGGTAGTGATGATACGGTTCGCTTCCTCGATCCGTCGCTTGAGTCGTTCTGCCAATGCTTTCTTGTGCGTCAGCGTGTTCAACACCTCCTTCTGTGCTTTAAATTCGGCGATACGGTCCTTGCGCAGCACTTTAATGGAGTCAAGGGCTTTTGTGTACCTAGTAGAATTGAACAAAGATGGGCGAGGAAACATATGGATCTCAGGTACCTGGTCGCCTCAAAGATGTCATCGAACTTCTTTTTGAGCGCACTCGCCTCAGCGAGAGGCCAATACGACTCCTCTTGATGACAAAAGATCACATTCTCCAAGACGGATTTGGAAACGCCCAGAAGCTGCGGGATCTCCGCATCCATTTCAGCGCACTTGGTTGAGATTGTGGCCCTCTGGATAGCAGCTCAGCCTCTGACATATGACGCAAGTGAACCTCGCCCTACCTTGCCCTTGCCATTATCTCCGTCACCTTCTGAGATGGACAAGATGCTCTCCAGGGTCTTCATAGTCAAGCCGCTGGTCTTCTTGACTGTAACGCTTAGATTTCTGACCGCTAACATCCTGGTCCCGTTTGCGGCATGGAACCGAAGCTTGACCTGAGCTTTCACTTCTTTTTCATTGGCCATCTTGGGGTCGTGAACGAAAGCACCACCTCGAGTATTCGGAGGTTGGTCGCCAGTAGTCGCGTATTTCAGGCATTCGATGATGGTGGTTTTGCCTGATCCATTGTGGCCCACGATGACGGTGACTGGAGAGAAGAACTCGATAACAGAGATAGTCTTGTCGTCAAAGGATCGTATCCCGCGAATGGCGAGCTTGTCTAGACTGGACATGGTGATGGTGTTTCCACCGCTGGCAGACGGTGAGAGTGCTAAACGCTACGCGTCGGAGTCAAAGGGGAGCGTGTTTAGCACGTGATCATGACAAGAACTGTGCAGTAGTCCCGCAGCAGTCTCAATTTCGTGCACAAGCCAGAGTCCAGACCGCTACTGTACGTGTAGAGAGTTGGACTTGGGACGAAGATGTCCAGAGGCCATATGTTATGCACAAACACATGCTTGGAGCTACGATGCAATGCGGCAGAGGACATACGATGATAGGGACAAAATAACGTTAACGGAGACTGATGTAACTACTCGCGCATACTGTCAGCGCTGTCCCCTTGGGCGTTCTCCCGATCCGCCTGCCCTTGGACTGATCTTAGGAAAGGTTCGAATCCCGTTCCAGCTTCTTCAGGAAGGCCCAAGCCTCGCACCAGATTGCCCAGGAGCCCTGTTCTGAGAGCCTGATCAAAACTCGCGACGGAAGACCTAAACTGTGGAGACGAGATGATCCTTTCCAAGGCTTCTGCGGACGGTGGAACGGGCAGATCCGGTGGAAGGTACGGGAAAAGCGCGGGAATGACTTCAGGATGGCTGCTGAATAGCGGGTTTAGATTGGCAGGTGTGAGGATATCGGCAAGAGAATAATCTGTGTGGAAGGTGGTCAGATTTGAGGGTACTCTGGGATGCGTGCCGAACCTGATTCAGGAGCAGATGCAGCGCCTGTCATTCTGGCGATGAGCTGTTGCACGTCAGCAAGTTGCGCTGGCGTGAACTCGGCTCCAGAAGCAGAAGTGGCTGCAGGGGCATTGCTGGATGGAGAGGGAGTTGAAAGGCACTCACTGTGTAATGTGAGTGTACCACTCACGATGAGCCTTCGGTGTTGGAAGTCGTTGCGGGGAGGCTTGCGCCTGAGTTGGAAGAGTCCCATGTTAATGAGTACTCTGGATCTTGCAATAGTCCGTTGACGTTGTTCACGAAGTCGTCATCTCTGCTTGCGTCCGCATCCTGGAGGCGTGTCATTAAGCAAGCCTGAAGTCTCAACGCTGTGTGCCGACACGAACCTGAAGCCAGAACTGTAATGTGTTCGTCAGTAGCGATCGCGCGGATAGCAAGGGGAGACTCACGAAGTGTCGCTGATCGGAGGACGAGAACTTGAGCACATAGACCCTCCCACCCGTAGCCTGGGTGATTTTCTCGAATGAGGCGTCCGTAGGGAACAGAATAAGGTCCTGGATCATTGCTTGTCAGACAGAAACGGTGCACTTCGGATCTCGACGCACTTCTTCGTTCTCTCCAGTGGCGCGATTTCTCCAGATGAAGTGCAGAAGACCGTCGTCGTTGCTGCTGGAGAGTACTATCGCGCCCTTTGTTGCACTAGGCTCGACGCTCGACGTGGCTCCGCGTCTGAAAGCGCGGCCAGCTTTGAATGCAAGTAGTATTTCGGTGTCCATGAGACTGAGTGACGCGTCCAGATGAAGTTGTAATGTGGTCACGTTGTCCAAATACTGCTTTAACATTGACCGCATTAAATTTACTGTATCTGGAACACTCCGCCATTCCTCCTTGCGCTATAAAGCGTCCTAGCAAACCGTTATGTTTCAAGACATGGATGCCTCTGGATGGGGCCAGCCAGAGCTCCCGCCAAGCGACCCCGTCAAAGACGCCATCATGAAGGAGCAGCTGCTCAAGTGCGTTACCTTGGACCTCCGATCTTCCTTGACTGACGAGAGCGTAATCTTAGAGAGATTTCTACCTCTCGAGAGGACCTGTCCAGTGCGTATCGCCAAGTATACATATCTGCTGTCCCGCCTCATTGGAACCCTAGCTATGCTCGCAAAGATAAAATCGGTGCAAGCGGAGATCGACAAACTAAGCTCTGGCAACGAAATGCTGCAGATGTACATCGACAATCTCACGAAACAGATGGCAGCCCAGAGGCGATAAAATAGTCTGAATACGATATGGTACATGGTCAAAGGTGCCCGGTGATATTCAAGGACGGTGGCATCGCTGAAGTGCGCGCAGCAGCTGCACGGTTACGGAAGCAGGGCTCAATCTCAGTGACCACGTCCTGATAGCCACTGCAGGACAATATCCCTGCAAGGTTGTCGCGGTTAGATTCGATGTCAGAATTTGGACGAGTTAGGGAACGTACAGGTTGTGCTGCGATTTCATGGAGCACTGTTGAAGCGATGTTAGTGCGTATTATATTAGTAGTGTACAGGTGTCCTCACAGAGTAGCACTGCAAGAGACTGTTATTAGATTCTGCATCGCAACTGTGCAAAACTCAAGCTTACCGATACGGGTCGGTCTCTGATCTTGTCCAATTGTCTGTGCGAAAGGGGAGGTGTTAGTAAATCTGCACGGCGCTTTGACACGAACGATGACATTGCTTACAATGACTGGATCAGCTCCTTCGTCGTTGCGTGTCCTTCCAGGTCGTTCTTATTCCCAAGCTAGAGCAGAATTATGAGACCAGTACTCGTACAAAATTGAATGTCACGCACAACAAGCAGTGGCACACCGGATACACTTGACTGACTCAGTAGCTGTTGCAGCTCAAACCGTGCCGAGTCAAACTTCTCTTGCTAGTGAAAGAATGAGCACCCGGCTACAATATGAAGTCCCAAAAACAACTCACATCATGTGGATCCACGACATAGCTTCATGGTCAAAAGTGAGAACGGGTCGGATAACGACATAAGCTCTGAGCTTACACAATAGCATCCACCCCGCTACAATATCTCTCCCACATAGATCTGAACTTCGGTTGCCCTTGAAGCCATTGAGCATCCTGGGGGCCATGGGAAACTAAGCAACCTACCAGCAACATCCCAGATCTTGAGTGTAACATTGCCTTTCCGCACTTTCCGCAGGTTGTACGAAACTGTCGGGACCACGTCCTCGCTCCACTGAAGCAAGCAAGCAAGGTCAGAGAAGTTGACGAGGGCAATCCTTTAACGCACCTGTCCGTTTCCAAGCACATTGACTAATGACGTCTTGCCGGAAGCCTATGACACCCGAGCTCAGCTTCAAGGCCAGATACACGGAGGTTTGAGAGCTGACTTGTAGCCCCACGATAGCTATCTCAGCAAACTTGGAGAAGAATAGGCTACAGGAAAAGGGCCAGTGTTGAGTTCGATATTGACTTCGAATGGGTATGCGCATGATTGTTACCCCGAGAACCAGCTGAACAGCGAGGAGAAGAACGCCATTTCGATGAAGGTAGATCCAATGAGGTTCAGGAATGTAGTGAGATGTAGCAAGCGCAGATAATAGGGTCAGATTGAGCAGAGAATAGGACGAGTAAGTAGAGTCCAATGAGGATGTGCGTGGAAACGTCCAATGGCGTAATGGGATAAGACTGAGGTGAATAAGCGCCACACCGGCGTACTTCTTCCTCTCCTCATCTCACACTGCAGCAGGAATACAACCGAATCCGCCTGCCACATCACGCCGGCAACCTCGATGAAGTCTCTTCTAAATCCATATGCAGTTTCTTTCTGCAAGTGCATGCATGTCAATGCAGCGCGGTGCAGACTGAGATCGGAAGCGCCTGAACAGCATACCAATCTTGGAACCGCGACAGCAGGCATATGTAGGCAAACCTGAACCACCGTTGACCCATTCTGCCAACCAGCGATCTGAAGCTCACATGCGATCATGGACTGCTTACATCCTTCTCTTCCTGCCATGCTTTGACAGTATTCCTCTCAACTATGTGCTGCTGCATGCACTCATGACACAGGAAGTGCGTCCAGCCCTCGTATGCGGAACTACCTTGACATCTACATATCTTTCCCAGCCTCTCATTTAGGCCGCCGTGTCTTCGACCATCATCTTGGTGGATCCAGAGGCAAGAAACCGCACCGCGTGAAGCACAGCATCTTCGCAGTGGTCCTTCTCGTCCTCAATGCTCCTGGGTAATGAATGCCTTGTGCACTAGTAGGGGAGCCTAGCACAGCGCCGCACTCTCGCCCTCACGCACGCCGTGTTAGGCACACACTCTCGTTCTGACGACAGCCAGCTGGAGACATATCCCGCGCCCACTGGCAGAGTCTAGAAAGCCCATCAAGTCGGAACACGGAATGGGGAGTTTACTCAGAGTAATCAATCTCCCACTCTCATACATGCAGATGCCGTGAGTGCTTTCGAGTACCTGTTGAGCCTTCCAGGTCGACGACCTCTGGGCAGATGAACCTAGATCTGTCATCGTGCTCGCACCGGATTTGTTGTCTATGCAGATTGTTTACCTGTGCAGAGTGGTTACATATGCACAAGTGGAACAACAGCGTGAATGACCAGCGCTGACATCTCGGTGAGCAGTCTTATATCTACCTGCAACAGGTCTGAAGTCTGAGCAATTCCCATCGCCTCCTCCTCTCAAGACTGCTCGTTACAGCCATCTTGATATGTCACCGTACCCCTTACTCGCATGCCATGACTTGATAATCTCTCACTATCCTTCCCTCATTTTTGCTGTGTCCCTGTCCTCCATTTCATACGGTATTCGATATGCACATAACCCCCCGCAATCTACCTTTCGCTAATGTTGATCCTCCCTTCCAGCGCTGCACATTTCTATCGCGGTGTCTACGCTCACTATTCTGACCAAGAAAGTCTTCATTGACATGAAGGATCGCCGGATCATAACTTACCCCCGCTTCGTCCTTACCCTCCTCCTCATGGCGACTGCCCATCTAAGTCTGTACTTGGCAACCCGGACAATCTGCAGTGAAAAATCACGCCTGACCAATTTGTGGCCGTACGCCAAATGGATCACAGGCGACAGGTATTTCAGCGACCCAGCCTTGCATAACAGGGTGGAGGACATTCTTACCCTTGGCATCGCAATACTGGCTCAATCTTTTTTGGTGAGAAAGCTGAGAGGTTGAAGCTCTCCAGGAGGTTCATCGCGTTCAAAACAAAGCTAATTCTGCCGGTTATGAATATCTAGATTTCGTTGCAATCGGGCTTTATGACGAAAGTTACTCACGGCTGCGGATGGGTGTTCTGCTGTGCACTGCCACAGGTACGTTGAACGTCTTTCTCCGCCCTTTCCTGATACTGTAGCCTAATGAATCTCCTCAAATTCACGATAGGCGTTGCTATAGCTAAGTCCAAAAGCCTCGGGCCTGGAAAGATGTCCGACAATTCGCTCCGGTCCTTCATGTCCCTCTCGCATATTTACTGGTGCCTCATCCTCACCTTCAACGTCTGCGTCAATCTCGTCATCGTTGGCCGTCTAGTCTGGCTCCGGCGGCCATTGCGTCTGACTACGAGTACCGAGGACTGGCCCAGGTTCTACACATAGTGGGCAAAGCTGCCACTGGATTTTTCCCTAGTTCTCGCAGCCGTGTTGGACTCAGGGGTGATGTACACGATGGTGTTAGTCATAGCGTGGTCGCAGTCAGGATTACATGGGGGAGTGGAAAGCCACCTTCGACCAATGGTAGTTCAGACGTAGATTCGTGATGTCTTTCACCTACATCTGATTATCGAAAGCTGATGACCGTTTCTCGAGCCTACCTTCCTGAAACCATTTTCCAGGCAATTGTCGTGGAAGTCATCATCATGCGGATTGTACTCAACTGGGCGTTGCCCATGTCCGAGTCTTCCCAAGCGCAGCCCGGCAGCAACGATATTTGTGGCGGGCATCTGGATCGTGCTCCTGATCATGAATCTCTGGTGGGCGCCGATTGAAGCGTCAAGGACGCTTGTCATCTCCAATGTTACTACTACCAAACCGAGCGTTGACCTTCTTCTTTCTTCTTCTCGTGGAATCATGGTATGTGAGGGGGGATCTGGTTGTCGTCCCTTCACTGCCTGACCATGTATATGGTATGTACTACGTCTACCGAAGGTGTTTACCCGCCGAATTGTTTTGCCTTGTCTCCTGATACATGTCGGCTCGCTATTTGAACACCACAGTGACTTGAGACGACTGGAGAAGAAACTGCCTACGGTACTCACTGCTCTGATTGTGCGTGGTGATTCAAAACATTGCCACAGTCGCGAGGCTATAAGACAGGGAAGTAGACTGGAAAGTATCAGTATCAAGTGGAGGAATGCGCAAAACCTGGTGTCGAGAACGGAGGTGTGGCACTAGCAACAGCCTCTGGAGCGAGGGAGCCTATTTGGAGAATTTAAATGACGTTATGGTACAAATGAGTCGTGAAATGCATTGTTTATAGTTTGTAGCTAGTGATAGAAAGCACAGTGATCGATGGCTGTCTGCGCATTGGGTCAAAAAGGTCGCCGTCGGTCGGCGACGATAAGAAAGGTGTGCGTTAGCCGGGGAATCGTCAAATCAGACAAAGATATCATGGAACAGGGAACTTTCGTTGAGCATTGGCGACTTCTTCCAACGCTGTGTCGTGAGTCTCACTATCGTCAACCCCGCCTCCTTCGCGCTCTTTACTGAGACTCGACCCAAATGCTCCTCCCTCCCGCTCAACCAATGTTCTCTCCCTATCCCACTGGCCATCGTTGGAATCAATAATGAAAGTCGGTTCCTCTCTCAATCTCCTCGATATAGGCATAGGTCTGCTGGAGGAATGGCTGCTGAACTGACTGCTTGAAGCCACCTCGGAACTATGATCATCTGGGGGTATGGATGACACAGGCACCAATCGCCCGACTATCTTTCGAGAATTGTCTGGAGTCTCGTCAATTTCCGAGCGAGCCGTGACGTTCGTGTTCGGCGCTCGGAACGAATTCCTCGAGTCGCTCCTCGCCGGGCCCAAGGAGCTACTCGCCTCCGCCAATACGTCCAATGCGCTCCTCGCCACTGATCTCCGCTGCTCAGCCGCTGTCGTCCTTCCGTGGGTATCATCGTCTCTTGTGGTTCTCGAAGCAAAGTCGCACTGGCCACTAGTGGCGGTGATACGAGAATCGTCAGCGAGTTCATCTTCAGATAGATCGAGAGGGCTTTTGGACGGCCTCTTCCGCGATGTCAATGGTAGGAGGGAGGTATCGAAAGTGAAGTGTTGGGACGAGTGAGATGGGATGGAGGCATAAGACGAGGAGAAGACCAAGGTCGCCTCCGATGAATCGGGAGCCAGCCCAGTGGTTCTGCGTCGTTTGTTCCAACTTGAATCGGCAGGCATTCGGTCATCCGGACGAACAGCCGCTGCACCTCGCTTCCTTTTGCCTGCAGGAAGTCGCGAGCTCGGATGCGTGCCTGACTCTGCATCATCATCCAGCTGAAGCTCGTCGACATCCTCATTCTCGTCCTCATCCGCCGCATCATCTTCTTCGTCGGAGAAAATCTCCGACTCCCCATCCGTCTCCGCGGCCTCGACTGTGGGTGTCGCGGAAGAAGTCGCTTTGTGAGTGCGCCTCCCCCGCGCTCCTGCGTTCGCCTGAACAGTCGCACCTCCTCCTCGACCAGCCCGCTTTCCCCGTCCTGATCCCCCTCGGCCTTCGTTTCTCGAGCCAGGAAGTTTCTTCGCCTTGCCGAGTCTCTTCTGCCCATCCATGTGCACGAACTGCAAACCGGGTGTAGGCCCCAGTTGGAAGGACCCGGTCATCGATTCGACCGAATCATGTTCACCAGGTGGGGGTCGACCACTGGACGGAGCCTGATCGCCAGACGCATGGCCCGTCGCTTCGTTCGACTTTGGCTGGCTATCTCTCGGGTCTGGTGGGCGAGGCTGCTGCTGCCCCACTCTGAACGCAGGAACACCCCATGGCATGGACATAGGCCCAAACTTGAACTGGCCGTAGGGTGCCTGCTGAGAAGGTCCAGGTGTACCTTGTGGGAAGGGATGCATGCCCATCGCCATGTTTTGCATTTGCTGGAACTGTATTGGGTGATAGACGTATTGGAAGCCTGCAGGAAGGAGCGGCAATGGGTTGGGCGACGGAGATGCGGTCGATGGACGGGGTGCATCGGGTGGATGAGATGAAGTAGAGGAGGACTGCTGAAGAGTCTTCGATCCTGCAGGCGGAGCAGCGGATGGGCTCGAGACAGGAAGAGACTGCGAAGGAAAGAACTGGCTCATATGAGCAACACCCATTACAGGCATCGTCATTGGTATAGGCCCCTCCCTCCCCTTCCCCTTATTCCTCTCATCGTAAGCTGGATGGACCAACGGAGTGGAAAGTCGTTGCATATTCATCATCGTAGCGTGTGATTCTTGAATCATACCCGCAACGAGGCCTGCCCGCTTCTTTCCTATTACTTGCGCTGCTAGCAAAAGGTGCTCTGCACGGGCATCTGCGGTGAAGGACGTGTATGGAGCTTTCTTGAGAGGTGGTTCTTTGACAAGAGTCTTTCGCTTCGATGTTGATTTAGAAGGACCGGGGTCGTACTGCTCTTGGTCAGGTCTGGGCGTGGCAACGTGGGGGAAGTTGAAGTAGGGTGATAGACCTGGAACATCTGGATGATGTAGTTCTATGCTCGATGAGGATGTAAGGCCGCTCGGTGCCGAGGCTGGCGCTGGGTCCGATTGACGAGGATGGCTTGAAGAGGAGGTCGGGTCTGCAGATGGGAGCTTCGCTGCTGGGGGTGGTATTTGAGAAGAGACGAGTGGTTGCATGAGCAGTAGTGGGGGTAAACGAGCGAGTTCAGACTCTAGAAAGTGCAGTCGACCTTGAGCTTCAGCCAACTGTAGAAAGTATGATAAGAGTCGCGTGAACGAGAGAGATCTGGAAGGTATGACCTTGGTCTTCAACGTCTTTATCTCCCTGTCTCGACCTTTCTCTTCCTTGTCCTTCCTTCTTTCGTACCCTTCCATTGAATGTGTCGCGACGCTCGCTTTGCGCTGCCCAACGATGATGGCCTCGGCGGTTCGGTCCCACCCCTCCCGTTCGGCTTGCCACTCTTCCTCTTTAACCCCCGCTTCCTGTAGAAGAATCGAGCGCTGACGGTACAGAGCAGCGATGTGAGATGCTTGATCTTGCATCTTCGTAGACAGCGAAGCCGTTGTGTCGAGAAGGCCAGCAATCTATCCCAATGGTTAGCATCGGGTTATAAGTCAGGCCTCTTCCAAATTTGTGCGCACCATGTCCATGAGCTGAGATTCTCGGCTGCTGCTTGTTTGGTCGCTCATTTCTGAGGACGACTTGAGTTCATCCAGACGCGCCTTGATCCGGAGCGTATCCTCGTGCGGTGTAGCAGAGATCGCACTTCTCTCCGCTCCGACGGCCGTCTCGCGTGCATTGTCGAGCTGCCCCTCGACAAACGTGGGTGAAGCCAATAAAGACGATACCGGCTGAATGACACTAGGTTGGGACAATGACACATTCGAGGGCATTGACGGCGTGGAGGCACGAGCAATTGGACGGTTTGGAACGTTCATGCTCGTGGGGGACGCAGAGGTTGACGTTGCCAAAGCATGTTGTCCAAGTGCAGTGGAACTTGGGTGTAAGGCTGAATGGGCTCTGTTGGTAGCAGCGTCCGTGTTATTCGCGTTCCTAGTGATGTGAGTAGATGAGGTTAGGTGACCGTCATCCTCTAGCATCAGGCCTAATGCGGTTTGTGCTCTGTTTCGACACGTCTAGCAGTCGTAGCACTGTTGTTAACGCGAATGAGCGGTCGAGATACGTCGCTGAAAGTGGAAGAGGTGGAGAGAATTGAAGCTTGCATTGGCGCCTGTGATCAGGATGCTCTCCAGCCTCAGACTCAGAGCACCATCAGATTCACGGTCACTGGTCACCAACTCCTTCCCTTCACTCCGAGGCAACGTCGTGGGCACTTGAACTTGCAAGAGTAATGCTTGCGCCCGTTCATGCTCTTCGAATTGGCAGAGTCACCAAGTTAACACGTACCGCTCACTTTATTGGTACCAACTCTGGTTTCGACTACTCAAACGTCTTGGAGGAAGTGCCTTCAAATTCGTTTGATGGTCCAGCATTCACGCCGCGGACAAAAGCTTCCTCAAGCAAGTCCACCAAGGCTTCCTCCAAAGGGCACGAAGGAGCCCCTTCATCCACTTCGGATACCCCGACGTCATCAAAGAGGCCCTACAAGGGTTCCACCAAGCCAAAGAAGGGCAAGGATACGGAACGTTATGATGGGCGTCCTGTAGAACGAGAGGTATCTTCAGGCTCCTTCCTCAGTCCTACCCCGACTCAACAAGCGGAGATATGGAAAGAACGCGAGAAAAGAACAAAGCCGCCAGCTAAACCTCGCCGCGCCGCGTCCAAATTGCAATATACACGCAAAATTGAAGGTCTGCTCAAACCTCTGAGCAAGCCCGTGTTAGAAGGTGCGCTGCTTCCACATCTCGTGCACCTATTGTTTCTCGTCCTGACATCCAAATTGCAGACCTGGAACCCATCACGAAGCATAAGCCAGTCGCGACGCTGGCGCATGGTCTAGACCGCGTCTTGTTCAAGTGGGCAGAATGATTTCTTCCGCCGTATTGCTAGTGCTGACTCCGACTCTAGCCCGGGTGTGCATTGGATGCAGGATTCTCGCTCTCAGGTGTACAACTTCACGACGTACCTGGAGAACATACCACGGGTAGAAGAGTTTGCTTTCGAGAAGTTGCCAGGGTTCATCAAGAGTTCTCGGGACGAGGTACGCGCCAGATACTTGACACTCTCCCTAGTATCCGCTGATCGGTGATTACTAGGATTTATGGGAACTGGCAGAGAGGCGCAAACGGACATTTGCAGGGTCTACCTCATCTCTCAGCGGAATCCTCAGTCACTGCTATTTCCTCATATCCGAGGACAGACAAGTGGACACAAGGAATTTGAGTGCTGCTTTCAAAGACGAGGTGAGCTTAATCCCCCTAACCCACATACGCCTTCACTTAAGTAAAGTTTGCAGCAAAGAGGTTTCACGCCCGGACAACGGGCGCCCAAAAGCGTGTGCTTCAACTACCAGAAAGGCGTCTACGCTGTGGACTCGGCTGGTGATGCTCCAGGCGTTGCAGAGAGGAACATACTAACCTGGATGGTACGTTCATCTCGTCCCTTCCTTTAACAGCGACCCTGAACAATCTTGAGCACAGGGCACCCTTTTGGAGAAGTTCCTCACCTCGCCACCTCAAGAGTTTGCGTCTTTCATGCGCAAAGTCTCTACATCCGACAAAGAGGTCAAAGACGATGGGCTGAGAGAGGCGTACCGCTACTCAGAGGTACTTGGCCAACTCTGAGATGCTCTCAGCCAAATTGACTCTCTTTTCTCTTTAGTCCAAGGATTTCGTGATGCGTTCGCAGCTGGATTGCCAGGACCGTCGCCTTCCTGGTACTGGTGTATTCGACATCAAGACGCGTGCTGCTCTGCCTATCAGGCTGGACCTCATGAACCACGAGGTATGTTATTCTCCCGTATGCCGGTTCATGCGAGTTCCATGCTGACAGAAACCTCCAGGAAAACTCCGGGTACCTAATTCGAACACAGCAAGGCCTTCTTGAGAGCTTCGAGAAGGAATACTACGACCTTATTCGGTCCGCCTTCCTGAAGTACAGGTGAGTTGGTGTTTCGGCCAAAGTCACACAGCCGAGAGTAACTCTGCATCGTGAATTTCAGCTTCCAGGTTCGCATTGGCGATATGGACGGTGTTCTTGTGGCGTATCACAACACCGCGAAGATGTTCGGATTCCAGTACGTACCACTGGAAGAGATAGAGGAGCGTCTGTATGGCCACAAAGACCGAGGCGCACAGGTATTCGAGAAGTGCATCGGGTTGATGGAAGCTGTTGCGGATGAAGTCATCAAATGCTTCCCAGGGCAGGTACGCTATGCCTTTTCTCCTATGTCGCTCTCCAACCCCTCATCCTGCATTGACAGTCCCTATTGTGCACATTTGAGACCCTCTACGATACGAAGAAGATGCGTGTCTGGGTACAACCTGCCGAATGGAATGGTCCAGAGGACGAATGGCCCATCGAGCAGCTAGATGTGACAGTCGTTAATTTCCTCGGTGACAAGGAAATCCCTGGGCCCAAAGTCATCGGCGCCCATGCGGAACCGGACGCAGAACCCTGTACGTCCGGGAACTTCTACAACGAAGATCGGCCCTTCTGACCCTCTTGTTTTTGGCGATCAGGGTCATTGCACTTTTCTATCGGAAAATCCTCCGCCACTGTCAAGGACATGCGAGCGAACCTCCAGTCGGCGAAGAAGCGACAGTTCTTCGCCTGGAGTCTACCTAACGACGTGTCAATGGGGGAAATGGCCCACCGCTGGGCTAATACGAACTTTGGAAAACCTGCGCGGGCGGACGGGAATAACGATGAGTTGATTGCCGAGGACGATGGGACGTTCAATCCCAAGAGATTCATGGTTCCGGATTTGAGGATCCAGCAGCTTCGAGCACTCTCTCGACAAGGGCGCTCAGACTCGGAGCAGAGAGAGGAGGAGTCGAAGGGGGCTAGGAAGGTTATTTGGGGCGAGCCGGATGTGGTGGAGAATTTGGTGGAGGGGGTGGATTTTGTGTCGGAGCCGGAGTCCGCGCAGGGTGAGGTGCTCGAAGAGGCAGACTTCGCGGAGGACCTTGATGCGGGGGCTGCAGCAGAGGCGTTGACCACAGATGTGGACAATGATTCCCTTACTCGAGAGCACGCGGATGCTCCAGCTGCCGCTGATTCAGAAGAGACTACTACGCCGAACTCTTCATCAGACGAACCTAAAAGTCTCTAAACGATGACTTCAGGCCTTCTTCTCCTTTCACACATTTTCAGTCATTTCAGTCTATTTGCTTTCGAGTTCTCGCTTATCTCTTGCTTTGCCCGCATAGGTCCCTCCCAACTCTGTCATTCACCTATTCCTACCCGTAAAGTAATAACCTGGTAGCCACCAGTGCTACCTACGTAATCGTTCCCTTAGCACCACTACGTTATCGCATGCCAAGGTGAATCATTCTGGTCTAAGCGCTTATTAATCATTATCTACCTTCGTCCTCGTCCTCTGACTTGGTGATCATCGATTACCCACGACTGCCAGGCGTCTATCGCAACTACACAGACCGCATCTAGCTTCACAATACACAGGTATCCGTTTGCCTGGCTCAGAAGTTCAGGTTGCACAGAATACAAGTTATCTAGTCATTCCTTGGCTTTCCTCGCCTCAAGGCATCCGCAGCTCACAACGAACATTGTTGTTCCTGCAGATCATCAATAATGGAACGGCGTGCTAAAGTTCAGGTCAGTACATATTCAGAAATCATCAGACTGCTTTCTTCCCGCGTCCATCACGATGGCTTCTCCCCCGCCTCCGGACCCACTGGCTGCTGCTAAGAAGCGACCCTTCTTCGCCGTGAAGCGGTCTTCGACGAAGGACAGCTTACCTCAGTCTGCCTTGTCCACGCCACCGGAAGGCGAGGAGCTCACGGAATTCCGGATCCCAAGAACCAACACTTGGGATGGCTCTCAGCAGCACATGCCAGATTCCAGCCGTAGCTCCTCGTCTCGATCCTCCATCACCCCTCCATCTTCTCGTCCTACGACCCCTAGGCGATACAGCAGTACTAAGAAACCTTTGCAGGAACTCGATGAGGAGGCTTCTCAGCTGATTCTCAACGCACTGGAGAGGACGAACTCTGCGACGACCGGATCTATCAAATCTCCAGATGGGAGTAACTCGCGGAATACCGGGTCGTTCGGCAAATTGGCGTTCAGTTCGATGATGGGAGAGTTCTCGTCCCTTTCTCTGTCTAGGGTCAGCAGTGTGACTGATGAACAGAGAGACCGGGAGAAGGAGAAGGAGAAAGACGAGAGAACGCGCGAGAGAGAGAAGGAGAAGGAGCGAGAACGAGACCGGGAGAAGGAGCGTCAGAAGGAGAAGGAGAAAGAAAAGGAACGTGGACGTAGCGTCTTTCCCAAATCTTCAAGCGGGCGTTCCGCCTCTGCTGTTGCCGCCGAGTCAGAAACCTCTCGAAGTCGCTCGCGTGCGCGCTCTACCTCGCCATTCACGTTCCGCAGGAAGCGACGCGAATCGTCTCCAGAACCCCAGCCTCTACCTCTCCCCAATTCTGCATCGGACGTTGAGCTGTCTGAGACGGCAGCGGCCGTGCGGCCCCGCTCGACCGCTTTCGCTGATGACCCCGACTCTGATTACGAAAACGATGGCGATTACACCGAGGACGAGGACGATACGGATGAAGAGGACGTTTTCGACCCCGTTACGGAGAGGAACACCGAGCAGAACGCGTTGATAGCTCCGGCTCCTCTCATTGCTGAGCCTGAGGCCGAAGCCGAGCCGGATCCACTAGGAGAAGGCGTCAATGTAGTGGTGCCGCCTGAGCCATACTTCCCAACCACGCTGAACTCTGTGGGCGGATCGACATCTGGCAAGTCCGGGAAGAGAAACCCCAGGAGGAAGAAGACGTTGCGCCACGAGCCTCTACCGCTGCAGACGTCTCGGCCCATCTTCAAGAGGGACAGATGTACTATCAACATGACTCAAGGAGATCCTGCCGAGAAACTGGGCGATCGCCGACCGAAGCGTTACGTGATTGCTAGCGACCTCAGTGAGGAGAGTAGATACGCTGTTGAGTGGGGAATAGGAACAGTTCTCAGAGACGGCGACGAGCTGTTGATCGTCAACGTGGTAGAGAACGAGTCGCGAGGTGAGCTTCCATCTTCTGCCCTGGGTACATCATCTGCTTACTCGAATTTCTAGTTGACCCTCCCATCCCCAACGCCGCGGATCGTGCCGCAAAGCTGCGGAGCCAGCAAGAGGTATGTTCTCAGTTTCAGCGTAGGGCGACATGATGTTTACCCGTTACTTCTCTTTAGCGTCAAGGTCTGGCGTATATTCTCGTACGCCAGGCTACCGTTCTGTTACAACGCACTAGATTGCATGTTACTGTTTCCAGTCAAGCCTGGCACGCAAAGAATGCTAGACATATGCTCTTAGGTGGGCACATTCTCTACGGAAAGAGGTCGTCGCGCTCACCGTACAGCAGACATCGTGGACCACAACGATCCTGTCATGCTTATAGTTGGATCTCGCGGTCTTGGCCAGTTGAAAGGGTGCGTTGTTCTCCCCAAGTCTGTGAACAGCCCCTAAATTGCTTCGCTATCCCAGCATCCTTCTCGGTTCCACATCGCACTACCTTATCCAGAAGTGTTCTGTGCCTGTCATGGTGATTATATCCAGCATGTTCTCGGTGTCTATTCGAGACTCATCCTTCCTCTCAGGTTGCTCGCCGTCGTCTCAAGCGCCCTCCGCGCCGTTCTGCCCATCTCTCTACCCACCGCACCCGCGTGTCTCTCGCTGAGGCTGGAATCGATCGAATGGCCGACAGGGTGGACCAGGACATGAAGGTCATGAGAGACGAGATCGAACGGGACGATCACAGGAGAGAAGATCGTCAGAACAGCGAGTTGATGGCTGCTGGAGACGAGGAAGAAGTCGACGGCGACAATGATAACGACAATGATGATGACTTGGAGGCCGAGGAGGAGAAGACCAATGTCAAAGTGAGGGGAGACTGACGATACCTTTCGAGATAATGTACTGTTTACTCTGTATTTCCTTTACTTCTGGTTTCCTTCCCTTCACTGATGCATTCGGACGTGGTTATTTACCTCACTAGTACAATCTTTTGTGGCTTTGGCCTTCCCACACCCTTCACTACTTTTACTTATGCTGCAAGGAAAGCATATCACACTGCCCATTCTCGATATTGAACATTGTCGACTGCAGTCATTGGCCTCGAGCAACCCTAGCAGCGGTATTGCCCGAGTCGGGAGGTACCTCAACTTCGAAGTGTATCCGCCACACGATGCTTGAAGGCGGGCTTGGCCGAGGCGGGATTGAGATTGAAATTTACAACTTGTCGTGAACTAGAATGGCCTCGCTGGCTCGCGCTGGAAAACGAAGACCGCTGGGTAGAGTGGCAGGCGCAGTCGGTGCTATAAGCGTCGCAGCTATGGGCTTTGGCATGGCAGGACGCCACGGCGCTGTATTGGGCTCGAGATGGTCATCGATAGGCAAAGTCCGACACCTCCTGACCTGCTCACGCTTCGCTCATCAGTGGCATCCTATTACACACGTACACTCCTCGTTCTCGACTTCTTCCTTCAAACCCTCAGCTTTCACATTCAACTCAGGCCCATCGATGTCGCTCAAGGCACCGCAGGACGCTCCTCTGTGGAACCACACGGCTGACGATATCCTTGCGCTCACCAAGAAAGCCATCGCCAGTGATCAGCAGGCACTCGATGCAGTCGGCAATTTGCCACACAACGAGTGTAACTTCGAAACCGTACGTTCCAATGGTGTCGCGTCTTGATTTATTCTCTAATTGAACGCGTCAAAGGTCTTTGCAAGTTTGCTTCCACTTGAATGTCAACCTGGAGATTATTAACTTGTCTGGCAGCGCGCTCTGGCTCTGAACGATACGGCGACCTCCATTATCATCGAACCTCTTGCGTTTTATCAGAATGTATCTCCCGAGAAGGACCTGCGCGAAGCTTCCAACGCCGCTGAGGTTTTGGCCCGCGATTTCGCCGTAGAGTCGTCCATGCGCCTCGATGTCTTCCAGGCCAAGGTCGCGGCGGAGAAGAACATCAAGGAGTCCGGCCAGTGGAATCAGCTATCTGCTGAAGATCAGCGACTGGTCGAGAAGATGGTTCTCGATGGAAAGAGAGATGGTCTGGCTTTGCCTGAAGAGCAGCGAACTAAGCTTACTGCCCTCAAGAAGGAGCTATCGCAGGCTTGTCTGGAATTTAGCGTGGGTCATTTCTTCTACTGTTTGTGCTATAGTTGACTGATCACGCGTCCACAGAAAAATTTCAACGAAGAAAATGTAATATTCACGGTTATGGTGCAACCGTGTTCTTGCTGACAGATATCCAGGGCGTGGTCTCCTTCACGGCCGAAGAGCTCAAGGGTGTTCCTTCCGAGTGCGTGAACCACAGCAGATCAAATTTCTTCGCCGCCCGCTCAACTTGTTTACATTTCTAGTGTCACTTCCGGGTATACCAAGCGGACAGAAGGCGAGAAGGAGCTTTACGACGTCACCTTTAAGACCCCAGATATCTTCCCCGTTGTATGTACCATTTACTTTCTACGAGGAGATAGACAACTCCAATTTTTTTTGCTCTGCAGCTCAAATTCGCCGAGAGCCCAGCGACTCGCAAGCGCGCACATGAAGAACACGAGTCCCGACTAGCGATCAACGTCCCCATTCTGGAGAAAATCCTGGACCTGCGTCGCCAGCTTGCGGCTCTTCTCGGCTACAAAACCTGGGCCGACTACGTCACCGAGGAGAAGATGGTCAAGAGCGCTGCCGGTGTTTCCGATGTTCGTTGAATTGTCACAGTTTAACGGCCTACCCCAACTCACGATTACACGTAGTTCTTGACAGACCTGGAATCCAAGCTGAAGCCTGTAGCTGAAAAGGAGCTCAAGGCACTGCTTGCCATTAAGGAGAAGGAGCACGTGGAGCGCAAACTGCCGGCCGACAGCAAGTTCAATATCTGGGATTACCGCTACTATGACCGCAAGTACATCGAGGCCAGTCTCGACTTGGATGACTCACTCGTGAAGGAGTACTTCCCTGTTAGCGTGGTTGTACCGGCTATCCTCGAAATTTACCAAACCCTACTCAGTGTGAGGTTCGAGGAGATCAAAGATGCGTCGACCTGGCATCCAGGTAATCTTGGCGGGCCCCACATGAACTAGACTTTCAACGCTGACACCATTGTTTGTTTCGTCAAGATGTTCAATCGTTCGCTGTTTGGGAGAAGGACGCCAAGGATGAAAGCGGCTTCGTTGGTTACTGCTATCTCGACCTTTTCCCCCGAGGTAAACCTATAGCGCCATTAACGCATGTTTATTGTGTGATCTGACATTCCTACTTCATCTGTAGAGGCCAAGTACTCACACGCTGCTGTCTGGCCTTTGCTCTCTGGCTACACCAACAAGGATGGCAAGCGAAAGTACCCTCTCACTGCTATGGTCGCCAACCTTGCGAAGCCAACACCCGGCAAGCCCGCCCTCATGCGCCACGATGACGTGGTCACCTTCTTCCACGGTACGCGCGGAACTTGGGTCTAGATGTATTAACGTTGCTCACGCTCTTTGGGCAGAGATGGGACATGTATTCCACGGTCTGCTCAGTAACACCACTCACGCCAGATTCCACGGCACCAGGTACGTACATGTACCCCCTTATGTCTGTTTTCTTTCTCATGTCCAACAACAGCGTCGCTCGAGACTTCGTTGAGGCTCCTTCCCAGATGCTAGAGAACTGGTGCTGGGAGAAGGTGGTCCTGGAGAAGATGTCCAGCCATTACGAGACCCAGAAGCCGCTATCTCCAGAACTCATCGAGAAGCTCATCAAGTCGAGATATGTCAACGTCGGCTTGTTCTATCTTAGGCAGCTGTTTTTCGCCAATTTTGATCTGAAAGTTCACATCGATCAAGGTAGCTCGTCTCCATTCCCACCATCGATTCCCTGTGTTGACCTGGACTCCAGAGCCTGAGGACTACACCAAGCTTTGGAACTCTATGAGGGAGAAGATTTCCCTCGTGAACAGTGATAAGGCATGCCCTGGTCAGGCGACCTTCGGCCACATCACTGGAGGTGCGTACTAGCTAAACCTACACTGCGTCTGTTGCTAATTTGTACCGTCGACAGGATACGATGCTGGGTACTACGGGTAAGGAAACTGTTATGCTCAAACTTAGCACCTCGTTAATTGAGTTGATCTAGCTACACGTATTCGTTGGTCTTTGCGGCCGACATGTACGGTGAGTACTCAGGTTCTGGATTCACCGGTGATACTCAGGCTGACTTGCATTGCAGACACCGTTTTCAAGGCTGATCCCCTCGATCCCGCGCGCGGCCAGCAATACCGCGACAAGATCTTGCGACCGGGAGGAAGCCGAGAAGAACTTGCTTCTCTGGAGGTACGTCTTTCATCTTCGTGCATCGGCATACGATCAGGTGGCTCACCCTGTGTGATTAGGACTTCTTGGGCCGCCCTCCCAACAGCGACGCGTTCTTGAAGGAACTGTTTGGCGGAGATGCACCTGCTGCTAATCTGTGAAGTCGTGTCTAGATCTATGGTCCAGTAAACTGTAACATAGCGGTGCAGCTGTAGCAACAGCGTTATAAAGTCTGCCGCACTGCCCCTGCAACATATGATGTGGCGTGAGCATATGGAGCTAGCAGAGAGTCGGGGAGAGTCTGATGGATCACCCTGAAGCGTGCTTCTCCGAGCGAGGCACAACTGATGCATCAAGAACAATGCTACATGTTCTCGCTCCTTCAAGGCTCAAGGTATTGGGCACCACTTGCTGAGCATGGAACCAAAATTGGAAGGTGGACAAAACACGAACACGGACACGTGGTATACTTCGTTTCTCGTCCACACTTCTACAATCCTGGCTGAGTGTCTCAGCCGGTGATATCTCTCTCACTCTAGCCGTTCCTTCACTCTATCTCCTCTCATGAAATCTTCACTCAGTCGTCTAATCAGGCGCCGACCGTCATATCAGCAAGACCTCACCATTACTCCGTACACAGTTCGACACCCTGAACAATGTCACGACGAGCCCGATACCGCACCCTCTGCAACGCTCTGCAACACTCATGTCGATAAAGAGACATACTGCCACTCGAATGGAGTCGTGCGTCGATCAGTAACCGCACCTGTATCTACGGCATTCGACAGCTCGTTTGGTAGCGACTCTTCCCAGTCCATCACCAACTTAGCTCCCCTCGGGACACCTCTACCACATCTACTCGATTTGACGATACAACAGCTGCCAACACGCGTCAAGAACATTGCCCCTTTGAACATCGTGTCTCGAACGATGTCCCGGAAAGCCACCCCTGTTGCCAGGCTAGAAGCACCTGCTCCTCAAGAGCCTAGGACGTTTGCGCCGGGGGAGGTTGGGTTGGGCATTGCTGCAGTGATGGGCGATATACTGTCGCAGCTGCGGGATGTCGAGATGGAGTCGTTATCAGGATTCGCACTCGCACTCATCGACAACAGCATCGTCGTTGACGTCGACTCAGAGTCGGAACCACCCACGCCTATGCCAGCGACCCCTACAGACTTGAACGTTGGCCCTCTCGCTCAAGGCAAGAAAGGATTTGAGGGCGGAGAAGAAGTATCGTCGCTTGGAGATCTTGACTGTGGTGACGCAGTCTGGCCTGTGGGCTATAAGGCTGGCGCTCGGACTAGTGACGACCAATGGTGCAGTTTGGTGAACCTGGACTCGTACGGAGAAGTCAAGATGCTATAACTCCGACGACAAGCTACTAGGTTCAGGGTTTCATGAGGGGGACAGATATGCTGCTTGCTAAATACCGGAAATCGTGGATCGAGTTTGGAAATTAGACTCGGGTTGTAGATTTGCACATAATTGATGCACTTGGCTGGCATGCAGTTCACCTGGATGTGTTGAAATATGCGCGCAGCAACTGTGCACTGAGCAAAGACACCAAGGAGTGTATGTACGTACGTAACCAAAGACAACATGCAAAGTCAGGCAAGCGGCAACTTCTTAGATCTTAGATTTCACGACTGTGTTTTTAGCCCAACTCAAGAAGATAGAATTAACCGCTGCAGTAAAATACACAGAACGCGTTGAATTCAAGTGAACCCCAAAAGAGCTGATTTTCTGCTTTCCTCAGTCAACAAAACCGCGAACGGCTTAGACACCGTTCGCCTGTCGGCAAGCGTTGGCTTGCTGATCACAGTCGCCGACGGAGACACCTGGTGCCCGACCGCCGTTGGCAGCGTTGGCACACTGGTTCTTGTGGATCTGGAAAAGACACGATGAGCATGGGTTCTGGAGAGTGTGGTATTCATGATGCTTACATCGCAGGAGCGGCCAATGGCGGCGGCAACGTTCAGGAAGTCATCGCTGCCCTCAACAACAAATCCACGGCCTCCGGCAGTGACAGCGGGAGCGGTGACTCCTCCGACTGAGGAAGAACAGTCAGGGATAATTCGAGAAAGGGGAGGATGAAGAGAATACTCACCGTTGCCAGTGAACTTCTGGAGGTTTCCAACGGCGGCACCGCCGTTGTTAGCACCGCCAGTGTTGCCGCTGTTGTTGGCTCCGCCGTTGTTAGCACCGTTGTTGTTGACGTTGTTAGCACCACCGTTGTTGCCGGCGACAGCACCGTCAATGAGCTGTCTGCAAGCGTTGGCCTGAGTATCACAGTCGCCCACAGAGACGCCTGGTGCTTGTCCGCCGTTGGCCCTATCAGCGCACTGGTTCTTGTGCACCTGAACAAAAGTATAAGCATGTGTGCTGGGAGAGACGATATCAGCACTTACATCGCAGGAGCGGCCGAGGGCGGCGGCGAGGTTCAAGAACTGATCGTTGTTCTCGACGATGAATCCACGGCCTCCAGCGGTGACGGCGGGAGCGGTAATTCCTCCAACTATATCGATAAAAGTTGAAAACGATTTCGCGGATGGGACGTTGCATACGAAGTACTGACCATTTCCAGTGAACTGCTGAAGGTTTCCAGCGGCGCCGCCGTTGCCAGCACCACCATTGTTAGCACCACCGTTGTTGTCGCCACCGTTGTCGGCACCAGTGTCCTCTTCCTCGCCAGCACCGGTGTCGTCGCCGCCGTCTTCAGCGCCGGCGTTACCGGCGCCACCATCGATGCCGGCAACAGCAGCGTCGATCTCCTCAATGGTCGCGTCCTCGACGAGGAGATTCTGAGTGAAAATACAGCCGTCGGCGTCTATGAACCATCGTCAGTCTCAATCCAATACACTTCCAATCCAGCCAACTCACCGTTCAACTCATTACAGCTGTTCCCCCTGAAAGTGTTGTCGTTCACATCACCAGGCTGGAAAGTTCCCGAGTCCAGGGCATCCAGCGGGTCTCCGCCAATCGACGCGATCTGGCGCGCGAGCTCCAAGGTGATCTCCTTGTTCTCAGCGGCTGCGCCATCAGCGGCGGCGTCCTGGTGTTGTTGGACCGCGGCGACCTCGGGGTTGGCGAAGTTGAAGCCGGTGCAGGCTTCGCTGCGGAGGCCGACGCCGAGGGTGTTGCGCTCGAGGGCGCGGAAGATGAGGGCGTTGACCATGCCTTGGATGTCGTTGATGTTCTTGGCGTTGGTGAAGGCGCGGTCGGCTGTGGCGGCGTGGAGGCAGTCCAGGTTCTAAGTACATAGTGTTAGAACGAGCGAGCCGTGTGCTACAGGAAGTGGTGCTTACAGTGATCTGGCCAGCGCCTTCGGCTGCTGCGCCGTTACCGAGGAGTCCGAAGACGGGGTCCTACGTATGAAGATGATTAGCGAGATGGGCTTCTCGGGCTTCAGGGCGGGAGTGGCACTCACAACGATACCGTCGGGGTTATCGAGGTTAAGACTATCGCGCACGCTGGTCAGGTAGAACTCGTGACTGTGTTCTGTACGTCAAACACCTCATTATCAGCCTCCTGCAGAACACGAGGATAGGTGCTCGTACGCACCCTGTGGAACTTCACGGCGAGTGTGAGGAATGGGAGCGGCAGAAGCCACCATAGCGCTGCACATGGCGAGCAAAACAGTCTGGAAGGAGAGCATCGTAAGGACTGATTGGGGATTGATAAACTCGGTTCAACGAGGGTTGTGTGTGAAAAGAATGAACAAGGACGCCTGCGATAAAGAAAGCTGCGAAGTGGTAGTAACATTAGCGTCTGCAACTCTGCGTATTCTGAAGATGGAAGGGATGCTTACTGAAGGAGCTAAAGAGGGAACAAGAGCCTGTCTTGCCGCAACGAGTAGGGGAAAATGAGAGGGAGATGAAGATTTGCAAACAAAGGCGCACGCCGTCCATCCTTTATATGAATTCGACGATCGGCGGAACCGGGCTGCCACGGTTGCGATGATGATGTTCTGTTCAAAATCTGTTGAAGTGAAAGCGTTCCTTGCTCGATATCGCGCCAGGAACATTGGCGGTTACTGATCTGGGGAGTTGGTGCCCATGGTGATACTCTGTTATTTGAGCAGGTGCTTAGTTACGCCGATACCGGCATCAGAGCCGGGCAGCTACTGCACCAACTGGGCTAATGCGACCGAGACGATGCTTGCATTGATCATTGCTTGGATTTTCGAGAGGTTGGCGACCTTGGACTTCTGAATCATACCGTGGGGACCTCATAACGTTCACAGGCTGTCCATGTTTGGGAGCATACGCGGGCTAGATGATTTAAACAGTGAAGGCTTGCGTGAGTTTGGTGCAAAGTACTAAAGAGCAGTCGAAGCACTGTCGGAGACCCTGAGCTTGTGCATCACCGATATCACTTCGACTAGCGTTGCCTTTACGACACGGGAGACTCGGAGGACACATCCGCCTCGAAGCCTTACGCTTGTTTTGTTCGTGCATGCAACGTGCGAGGAATTCAGTCAAGAAAACGGCGTTCGGATGGACTTGATAACAATTAAGTACTACAGACGTCCGAACCGAAGCAACAGGAAAGAGGAAGGGTCGCCCACGGAGCGGCGGTCTATATCCTCACCGAGGTCGAATCTTTCTTGGAAAGAGCGTGTACGTCTTGTTCTGTTATTTCATCGTCAGCGTTTTTACTGGCTTAGAGTCAAAGCACATGGAAACTTACGGATGCCCCAGACGTGCGACCTGAGGTCCAAGAATTCTGCATGGTCGGCGTTAGCAGGTGTCACAGCGCCAAAAACAGTGAGTTAATACGCACCGACGTGTAGACCATCGTAGAGTTTCTTCATCTCAGCACGGATGCGCGAAACATCCTCTTTAGTGGCGGAACTGCCTGCGAGGGCTTTAAGGTCCTTCTCTACGGCCTCTATCCGACGAACATGTTCTGACACCTAGCAGAGCCGTAAGTAATGACGCATGATTCATGATTTGAACAGATGAGCGTACACTTTCGGTGCTAACCCTCAGCTCTTCCACACTGCTCTGCAATGCGGCAGAGGCCTGCTTGTACTCGTCCAAAAGCTGATACGCAGCAAATGAAGATGCCAGGGAGAATCCAAACAAGAAGCCAACGATTCTAGATGTGTTTTGATTGAGGACTTTTCACGGAAGCTTGACATTGTCGTCGCGAAACGCACCCTCCTCGGAATCCTCCGATCGGCCTCTTGGGTGGTGCGGGAACTGCAACCACTGCTGGAGCATCGACGTTGCGAAGACACGGGGTGTGCGACAGCTGTCTAGAGAAGACGCGGGCTGCTGGCCTTTGGTGGGCTGCGAGTAATCTAAGAGATGGCATTTTTGCGGCAAGTATTGACAAAAGACCGGCTCGAGTAGGTGTTGTAGCGGACGCCGACGGGAGGAGCGAAAGACGAAATGGGTGAGAGCATCACGTGTGTGTCAAGACGCGCCCTGCTGAGCGCTGGGCCGCACTGCTCCAAGTACTACCACCACCAAGACTATCGCACTTGTCTACGGCTATAAACACCAGTTTACAGCATTTCGACCATGAGTAGCAAACGCAAGCACGCGTCCCTTGAGGAGAAATCCGGTCGAGAAAAGAAGAAACAGAGGATGGCAGATGCCCGTACCATCACCTTCCAAGAACCCACGCCATCTGGATCTACACAAGCTGGTACCTCACGAATTGGCCTCAGAGGTATCTAACCTCTCACTCTGGAACACTAGCGACAGCAACTGATCTGCTGAAGTTTTACCGGGTGCTCTCGATGTGGAGAAATTCTCTCAAGTGCGTAATCGTAGCTTCAGTGCTAGCTCAGACCATTCACCCTCTGTCTAGGCTAGACAATTCGAGATTCGTGCGATGCACGACGCTATGCAATCATCAAGGTGCATACGCTGCCGTGCCTCCCTTTCCTCTCGTCGCTCAACAACTTGCACAACAGCGATGCGTCTACGAGCAGAGCATGGCAAGAATTACCAAGACATCTCCGTCGGCGTGCAGCCAGCCATGATGTCCGACGCGTCCCTATTCGCCTTCGAGATAAAGCTCGAGCTGAGGTACGTTTGTACATTTGATATGTTTATCACCGCCATCTTATCGCTTGGACTCGCAGATGGATGCCCCAAGCAAGAAAGCGTCCAACAAGCAACCCTCGAAGCGGGGCGCAGGGAAGCGAGTCGAACGTACCGCTTCACTGGCACGACGACAAAGTCAGTACAAGCTTCTATTCATTAAGAGCATCTACTCAAATGTCAGGCGTAGGTGACAAAAGTTGGCTGGAAACCCATATCTGGCACGCGAAGCGTATGAAGATGGAGAACATGTGGGGCTATCGATTAGTGAGGCGTTTGTGTTCATCATACCGCCTTGCCTCAAACAAATACTCTCGGTAGGCCGTAACACCGACGGAGAAAGCTTTCAGACCCTCTCACCGTGCTGCAGTGCATGGGTCTATCCTGCACGACGCCTCATACCTCGGCCTCATCGAGCTGAAAGGCGTGGAGTCAACTATAGATATTGTCCTGTCGCAGTGCTGCGACCCCAGGTTAGGACATTGCTTTTCCTCGACAGACCGCACGTTTTTAAATTATTCGCCAGTGGCCCGTTAAAAACGCTTTCCAACGGAAGTCGCGCTTGCCATACGCATATCTATCAACCTGGCCAATTCCCGCTAGGCCTCATCTGTCCCGTCACTGTCCTTTGGCGGCCAGTTTCCGAGCAAGACTCTGCATCGAATAACATGCGCACACTGTGGATACAGTGTCATCCCGCGCCGTTTTCGACAGTATACGCTGCTCTTCACACATCGATCTCGGATGCTCTAGAACAACTACAGGCCGGCTCACCTACTAGTGCTCCCGTCGAAGGGGTGGAGATGGCCGATCTTCGCGGTCGGGTGAACGTGTTCGATATAGTAGGACCGCGGTCTAGTCAAGTTCTACATGGCGCCTTGCATCCTGTTTCTCCGAATGGCGATGTCCAGGAGGTTCGTCCCTCTTTCTGTCTCTTAACCCCTGGTTATCCCGTCATGGGTGCTAATTCCCCAGGTAATCTAGGTTTGGCCCTCACTCAAGAATCTATCTACTCCGGGGAGTATTGCTCCTGGTATTATCATTGGCTTGTCTGTACGTGACCCTCGATTGAGGTATGGCGTGGTCACACTTATCTTGTGTTTCTGTCGGCGAACTGACGAATACCAGTTTCCCACCCAAGAATGCTCAGCCCACTGGTCCCGCTTCAGTGAAGGTGAAGCCCACTGGTTCACTAGCACAAAGCGATCTATGGGACATAGCTGCATCGGAAACGCAGCAAGGGCCAAAGTACAAAAAGCAAGAGCTCGACGAACGGCGATCCAAGGTACCTTCGAGTCCAATTCACCCAACCAAAGTCATTCTCATTCGATATCCCGCAGAATCTTGTCCCTGGCACGCGACTAACCCCAGCAAGGAACGACGACCGCGTGCCCATCCTCCTCATCCAAAAGTCTCTCCCAGGCGTATCCAAAGGTCAAACCATGTACGGCTGGACCCTCATCGTCCCCTCCGGCTGGGGCATGGCTTTCCTCCCCTCCCTCGTCTTCACCGGCACCCGAATCGGCGGCCAAACGCAAAAGCAGCACCAAGCCTTCGAGACGGGATCGCTGCACTTCCCGCATCAGTACCCTTGCACAGCGGAGTATGATGAGTTTAATCGGGCGAGGGTGAAGGAGGAGAAAGCGGCGTGGGAGAGGAAGCCCCCGTCGAAAAGACCGAATTTTGAGAAGTTGGGGGTGGAGGAGCCGTGGGATGCAGACTGGCACGCTCTGCTTGGCTTGAGACCACCTCGCACGGAGGAAAACCTGGACTTGATTTCGACCCAAAGGGATGTTCTACCTCTAGAAGCACCCGCACAAGCAGCAATGATCGAAGACGAAGACGAACCGCCCCAACCGTGGTTCTGTCTTCCTTCCCTGCTCGCCCGTGTACTGCCAGCGGGAGAGCAACTCGATGGGGTCGATGTGGATAGGAGGCTAGTTGCCCATGTCAACGAACTGCGCGTGAGGAGAGGACAGCCCCCGACACCTTTGGACCCACACACTCTTCTGAGCAGCGCCTTGGTCAGCGTACGTCTTACTCTGTGCGGCCGTGGTGCGCCGAAGGACATGGCGATGATACATTCGGTGGGCGACGGGGAGGCGAGAACGTGGTGGCAGCAACACAAGGGGTCGAGCGGAACCGTCACACCTGTTGGCGAAGACGTCGACGTCGATGAGGTGTCGAACGGAATGGAGTCTAGGGACGGGGAGACTCCTATGGAACAGGTTCGTTCCTACTTGTGTCTTCTCATCCGTGCTGATGCAACGCCCCGCTAGAAACTCTCCACCACTCCAGCCTCGAGCGAATCTTTGATCGGCAGAGTTCTGTCCGGGAGCTTCTCACTCTGTAGAGGTCGTGGGTTCGCTATGGGATGTATTCCTTTAGCCCGCCTGGTCGAGATGCGAGAGCAAAATTCTAGAAACGCACAGACCTCAGACCCAGCAGATCGCAGGTCGAAGGTTCCGCTGCTTGTGAAGCTTCGCGACCGAGATGGTCGGGTATGTCGATTGGCGGAATTGGAATACTGACAACGTATCTTTTGCTATCGATGTTTATGCACTGTTTTAGCATAAATGGTACTATAGATGGCGTGAATACTGAGCATAGGGAAGATACAGAGGCAGCGCGAGGGCGAATAACATTTGCGATAATGTACATAACTGACAGATGGTGCTAGATGACGAGGATGTGTGTGGGTCGCAGGTCCAATAAGAATGCAAGGGAAGAGTAGAGATCGAAAGCGTTTTCCTACATTTACTTGTCAACCTTCCACTTGCCAACCGCAGCCTGTATTAAGTTGCCAATCTCCTGCCTCGCTTGCTTTTTGGCGCTATCCGTGATACCCAAGCTATCGATGTGGCCAGGAGAAGTGAGAAGCGCATCGAACTCCAGAAGATGCCCATCACGGGTAGGAATAGTAACGAATGCCGAACCGACTCGCGAGGGTGGTTTCGGGGTGTGGACATCGAAGTTTGGGGCGAACGTCTTGTCTGCTTCTGTTTGCGAGTTGCTGCGAGAGTGAGCGGAGTACATGGTGGAGGCATTCGACGAGGTGGAGGTGGATGCACCGAACATGCTGGCCTGAGAGTTGGTACGCGAGTGGAGACCTGAGGTGGTACTGGACCCGTGGGCGAACGAGGGATCTCGGCGGATGCTGATGGTGCTCTTCGTTCGCTTCAACTTCCTAGCGCCCATTGCGCCAGCGTCCCCGTCTACAGAACTGTTGTCATCGTCGCCTGTTGACTTGAACCAACCGAAGCCAAGGTGGTAGGGGTTCGCGAGGGGAGAGCCATTGACGCTGCGGAAAGTCTCATCTCGACGAGGCAAACGAGCTGGGCCACCAGCATCGGTAGGATAAGGTCGGCCTTTGGGTATCGCAGGGTTGAATGTGGAGCTGGATGGAGGGCGGCGTGAGCTGGGATTTGGTTGGGATGATTTGGAAGGGGACGGAGGGCGAGTAAGCATGTTGGTTTGAAGTAGTCGTGATTTGTTTGGGCTCGGGGACTGGGGTATGCGCGACGGCTACGAGTAGTGAATCAGATAAACGTTCTGTGTAGGCAGGCGAAAGTGGACATACACCAGGTTTACTAGAACCATTGAATAATGGTCGATGACCAGTGCCCTGATTGATACTGGCCTTCCCGACCTTTCGCTTGGGCGTGGATGGTATTGTGCGCGCTACACAGGATAAAAAATCAGGACAAGAACGAGACGAGACAAGACAACGAGGCACTCACCGCTCTTTGCACCTTTGGAAGACTCATCCGCATTCGACCCTGAGGTCGAATCAGCATCCTCCTGAGCAGCTAGCCATTTCCGTTTCTTTGGGCTCTGTAGTCCATCCTCGATTCCAGCAGCTTTCATCTGTGCATTGACTTTGTCTTTCTGGATGCCCTGCAGAGCAGCATGCACGTTGCCATCGTACTTCTGCATGAATTCGCGCATGGTGAGGCGTCGAACTTGTTTGGTGATCTGTGTAACTTGGTTCTCTTGTTGTACCATGAAGTTCTGAAGAGCATGGCCAAGCCATTGCTCCAGTTGACGCGTCCGATGCTCGACTGTTGGTTGGATTAAGACAGGAACTTGACAACGCTAGAGAATGCTGCTTTACCTTCGAAATCGAGATTCTGGATGAGATGCTTCTTAGCCTCCGCCGACAGCTTCGGCTTGCCTGCTTTACGAGGAGTAGACTGCATGGAGGCTACTGGCGTAAGCACCGGAAAGAAGGGAGGAAGGTAGCAGCTGCAATGGAGGGTGTGGTGAACACAAGCAAAGTCACGAATTGAGTGGCTGTGAAAGCGCTTTCGTGAAGGCGTCTATTTTGGCCCTGGTAAATGCGCCGCCCTCGCTCCGGACATCCATGTCGGCCAATCCAAGTCCTCTGACAACTATGAGCTCCTTATTATTGCCAGAGCTGCCTGCAGTACGCGACTCTCAGCACTATATATCGGATGCGAACACAGTTCTTCTTGTGGATCGTACCTTGTTCAGGGTAACTTCGGTTGATTTGAATTCGTCGAGATGATACTTATGTATCGACATAACCCCAGGTTCATCGTTCGATGCTCACAAAAGACAACTCCTCCTTTGAGGAAATGTTCTCTTTAGATGAAGTCCATGGCAAGTTCGACCAACCTCTGGATGGCCAGGACGACGATAATCCCATTCACCTGCAAGGCGATACCGCCGATGAAATCAGGGCGCTACTCTGGTCTCTGTACGCTTTGTGCGTTTATCGGCTGTTTAAGAAGTCAAGATGAACTTACTGACTATCCCTAGGCCCGCTGAACTACACCAGTTCTCTACACCTACCGATCCGGACTTTGACATACTTCGGTTCATTCAACTCGCGCGCATCGCGCACAAGTACCAGTTCAGAAGCACTGAACGCTGGGCTCTTCAAGTCCTCGTCGCCTACACAAAACGTATCGAATTGCAAAACACAGCACATCTGGAACAACTCACTGAGGTTGCAGCCCTTTGTGCTTGTCAAGAGCTCCTCAACGACGCCGTAGCTCGCTGGAAAGTGCTGCTTCATCAGGGACGAGACGTGGCTATAGCCATCCGGCTAGGCGAACGACTGGGGCTCAAGAAGCTCACGGGTCTCGCATACAACAAGATGATGATCATCGGTCGCTCTACCTGGGACGCCGATACAGCTCTAACCCGCAGCCAGAAAATTCGCCTTCTCTCTGGATACTACACCCTGTCCCATCTTTGCGACTTACTCCCCTCTCGCCCTCCTACTTTTGCCCACGATTCGTCGTGTGTAGTCACGCACTGCTGCGTCAACACATGGTCGAATTTGTGGGAGCTCCTTACCACAGACCAGGAGGGTGGATTTAGCGAACAAGTCACGAAGCATCAGCCCGGGGACCTGCTCGGACGCGTCATAATGGCTGAGAGTATACTGAAGGCTCTCGTGGAGTACGATATACCTCGGAACGGCATCATGGACGGCATGCACGAGATGTGTGCAGAACTTGCTCTCAAGGCGGTTCAGAAGAAGGTTCGCGACGTGCAAAAGCAATTGGCGGAGTGCTTTGTAGACGTTGAGTGAACCAGCTGGGTAGCAATTCATCGTTATCACTCATGCGATACCCTTACCACGTTACGATAACATCCTCCTAGTACTCAACATTAGGTTCGAACCTAGCTCTCACTCCAGCAGTGTCAATGCTTGTATGCGCCGCTTGGACATCTCCTAGATCTCATCTATCATTCTCGCACTGTAACATGTACCTGTATCATGAGCCAATCAAATGTACTACCAATTCCGTGTACTTTCGCCCCTTCCCTCTTACACTGTGGAAAGTCAGTGATTTTGCGAAGGCACCTTGACGACCCCTTGACCGAGCTGGAAACACTGGTCGAGTCGGCTAGCTTAGCATGCAAGTCGCGATCAGTGGCAATATGAATCGAAGTGGGGTAACCTCCTCGGCCAGGGTCTCCTTACCCACCATCATCACTACAACCTTCACACAACTTTTACCGCTTTAGACATCGGCGGTCATGACTAGGACTACAGCTTCCGCGTCCCCTACCACTCATTCTAGCTTGAAGACACATTCCTTGCACACGGCACCCCTAAACGGTCCAAAGCCCCTACAACTTCTACACAACAACCATGACGTTGGCGCATCCTCACCCAACCTATCTCATGAATCCTCACCCGGAGGCTCTGGATATCCTTCAGCTATCGATACTACCTATGGCGGTCTCCCCGGCACCCCGGTCAGTGCAAAGAGCCTTCGACCTTTACGCGCCGGACAGGGGCGCAGGCAGTCGTCCATCTCGTACATTTCCTCGCCCACTTCACCAGGGACACCTGTTTCGTTTACCGGCGCTCAATTTGCTCGTCTGACGGCGTCTGCGAGCACGTCCTCCACTCAAGGTGCAGGGACTACTGAGGGAGGGAGACAGCCTCTAGCGCGCAGTATGTCCCTTGGTGGCCGGGGAGGTGCGCATAGATATGGGCAGAAGAGAGAGCTCGTCACTGGTGGCGAGATTAGGCATAGTACGGGCAACATCCACACCGTGGAAGCAGATGCGTCGCCTGTCGGTCCAGCGAGTCCAGCACCACCTATGACGCTCGCTGAGAAGTGAGTTCGCTGCGTTTACTCGTTGCCAAGCTTGCTCATGCTAGGTGTTCTTCAGGCACGCAGAGCTCTTGCATTTCATCGCACAGAAGGAGTCGAAATGTCTTGAGCTGAGGTACGGTGGTAACTTATAACTACGTGTCCCGTTTAGCTCATTTTCCTGGCGTTTCAGACAACAGCTCGCCACCCACGAAGCTGAGCTACTTCAGCGTATGTTCACCTTTCAGCGGTTTTACTGCGCTCCAGAGCTCACTGCGTCATTATTCTAGTGAAGCGTAAATGGGAGCGAATCATCGCCCGTGGCTTTGAGAAGTCTACTGGCGATTACTCCACCTTGACGACCCTCCCTTCCATTCCATCCTTCAATGCCAACGACCCCGACCAGGCTCTAGCCCTGCACTCTCCTTCACTGAGCGGCGGTCCAACTGTGCTAGAAGGAATCCGAGAAGGCGTGCAAGGTGTCAGCAGATTCATCTCTGCGAACATCTCGGACTTCTCCAAGCCACCCCCAAGCCCCTCTTCACCCGTGTCATCCTGGAAGCCTCTGCATACCCCCCACAGGTCGAACGCTTCCAGCAGCATGGAAAGCGACTCGACAGGCACCACTAGACACACAGGATCGACCACGTCGAGACTTTCCTTGTCTTCTGTGTCGTCCCTCGGAGACTCGCCAGTGCTAGAGGAGGACGAAGAGTTCACAGATTTCAAGCTTGGTGTCAGTGGAGACATCTCTTCCACCGAGACTGACACGACTGTATCCAGCTCTGGATCTGCTAGACCGTCCAAGAATCTGAAGTCCATCCGCCGGCGCTCGCGAGACGCGTATTCGTTGACTGGGATTGCAGCTACCCCCTTGGTCGCAGAACCTTCTACGTCCGGTGTAGACGATTTATCATACCCGTCGTCTACTCTTTCGCCGACGACCAATGTCGAGAAGGAGAGAAAGGCGGCCAAGCGCGCCTCAATGTCCATCGGTGGCCTCCAGTCCTCCTTCGCCTCGAGTGCTTGGACGGATAGCATTGGCAAGAAGTGGGAGGAGCTGAAAGAAGGCTCTGACTCTACGTATGTCTTTCCTGACTCCAAGTGTGATGTTGGCTAACCAAGATGCCCGTTTAGCAACAAAAACATCAAACGCGCATCTGTCCTCATTTCCGACGTCTCCCAGTCGCTTTACACGGCATGGAATTCCCCAGCACTTTCACCGCAGCTCAGCAGTCTGTCCTCGAACCAGAGACTATCATCGTCGACGTCGACTCTGTTGGCATCGTCGTCGACGCTCTCCCCTGCGACTCATGGTTCAACCCGAAAACAGCGGGCTACCCTCACGCCTTCGCCGACCATGTCATTGTTGGACGACTCGGATGAAGACCAGCAGGTCACCATCCATGCTAGCATCATGACCCCCGACTCGCCGCTGACACCAAGACCTGCTGCACCAGCGTCGGCTGATCAGGCATCGGTGGCTTCAACGAAGAAGGCCGAAGATGATGACGAGGACTGGAATTGGTAGTCCTTCTCTGGTGTACTCTCTCTCCTCTGGGTCATGATTATGTTATAGAGTATTATGGTTCTTTTTGGATAAGTATAGTACAATTCTACTAGGATCTTTTTGTTCCATAGACTATTTTTGTTTGTCACGAATATTACGAGCTACTTTTCCCGACGTCTACGCGTGGTGGGTGGTTTTTGTTTTACACCTTCCCAAATTCGAAGCAGCGCAGAGGCTGCCATTTTGACTGCCAGTGACCATCGCCGCGGGCAATCGGCGAAATCCAGCGCTCAGATTGCTGACCTAACCACAAAATTCTTGCTGCTCGCAATGGCAAAGTCTGAACTCATCGACGCCCGCGTCTCGGTCGACCAATCCAAGCGCGCCATTGCCGCCCTTCTCGACCATGAGGAAAAGCAGTCCAAGAAGGCCGAAGAAACCCAGCTGCTCGGCCGCTCAGAGCAATACATCTGGCTCGTCCTTGGTATCAAGAAGATGCACCCCGGCCACAAGCTCAAGCCACGAAAAATGTACGCCTCGAGTTGAGTTAGAAAGGAATGCTTGGTAGCTAATGTGCTGGTTTAGACCTATTGCGCATCCTCTGGTTGACCCGAGGACGTCGCCGATCTGTTTAATCACGAAGGACCCGCAGCGCGAGTATAAGGATTTGCTCGAGGCGCATGGTGTCAAGTTTATCTCGAGGGTTGTCGGTATCGAGAAGCTGAAGGGGAAGTTCAAGCCTTTCGAAGCAAGGAGAGCTCTGCTGAAGGAGAACGGCATGTTCCTTGCTGACGAGCGAGTCGTCCCGTTGCTGCCAAAACTTCTTGGTGTGAAGTGGTTCAATGCGAAGAAGTGCGTGTTTCTTTTCTGTGTAGTCTGAAGGATGTGCATAACTGATAAACGAACTTATCTTCTTAGGCAACCGATACCCGTTTGCCTCACTCGCAAAGATCTCAAGGGCGAACTGCAGAGAGCTGTTTCGTCGACCTACATGAACCAGAACCAGGGCACTTGCACGTTGGTACCGCCCGCTCTCCATCCACCTCCAACCCAACTTACAGTTGATCTTCACAGGTCAATCAAAATCGGCACCGCTGGACAAACACCTGCGCAAATTCTCGAGAACTTGAAGCTGGCACTACCTGCTGTCGTTCAGAATACCTTCCAAGGCTGGGAGAACGTCCAAAGCTTCAACATCAAGACGAACTCCAGTGTCAGCTTGCCGATATGGAGCTGCTCTCTGGAAGACGACGACCGATGGGACGGCATGATTCTCGACGACAACGAGGTAGAGGGTGGTAGCGACGACGGCGAGGAGGATGAGGAGGACGCCCCAGCGAAGCCAGCGAAGAAGGCGAACAAGCGAGGTGCCACAGACGAGGAGGAGGCACTGGAAAAGGGCAGGAAGAAGGCGAAGACGTCCGCTGCCACGGTGGAGGTGGATACACCGGCACCCAAAAAGTCGAAGAACTCCTCCGCCGCCGCCGTTGCTTCAGCCTCCAAGGACGCCTCAGCCGCCTCTCCCTCAAGCTCCAAGAAGGCGAAAAAAGCGGCAGAGACGAAGACTGCTGAGCCGTCTTCTCCCGCTGTGACGAAAAAAGCAAAGGCTGCACCCGCTTCCGAGGACGTCGCATCTTCCAGCCCTTCTGCATCAAAATCTGCGAAGAAAATCGCCCGGGCGCAAGCCGTGGACTTTTTCGAGGGTGAAGTCGAGACCACGCCTAGCTCCGTATCAAAGAAAGCTTCCAAAAAATGGAAAGGTATGCCATTCCCAGGCGTTACATCTGCGCGCGTTGACTAATGATTTTTCTGTCACTCTTAGACGCTGCCCCCGTTGCTGAATCTACTATTGTCGCAACGGAGACGACATCGCCGGATGGCACTAAGAAGCGGAAGACGAAGAAGGTGGATATTATTGAGGACTCGGTGACTATGGAGGTCGTCGAAGAGACGGAGAAAAAGAAGGGGAAGAAGGGATCCGCTGAAAAGAGCCCCAAGAAGGTCACCGCGGATGAGGGCGCGACCACCTCTACGGCGATGTCGGCTGACGATCTCAAGTCTAAGCGGGCTGGACGTGCAGGGGACAAGAAGAAGGAGAAGGTTGTGTCGAAGGGTAAGGGCAAGAGAGCGAAGGATGCGCTCTTGGGCAAAAAGGCTGGCCAGAGTTGATTCGGCTAGCCATGTTGATTACTCACCACCCCGTACTTGGCGGTTTTTCCCGTTCTCAGCGTCGTGTACTTCCTTCCCATGGGCTATACAAACTTGTTATTAGTGTATGCACCACGCGCTGTGTTTTCGACGTTCGACGATCCCTCCCCTCCCGGAGATATCCCTGGCCGTTGACCGAATGAATTATCACAACATGAGCACTGTGTTATTGATCCGGTGCTAATCACCAATCAAGGAACGACACTCTAAACGGGCGAAATTACGTGATGACTGGTGTCGAGTGTTCATCTCATAAAGCGCCGACGGTCCCAGCAAACGTAGGTATCCCACCCCACCCCCCCATGCTCGGTCGCCTGAAAGCTTTGGTCTTCACTAGAGTAGTCCCTCGTAAATTCGATCCAACAAATTATAGAGGCATGAGCTCAGGTGCGTCGTTGCAATTCACGTCGCAGGCGTCGATCCTGTTGGCTGACTTGTCGACAGATTCTGCTGCTCAAATCGCGACGTTCGCTTCAGGGTGCTTCTGGGGAACAGAACATATCTTCCTCAAGCACTATCCCCCAAAGGAGAACAAGGTGATTGTGGACATTAAACGCTTCTTATATCACTACTGACGTGCTCATCTTATCTACAGGGCATCTTGTCCACGAAAGTGGGATACACCGGTGGAAATCCTCTCGTCGTGAACCCGGATTACAAGTCGGTGTGCTCTGGTGCTACGGACCACGCTGAGGCCGTGAGGATAGAGTTTAATCCATCTATCGTGACATACGCGGAGCTCGTGGGTGAGTGCTTCCGCTTCGCATCGCGCTGAGTTAGCTCCGTATGGCTGATCATCACCGCAGAGTTCTTCTACCGCACCCATGACCCTACGACTGTGAACAGGCAGGGAGGAGATACCGGAACGCGTAAGTGACGTTCGCTTTGGAGCTTGCCCCGTCACTGATCCACCCTTGCCGCATCCAGAGTACCGATCCGCTATCTTCACGAACACTCCAGATCAAGTAGATATCGCCAAAAAGGTAACGGCCGAGGTCCAGGAGAAGCGCTTTACTCCGAAGGGGCAGAAGATTGTTAGCGAGATCGTCGCGGCAGGGAAATGGTGGGACGCGGAGGATTACCACCAGCTGTATCTGTTCAAGAACCCGTCAGGATACCAGTGCCCGACTCATCGTCTCCACTGGTAGGAGAGGCAAGGATAGGAAGCTAGAGTAACGAATGGCATTGCTGTATCATGATGCAAGTGTAGTCGTTTGCTATCTATGCTATTTAACGCACACTCGACCGCGTCTCCAGTTGCAAACGACCAAACGGAAGAGGAAATGCGCACAGGACGCGAAAAAGCAAGCAAGTGGGGAGGGAAAGATTCTTCCTCAACCAGAGGTACGCCATCGGATGGTTCAAAATTCTGCCCGTCCCTTTGTATGTAACAAGGTATGGTGCCGAACGGGCTAGATCAGTGCTGGCCCAGCAAGGGGCCAGACATCATCGACTTGCACCTGGTTTATCGTCATAGGCGTTATTGATCGTGGAAGAATCGAGGAAACGAGAAGGCTCGAGCGAAGGATTATATAGTGCCGTCCAAAAATTCTCATCAGATGGCGGGGTCCGAATTTCTTTCGGGTATTTTTCTGATCAAACACGGTCACACCCACCGGTCGCATGACACGGCGGCTAGGTCCAGGAGCACACCGGGCTCGTAGCTCCAACGCGGTACATTCTGCTATCCGGAATCATGCACCATGTCATCTCGCCAAACAAGAGCACCCCTATATAGGGAGGGCCCTGGGCATCGAGCGAGCGAGCGATAACGATGAAGTTCACTCTGCTTGCGTCGCTCGTTGGCGCTCTCGCCTCTCTCTCCTCTGTCCATGCACATCTTTACGGCGATCTCGCATCCGACAGCGAGCTACTCTCTCATGCATCCCTCATAGTCGAAGGACCTAGCTTTGCTGCCCCTCCATCTCTGGAAGTCGTGCCTTTAGTCCTGTCTGGTCCTCCTGAGAACCGTGTCAACCTGGTGTTCTTCGCTGATGGGTGTCAGTCTTTGCCATGTTTGCAGAAATCCTTTTAACATGCTTTCAAAGACACCCTTGCTCAGCGTTCAAAGTTCTTGTCGGACGCGCTGTACCAGGCTCAGGATATGACACTTAACCAGACGTTCAACACCGTTCGACCTTTGCTCAATTTCTATGCGGCTTACACTCCCAGTAACCAGGTACGTATCACTTACATGGTTATGGACCAGCAATTGACGACCTCTTCTCTCAGAGCGGCGTCGGAACCGGTGGAAGAGCATTAGAGTAAGAATTTCTCTTGGATGTTGAGCCCTCCTTATCTCACAAACCATGATTTAGTACGGCCTTCGGCCTGTACAGAGACGGAACCGAGCTCAGAGGGGTCTACTGCAGCAAGCCTACCGTTATCCGCGATGCTTGCAGCTCCTTGGGAAATCTTTGCAACTACCCCATTCTCCTAGGTGTGTTCCATACATCCTGTCCGTCTTCCACTCGTCTTCCCTTGTGCTAAATTATACTGCAGGGAATTCGCCCTTCTACGGAGGCAAGTCATTTGACCTTCCTTCCTCGGGGGTGCACTGTTCTCATTATCATGTGTATTTATACCAGGTCTTGGCGGGAGCCCCACGTACGACCTTCTTATCTCTACTGCACCCGGCACGATCTGATTAATGTATTATCTCCTCTCAGAATCGTAACCTCGTCCCTTCTCAACGGCCCCATCGTCCTCCGCCACGAGCTCGGCCACTCCATCATCAAAGTAGGCGAGGAATACAACGGCGGCACGTCCTACTTTGGCGTCAACGCCCAGCGCACCGCTACCAGCCCCGTCTCCTGGGCCCACTGGCTCACCAACTCTTCAGCGCCGCTACGCGCCGAGCGAAGCGTTATGCCACTACAAAGCTACGTCTGGACCCTCCTCAACACCACAAAGTCCTGGTCAACGACCTTCCGCTCCGCTGGGACCTACTCACGGCACCACCTGAAGTACTCCATTTCTGGAGTACCGAATGCTGCGGATTTGACGGTGAGGCTCGATGGGAAGGATATTGGGTGGGTGCCGGAGCCGGGGATTGGGGATGATAGGTGGCATTATAACTTTTATGGGAACTCGAAGCTTGCGGCGGGCGCGCATACGCTGGAGTTTGTGCTAAGGAATCCGGCGATACAGGGGAAGGCGCAATTGTGTAATGTTGAGATGCTGGAGTTTGGGTCTGCGAGCGAGTCAGTGACGGTTTGCCAGCTTCTGTTGAGCCACGAGTTCTATGTAACAGCGTTCCTTTAGGTTCATCTCAACGCCAGGACATCACGCGTTATACCCCACGTAAGCTGCCCGTATGTGCGACTTCGCATGGCTCTGACTACGTTCTCTCCTCCAGCTTCGACTCATCCAACCGAACCACCTTCCGCCCCACCAACGAAGACTGCCTCATGCGCGTCATGACCGCCCCCAACTTCTGCTCCGTCTGCAAAGAAGACCTCTGGCGCCGTCTCCTCACCAACATCTCCCTCATCGACTCTGTCACAGAATCCTGCTCCTCCGCCGGCAACAAGACCCTCGAAGCGAAACTCGTCCCTGTCGGTCAATTCCGTCTTCCGGATAACCAAGTCAGTGTGGCGGAGTCGGTGACGATCCGATGGTTGAAGAACGGCGTGGTGGTGCCTAAATATGCGAACGCCGCGAAGATCGATCTTGGGAAGGGGGCTGGGGAGGTGGTGGGGAATTGGACGGTGGAGGTGGCGTTTAAGACTGAGGAGGTGAGGCAGGATCCATCGGGGCGGCTTGCTGCGAAGCAGTTTTATGCGGTGAATGCGGCCAACTGCTGAATCGGGGACGGGGAAGGTGGGGTGCAGAGGATTGTTATAAAAGCGACATGGAGAGGAGAGCGCAGGGAAGATAGCAACAGGAAACATGTATGTGAAAGCAAGATGAACGCGAATAAGATATGAGTACGTTGTGTTGTACATGTAACGGGGAAGGGTACGAGAAGCGCTCCAGATTTTTGGACGAACAGTTTGTATTTGCAGATGACAAGTCAGATTACCCAGGTGACAAAATTAGACAGTCAGAGTGAGAGAAGAGGGTCCCGCCTGTAGGTTGAAGGGAGAAAGCTGCCGTGTGTGAGTATACCGCTATGATGATTTAGCCTTCTTCGCCCTGACTGCTTTAGCTGCTGTCTGGTGGATGCGGACGGCTTTGGCAATGTAGGCGTAAGAGTCGTACATCAGCGCCAGAGGCACGACAACCCATCTAGAGAAGCTCGTCAGCTCTGGTACACAGTTCATGCAAAGTAGCGCTCACATCATGTTCATGAACTGTGTGGTAGGGAGGCAACAATACCGTGTGAATGTCTGACGATGTGTATGTAATCTGGGACTTACGAAGAGGTAAACCCAGAGATGGAGCGCATTGGAGGTGTTCAAGTTGGGGCTTCCGGTCAACCACTCGGGGCAGAACGTCATCCAGCCGCCGTACAGCTCAGCCGTGGACAGGACGACGATCCAGTAGTGACGCGCTGGGTCATCATCGACCAATTGCTTCAAGATGTAGCAGCACAGAGGTCCGGCGCCTAGCACGGTCAAGAGCTCAAGAGCAACCACTGTGGGATCTGAGAACCCCCATCGGTAATCCGCGGCAGCGTACTCCTTCCCTGTGGGACATGACACGCTCAGAACGCGAGGCAACTTGGAAGGTCTAGTAAACCGAACGGGTACGCACATAATTCAGCGAATGGGCCAGTGCTCGTGTTAACTTGTCTGCCAAACACTGATAGGTACAAGAACGACCCCTCAAAAGAGAAGTGGATCATCGCGTCGAAAGCCTGGGTTGGAGAAGTTTAAGCCCCAGACGCGTGAAGCTGAGACAGCGGCGTACCAGCCAGATGAAAGTCGCTTTATCTTGCCACCTAGCGTTCTTGGGCAAGAGAGATTTACTGCCGGCATACGCAATAGCAAATATGGCAACTACCCCGGCTAGAGAGTAGGCGGAGGTCACTGAGAATACCGCTGCCAAGTCGGACATTGAGCTGGAGGGAAAGCGTTAACTGTGTCGCGTGACCGTCCTGCCTCTTGGAGTTGAACCAAGTTGAACCTCATCTCAGGCTGCAATATAGACCGTCTTTTCTACCATCCTGCTTGGAACGCCTCTTGCCATCATGACCATCTTCCGGGGCGACCTTGCTCACTGCCCTACGCTCGGCAGGCTCGACATTCTGTCGGATTACTGCCTTGGTGAGATCTGCTTGCTACACCAGCGGTGTACCAATCATCGACGCGAACCCTGCAGGCGTCAACTCCGAAGGCTTTATTACCCACCTGGCCGCTGCCAGCTCCTCGGAGCTTCTCGCCTCGTCCCCGCCCCATAAAATCACCTCTATACCGGCCGGAAGCTTCCTCCTGCCCAACTTCTGTGATTTACATCTCCATGCGCCTCAGTTCTTGTACCAGGGGACTGGTCTTGATTTGCCTCTCATGGAGTGGCTGGACAAGTATGCGTATCGTGCCGAAGAGAGAATCGACGCGGACCGCGCCCTTGCTAGGCGCGTTTACACCGCGCTGGCGGCCAGGCTCATCGAGCATGGTACTGGATGTGTTCTGCTCTTCGGGACCATCAAGCCCGAAACGAAGTGCGTTTTTATCCCCTGCTTCCCGTTGAGTCGTCATTCATGCTGATTTATTTGCAGTCTACTCCTCGCTGAAGTCATGCAAGAAGCAGGCATCAGGGCGTTCGTTGGCAAACTGTCAATGGATAAATCAACGCGCGAAGCGTATCGAGAACCTGGCACCTCTGCGTCCCTAGAGGCCGCGCGCACATTCATACATGACTGTCGAGCATTAACGTCGCGTCTACCACCTCATCGGCGTCTCGTCGAGCCAGTCCTGACACCGAGATTTGTGCCCACCTCGTCCGACGAGCAGCTCCGTGGGCTTGGCGAGATCGCGCAGGAGGACCCGTCTTTGAGGATTCAGAGTCATCTCGCAGAGGCACAGGATCAAGTGAACTGGGTGAGAAGCGAAAGAGGCAGAGAGGATATCGACGTGTTTGACCAGGTACACAAGCAACAATCAACCTCTCGCTACCCCGCTAACGTACTTTTCCAGGCGAAACTCCTCACGAATAGGACGGTTCAAGCGCACTGCACATTCCTGACGGATCCTTGTCTGGATCGCCTACACGAACGAGGGACAGCAGTTGCTCATTGCCCTCTGTCGAACATGTACTTTTCCGCAGAAAAGGCTTTCCCTCTGCGAGAGGCATTGGACGCTGGAGTCAAAGTCGGGTTAGGTACAGACATCGCTGGCGGATACAGCGTGGATATCATGAATAGCATGCGACACGCAGTGTCCGTTTCACGGATACGCCAGGGGATCTACCATGAAGCAGATACAGGCACGAGCACTTCACGCCGAGCGATCGATTGGAAGGAAGCACTATATTTAGGAACCAGAGGCGGGGCCGTAGCTCTAGGACTGGAGAACGCTGGTCGGTTCGCGGTTGGCTGCTCATTCGATGCTCAGCAGAGTAAGTCGGCTCTCCTCCAAGAGTTTCCTCGTGCGGCGATACTTACTGACTGATTGTTAGTCAAGCTGATAGATCCTGGATCAAGACAAGGTGTTGGAAGTCTAGACTTCTTTGACATTGCGGACACCGTGACTCTCACAGCAGAGATTGTAGAGAAATGGTGGTGTATTGGAGATGCGCAGAATCGCGTTCAAGTTTGGGTACAGGGCCAGAAGATCGGCTGACGTCTAGCTTCGCCAACGAAATACAGAATAATGCGGCTGGATGGAACGTGCATACGCGTGCATAGTAGTGTGAGTACTCGAACAAAGATGCCTTGCGGTAACATAGATAGCGATGTTATATTTTCCGTCCCCCAAGCATCGTTAACTATTCTCGTCGTTGAAACCATTCTCTTGATGAATTCCGAGCCTAAACGCGAAATAGTAATACGCCGAAGAACGAGCGTTCGGATGAGAAAGGGTGGCTGAAGTGGCTGAGGAACTGAACCGTATAGGACCACCGGAGATTGCCGAGTCGCGTGACGATTGTCACACACAACACATTCTACATACAGTGCAGTAGCAATCGCCGACCCTCCTCCTCAAGACTTACACCTCCACAAAATAAAATGCCCGGCGTCAGAGATATCAGGTGTGTGCCATGCACATCGCGCTCGACGACGTACTCATGCCATCTCGATCTTTGATTTCTCTAGTGCTGAAGCGTTCATCACCGCCTACGCCTCGCACTTGAAGCGTTCTGGCAAGCTTGAGGTCCCAGCATGGGTCGACCTCGTCAAAACTGGCGCCTTCAAGGAGCTGCCACCGGCTGACCCCGACTGGTACTACGTTCGCTCAGGTGAGCATCGCACCGCCGCTTCAAACACACCAAACATACGCGTACATTCTTCAGAGTGCTGATTATCTCACATGTATCCAATGAACAGCTGCCGTCGCCCGCCACATCTACCTGCGCAAGGACGTCGGTATCGGTGCCCTCACCAAACTCCATGGAGGCCGCAACCGACGAGGCAACCGCCCATCGCACCACGCCGACTCGTCCGCCTCTGTCCAGCGAAAAGTCTGCCAATCGCTCGAGAAGATCGGCGTGTTGGAGCAGACCGACAACGGTGGCAGGAGAATAACCCAGGACGGGCAGAGAGATTTGGACCGTATCGCCACTGCTGTTGTCGAGGCCGCCAAGGAGGCTGAGGATGACGAAGAGGAGGAGGAAGAGGAGGAAGAGGAGGAGGAGGAGTAAATTCTTTCCTTTGCGCTTCTTCCGGGTGTGGCAGCGGTCTATGTGTTTTCAGTGCTTTCCATTATATCTGTATGCATGCCTTCGTCTCGCTGCTGTAGAAACTCTATGCGACATGCTTCATGAACACACAATTGCGGCCACTCCTCAGCCCACCTCCACTCCCTCGAGCGTTCAGCGTGCATAAGAGCGCAGTTCAGTGTCTGCCATCTTTTAAAGTACACACACTTTGCTGGGGTCGCGCTGTTCTTTGAATTGTCCCCTTCGTTCCTGATGATGCTGGTCCACTGTGAGCTCTCACGTCGCTACAGTGGGCAGCGCTCACTCTCATCTGGGAGCTGCACTTTCGAGCTCTCGTTGCAAATTTAACGACAGCGGTGCTTCTCCCTCAGATGAACTCTCCCATGGCTCACGACAATGTAGTATTGTTGCTGAACTTGTCGCACTCAACGGGCGCATCCACAATCGCGGCAAGAACTATGATGTTTTCTTTTACACATTATTACGCGCCTTCTCCAAGGCTCTAAAGCAGTAATCCCAGAACCCATCTATCCGCTCGCAAACATACAGTAAGGTACGGTTGCAAGACAGTCAAAAGAATGATTACAAGAAATCTATGGCACCCAACACACAAAGCACTCCTACGAGACAAAGCAAAGCAATCCTGAAACCGACCAGCCGCGAGCATTTTAAAGCTTGCTGTCTGTGATCTCGATGCCAGAGTCGCTGGCAGTGCCTTCGGAAAGAGCGGGTCTAACCTGGGCAAGACCGTGGGCGTTCTTATAGAAGACGACGGATCCCTCGTCCTCGACGAACTGCGGGTTTGTCGTCAGCTGATTGGACATGTGTATCAGACGAGACGCAAACGAACCTTGCACTCCTTGTACACGCGGTACACCTCGCGCCATCCTCCAGGGGCACCAATCAGGTGGAGACCGTCCTTCTCGAGCTTGGCGCGCAGAGCGTAGGTAGCATCCCAACTGTGATTCCAGTAAGCTTTTCAGTCGTGTCTCGCCAATGAAAGTGACTTACGCGTTGTAGTGAGGAATCTTGCTGGACACATGGTGGAGAACATGGGTCTCAGAGATACCGTGGGTCGAGTAGGCACCGAGCCAGCCCATCAGAGATCCACAGTCACCGAGGAGGTTACGGTCGAAGGTGCAGAGGGCGCCACGAGGGAAGGTGAACTGGGGAGGGCGGTAGTGGGGGAGGAGAGGATCGGTGTGCTGGAGGAAGGTGATCAGCACCAGCCAGTGGTTAACCCTATTCTTAAGGTTAGATCGAACGAAACCCATAGACGGAGACATATACCCACCAGAGGTAAGGGACGAGGTAGGTCTTGAACGTCGTGAGGAAGCCAAAGTGGTAGATGCTAGCGGCAACGGCGCCGGCCCAGATGACAATACCAAGGTCGGAGATGATGACCTGGCTCCAGTGGTGAGGCGCGAACATAGGGGAGCTGGGGTTGAAGTCTATACTACTATCAGCAAAGACTCATCGGCGACCAAAAGGAGGACCCACGGTTCGTTCCCTTGGGGTACCTGCGCTGCCCAGAAGCGTTGCGAATGATATATGCGGGCCATCCGAAGAGCTGGAGACTTCTTAGTATCCTGTGAATCCGCAACGTGAATTCAACATACCAAGTAAGTAGCAGCGCCGTAAGCCGCTCCCATGGGAGAGTCGCCGATAGCGTCCCAGAGCTCGGCCTTGACCTTATCGGAAACACTCGAGCCGTTCGCGGTCTCTCCGGTGGGGTCCAGAGGTCCCAAGCCAATCTGGCTACGGGTCTTGGGCACGAACACCTGGTCCTGGGTCATATGTCCAGTGGAAGCATGGTGCTTCGCATGAGTGATGCGCCACGAGTGGTACGGGACTCCGAGACTAATCACAGAGTAACTACGTGAGCAAACACATGCTTCGCACGCGGCAAGATGCTCATGAAGCTTACCCGGAGTGCAGAACCCATCCAACCACGTTGTTGATAGCCTTCGACTCGGAGAAAGCCTGGTGTCCACACTCGTGGGCGAGGACCCACAAACCGGTGGAGAAGAGACCGGTGAAGAAGCCGTAGGTCGCCCAGAGGGAGACCTTGGCCGCAGTGCGAACGTAGAAGTCCGGCAAGACCGCTGGGATGAGGAACGAGTCGGCGACGGTGGTAGCCTTGTACAGTCCTCCGATCACCAAGAAGTCGTGGGCCCTGTGAAAGGGGAAACCACAGTCAGTTCCACGTCTTCCTCGCCAACTTGTACATGCAAGGCTTACACCCAGGCCAGCGATTTGATCGCGGATCGCTTGAAACAGTGCGAACTGAATATAGCATAACAGAACCAGTCAGCTGAAGCACGAAAAGAAGCGTGCAATGTGAAGGACTAACGGGATGGCATCGAGCAGCTCCTTGATCGAGAGGTCGGGGACCTTGAAAGTGGTCTGCTCGACAGTTGTAAATCCAGGCTTTTGCTCAACCATGGCTCTAAACGCGGCCGGAAGGAGGAGGGGGGAAGAGGGGGAGAAGGCAAGAATCGGCTGAAAGGTTGCCGCGACTTTATAGACTTGGCTTGTTGGGGTGGCGTGGCTTGCATTTTGATCGGACTGGGGTTGCTTGTCCTGGTGGCACTACCATTTTCAGGTCGGCCATTCACGGCCCTTGAATTACTCAGTCCAGACCGCCCCACGCCCAAGTGATGCTCTCGACCTACAGCTCTAATTATTGAAGGAAATATAGTGGTACAGGAACAGTTCGTAAAGCCCTCAATGATGCTACATCAACCTATCTCAGCAAGTCTACGAGCAAGGCCTTCTAGGAAGCCATACCCGTCCTGTGATAGGGTTAGCTGGCGTTTATCAAACGAGAGAGGAGGTGTGCCCACATTAGTGATCCGACGACTTCCTCCTTGATTGGTGACGGTCGTAAACTCATCAAGCATGTCTCCAAGAGCTTTATTACTTCGCGCTTTCCCTACTGAACGCTTCAGCCTCCCAGCCATCTCTACTCTCGCCCCTTTAACCTCGGGAAGGCTCCCCTCCCCATTAGACTGTAACCTGGAGTTCGATTTCCGGACCTCGAAAACGGATGGGTCCGAAAGCTGTTTGTGCAATGAGCGGAGGAAGCCCTGAGCTTCCTTGGTGAGGGTGCGACCGGAGTTCAGTCTCAGGACACGGACAAACTGCTCCACGACGTGAGCCAGTGCAGCGTTATCCGCAGCCTTGGACACCTCTCTGTGGAGAACAAGGAGACGTCGGGCTTTGTCGTCCCTGCCGTAAACTGCACCGTCGCTCCCTGAACTGATGTCGATGGTGCCCTTCGACTCTATCTTGTCCCTGTATGCCTCCGTCTGTGCTTGCTGGATGGCGTGTTGGACGTTCTTCCGATCCCCAAGCACGGGGCGGTCGCCGAGATGCACCTGGGCCAACTTCTCCAATAGTTGCCCCAAGTCAACATCTCGAGGGTTCTGGGCCGGCGCTTTCGAAACTGGCGCCTTGGGGGCAACCTAGGGCGTCAAAGTCAGTTTACGCAGGGCACTGAGAAATGAGACGCTCGTACAGAAACTGGGGGTGGCCAGCAGAACGCATCGCTAGTAGGGAAGCCATTATCCTCCGCCACCTCCCTGAAGCCCTCGATCCAACGCTCATAATCCGGTTGCTCCTTGAAGGTAAGTCGCCTGGAATATCTCAGGAAGTCTTCGAAAACGCCAGGAAGCCCTTCACAGAGTTTCTCGATTGTCGCAGCTTTCTTGATTCGCTTGAGCCGGTCGTGCTCCGGCTCTGTTTTGGGTATGCCGTTCCTGATCCAGGGGAGACCACGCGGCGTTAGCAGGTGTACCAACATGAGGCCTACAGCCTCAAGGTCGTCCCGTCTGGAAGGGACCTTTCCACGGCAATGAACGGCAACGGAAGAGAACCTGTGCCTCCTCAGGTACAAGTGATGTAGGCTCTCGCAAAAATCACCTACCAGTAATTCCCTATAAAGTCTCGTTTGGCGTTGCTATCTGGTATGTGCGCTTTGGTTTTCGGGTCGATGTATCTCTTCGAGAAACCAAAGTCGATCATGTAGATGGTCTTCTCGTTAGGCGGTAATCCTACGACACAGTTGCCCAATCTGCGTAGATACGTAAGAAATAGCAATAGGAGAGGATGAGGCTAGATCACACACTGGATATCTCGATGAAGTAAGCCCCGATTGTGCATAAGCTGTAATCGCGCGACCTGTAACCCCGTCAGTGACCCTGAGCATTATTCGCATGCACATCGCGTAATATAACACGTACCAGTTGCATCGCGATGCAGCACACACTTCGCAAGTCCATGCTCTCCTGCTTACTCTGCCTGAACAAACTGTCTAAGCTGGGCCCAAGCAGCTCAATCGCCAGATAGTCCCAGCCTCTGCTGACTCCGGCAGCCCAAAGTTTAGGCATTCCAAGACCACCTTGCAAACAAGGGTAGAAATAGCGCTCATATTGGTTCGTGGGGCACTCGTGGTCGACATCTTGAACCTTGAGGGCTACGGTTTGTTGCGTATGAATGTGCTTTGCGCGATAGATCGATCCTATTTGATTCTGAGTAGATGTTTACTCGAAGAAGAGGTTGACCATGTACCTGAGTAGCCTAGATGACACGAGTTAATTGACGTAAAGTCACCTGGGTGAGGGAGCGAACGTACCCGAGCCCAGGCATTTCTCTAATAGCCAGTTGTCCAAAATCTGCGGTATTTGTTTGGCTTCTTGACCCATTTCGCAACAAATTAGCTGGTTAGAAAGGTGCTGTGATGGTAGGCGGTAGGTTGTACGAGCAGGAGGTGGTTGAAGACAAGTTGAGGAGGTCGAAACCAGGAGAGGCCGTGATGCGTGTCACGTGATCGTGCACCTACACGGTCGCGTGTGGTCGGTCCTCGCAAACCCTTGGAAATTGGAAATCTTCTCAAGTTGTCTACCTCTCTCCGAGCCGTGAACACTATTCGTTGGAGAACATCCCCTACGTGTTGCTGTACTTATATAACGAGCTGAAGTCTCCGTAAGAATACAGCATGCTGCTCGAAGGCTTCTGAACTGCAATACACCATAGCTATAGCTCTCTTCCATTTCACAGACTGGCTTTCAGAGGTAAGACCTGCTTAACTATCGGCGCAGAAGGTGACATCTGGCCATGCTCTGCTATAGCCGCCAAGCGGTTGTTGGTGACATCCCATATCTAAACGCAAACAAATACAGTTATCTGAGCGGGTATTCCGCAAATACTCTGCAAGGAGATAGCCGCACCTCTCCAAGCACCGACGCGTTTGCAGAAACTGGAGGGGGTGTTATACAGACTACTTTGAGTTTGGCACCGCTAGAAAGTTCTTGTGTGAGAATCCACGAGCTGACGCAAAGCAAAGAACGCACAGTGGAACCGGATGAAGGTACGTTATGGACAAAGCTAGTGATACCCTGGCCGCAGGGCGTCCAGTGATAAGCATGCTGTGGCCCACTAGAGCAACAGATGTGCACCTAGAGACTTAGTGAGCATTGACAGTCGTGGCAGAAAGGTAGCGAGGAAACGGACATGTCCATGAGGTAGGCAATGCAGCCTGAGTGAAGCGTGCCTTCGTAGTTCACCATATCTGCGGCGCGTTTGGTGGTCAAATAATCGCGTCAACAAGTTTGTGGATGCTAGCATGGGACTTACCTTCAACAACATCTACTTCGCAAACCATGCGCATACTTCTGCTGTCGCTCGACGACTGAGCATCGCAGGTATCTTGGTCGAAGAGATCTATTTCCGTGGTCCGGGTACGCAACCCTATGCGGTCCCCGAACCTTTCAGGCCGAAGGCAATTGATATGAATGCTCTGGACGGAAGGTAGGGAGGCACTTACCTGGTTGTGGTCGGCTTGTCGAAGGCGTAGAACCAAAGTATGTGCGACATAACCGCTTTAACGTTCTTGGGCACGTTGCCCTTGATGCTGTCTAACAATGCATCCGGGATAGTGTTGACCTTCTTCTGCACCCTTAGGTCTATAGGGTCCATAGTGCGATAGGAAGCTTGTGAGCGGTCGATTACTCAAGGAATGTAAGCAAGTAGCATGCTCCGTGATTATGGGCGACAGTAACCGGAGTAAACGTTGGCCAATGTTCGACGGCAAATCCGAGGTCACAAAGAGCTGGTCACAGCCAGGCGCTTTATCACTGCAAAAGTAATAGTCAGTTCGTCAATTTGACATATCGCCGACAATTCATGCTTGTTTCGAATCTATGCCTTTCTCACCGAGCAACCACGATTCACCAACCTAGTCGTGTCTTGGGTCTTTAGCCGCCCCACCAACGTCGACGTTCGGTCCATCCCTCGACAACTTTTCCCCTGCAACTGTGACAAGTCAACTTCCTGGATCGAGTCCTGGCACAGCAAAACGTTCACGACGAAGCAGGCAATGAATCACATCGGCAGACGAGTTTTTCTACTTGTCACTACATTGCTCTCAAAGTTGGACACCCGAAAGCTCAGCAAGTCAAGCGAACTTCACCGGCTCAAGCGCAAGCACCGATGCTATGATTCGCTCTCCCACTACATCAGCGAAGATCCGCGCAGTATCGCTCAGACCACTTGCAGCTGGTACAAGGTCTGGGGTACGTCGTTGGCGCCAGCGGCTCTAGCAAACTATCTTCTGCTTTACATAGCCTCAATTGAACCTGCCGTCGCAAGCATCGATCCCGAGCTACCCGTCCTCATCCTGCAAAGAATCATCGAGATCCTTCGCATCTCGTACGACAAGAAGTATCTGGAAAACACCATGCACGCGGAGATATTAGAGTTCATGGCAATCCTCATCGCGGTGTCTGCCGACTACCTCGTCAGCTATGCCACCATCAAGTCTATCCTCGGTCTTCAAGCCCAAAAGATCGACTCACTTCTGTGTACCATCTTCGACTTTTCGGCTAGAAAGGAACTCGCTTGGGACTCGTCCGGATGTCTTCGCACGACTTTGCTCCCATCGCTCGGCGAGGTCTCGAAAGCCCTTCGTCGGCTATTTGGTCAGGCCCTGAAACTAGGCTCTCCCAATGCGTTCGCTAGAGAGTTTCCCATCCCGGGACACATCACAGATCTGCCATGGGTGTGCGTACTCGGCAGAATGTCGTACCTGCGAAACTCAAACCAGTGCGCCAACGTTGTATGTCGTAAGCTCCTCTTCATCGCGATCCGGAGCGGGTCTCGATTAACAACGTGCTTCTGCTTCAGGCAACAAGCCCGGCCCACAAAGTCGCCCAAGTCGCTGTTTGAAGTGCACGGTCGCCTCATATTGTACGTCCGTCTCCTCATCGGAACTCACCACACTGTCGCTCGAATAACCCGCGCACAAGGCTTCCGGGACTGCCAATCCGCCCCCTGGACGCATCACGCATTCCCTCACAAGCGGTTCTGCAAGGTGTGGTCTCTCGTTGCGCCTGTTTGGCCTCGCTCCATCGAAGCTCTCGACGAAACTAGAGCTGCCTATGAATCCGAGAAGGGTCTCTGCAAAGACAAAGAGAATGGGTCTTCTTCGTGGATCGACGACAACCTCTATCTGAAACGTCTCGCCGACGAGGTGGGGGGCGAAAAGGCGATGTTGGAGCTACGCAAGATTTTGGAGGGGGTCGACGTGGCGTTAAAGCGAATTCACTCGTAGTGATTGAAGCAAGATCGCGGACACCTTAGACTCTCTTGTAATCGCACATTTTGCAACAATCAACAGACTATCTTTCATCAGCCTATCATCTTGAGAGAGCCAGGAAACGACGCGTGCCACCGACTCGATGGTGACCTGCGAGCGAGGACATTAGTAGTAGTAGTCCTGGTATGGATAGACGGTGGCTCATCTCTCGAACTTCTCGCGAGGTCGACGTTGGCGAGTGTATTATAGTGATGTATTATAGTAGAAGATGGGAGTGGAGGGAATACAGTACTTGAAAGAAATCTTGTATAGTACAGGTATGCTAGGGCAAGGCGCGAACAGGTACAATGAGATACACAATAATTGCGTAGGAAACCCTCAATAACCAACACTCGGGTTACATGACATTACAGACGACACCGGAGTTGGAGACCAAGAGAGAATGATAAGGGAGATAACTTAGAATGAGAGTGAGAAGTGGAAGACGTGCGACGAGGATGACAGCAGGACAAGGGGCAGGGGGCGCAACGCGACCAAACCGATTCACTCCTGAGGAGCCGCACTGTCGGCGAGGAGAAGCTTTTGAGGTTCGCAGTTTTTGGGAGTCTTATCCTTTCTATGATAGTGTGCGTGAGTACGGGTCTCAAGCCAAAAATGTTTAGAGCAACGTACCGAACTTCAACAAGGCGAACGCGACCTGGGCTGCGATGCCCGATCCAGATACGTGTATATCGAATGGATAGCGGTGTGTACTCCGTCCTCCTACAGTCCTCACGTCAGTCTCCAGACAAAACACGCGATGGAAGATGCTAACCGTTCGGATTCTGTCACCAACGTATGCGGCCTTTTCTTTCATAATCCTAGTAGCGGCGTCAGAATGGGATACATGAACCACGGAAAGCGGTGCTTACCTGCTCGTAGTTGCCTGGACCAGCGCGTCGGCGATTTCTTGCTCGCGCAGTGCAGAGACCCTCAAGCCGGCCTAATGAACGGCAAATGTCAGTTCGAATCCATTTCAGCATGATGTAGACACGCACCCCCAACTTCTGTACTCGAGATGCCCAGAAGAATTGGTCACTAATATCGAAGTGAGTTAGCAAACGACATCGGAAGGCTCAACGGTCCACCTACCCGAACCAAGGTTTGATGATGGTCGGTATCCCAGCTGAGGACGTCGTTAGTTTGGTGACGCTGGTGACAAGCTCAGAGGAAGACAAACCTCTCAGACTTGCGCCCGTGGTACCAGCTCCTCCGTGGTGGAATGCAGCATCGATCTTGGGGAACAGCCAGCTGAAATGCGTCAAGACTCATGATTAGAAGTGTTCGTCGACTCAGAAGGAGCGTTTGACTCACTCGTGCGGCACCTTGTCCAACGAGTAGCACACTGAAGGCATCACTGGTTCCGGTTCCTTGTCATCTTTACTCATACGTGCAGACCAGCCTTTGGAAACGATAGCTCGACAGCGACCTGGTGCATGCTGGTGAGTGCTGGTAATAGGCAAGGTGAAAATAGGTTCTCACTCTTCACGACGCCTTGAATAATTCTGGCTGTCACTCGGTTTGGATGCGGAACTGTGATGCTACCGAATCCAATGTACACGAGGGGTTTTTTGTCTTTCCTGGCCGACTCCATGAAGGCCAGAAGGCTGGGAGGCGGGACCCAGCTGTGATCCGGGTTATCCAAAAACCAGCTGCAAGAAGAGGCTTCATCAGCACTGAGTGTGATTGAGACGACATCGTGGTACTTACTAGCCAGATATGACGGTGCTGTCTCCCCAATCCAGAGGCTTTGGAACGACAGCCTGCGAAAGCAAGTCTGAGGTAAGCAAAACGGTCTTCGATAGCACTGAAGCTGCTGACCTGAGAGAAATTGTAGATGAAAGTGATCTTCGACTGCGCTAGATGACCCATATCTGTTGGGGGGATACACAAGGTGTTTTGTCTCCACTTGTTTATCTGCCCCGATGTCGCTGTCCACATCACGTTCTCGAACAGAATATAACTGTACAGCGATTTATCAGGTCGCTATCACGGGAGAGAACACGGAAGGAAGTTTACGTGGTACCGTTGAACGCAGGGGCTTCCACGGGAGGACTGATGAAAGCATGAGGAAACTCCGAGGTTCTGTAGAGTACATCAGCTTCGATTCACTGTACAAACGACGACAGAATATGGGCGTACTTCGTCCATGGCATGGTGAAAGTTCTGAAGTAAGGAATACCTGGAAGAAGTGTCAATTTGTTGAGGTACTGCGGTCGTAATAAAGGTACGCACCAAGGGCTTCAGCAATATGAACGCCCGCCATCGCCGAGGGACTCTCGAGCAGAACATCGGCGTCCTTGCACGCTTCCCATGCATCCAAAAGCACTGTAATGTTCGTGTGCGGTGAGCTCAGAGTATTGACAAGGATGATGGCTCCACGTACATTGGTCTAACCAAGGGCGGAACTGAGGAATGTTCAACATCAGCATACCGGAGTAGATTTGAAAAAACGAAGATTTACGTTTCTCAAACTCTCCTTGAAGAAGTCCGGCGAAAACATCTACGCTCTTGATGAGACATTGGGAGAGCATTGGAGAATAGAAAAAGTACCTTGTTCTCGACGCTCAACTTCATGAGAGCGCCTGGATCACCTCCAGCTTGTCTGTGCTCCAGACCAAACCCTTCTATCCACTCTTTATACTCATCGTGGGTGGCAATAACGACATGATGGCCTTCTTTCTTGAGACCAAGACCCAGCGCAATGTATGGCTGAACGTCGCCCCGTGAGCCGATAGTCAAGCATGTAAACCCTGGAACGAAAGGTTATCAGTGCCGCCGTACAGTGGCTCGCAGACCCGTTTACTCACGAAGCGGCGTATGCTGGAACAACATCTCTCTAGGGAGATTTATGACTTTCTTCGGGAGTGAATTGAAAACACTCCACGGCACTGGGCTATCCATCGCAGCAGCGAACGTACGAGAAAGAGGCGAGAGCATCGCACTGGTGCTGGTGCTTTTCGTAGCAGCAGCCGACGACGACGACGATCCACCCGTCGACTCCAAGTCGAAAACAATCCCACTATCAGAATCAGCAACCGAGTGCCCAGAGCTCATCGAACCGGACGAGTAGTGCGCCTTTTCCTCTTTCCTCTGAAGGCGGTTCACCGATGCGTTGACCATGCGCACTGCTTCATCTCGTTCACTTGCGGATCCGAAGTCGAACCTCACGCCTTCGTGACCGCGTAGCTCGAGGAAAAGAGCGTGAGTACGTAAGAGACGGGTGTGGTGAGGCTTCGCGAGGCGAACGTCAGAGACGTGGATGCGGTATGGTTGTGTGTACCCGATGTATTTGCTCCAGAAGCCCACGTATCGGTCAGAGACCACGAATCGACCGGAGCACGCGATGGCTTGGGCTGTATACGCTTTCATACCTAGAGGTGAAAGCCGTTGTTAGTTAAACGAGTGGCTGAACCGGTCAAAAGATGTGCTTACTCCAGAAACTCTCTTCCGCCTCTACACCCAAAGCCAAGCGAATGCTAGCGTCTTCCTTCGATTGGTCGTGACTACTTTCCGGCGTTTGACGCTCAGCAAGCAATGGACCAGTGTCGATGATCAGCGGAAGGTTCGAATGCTGGGTGTTCATCCTTGCTCTGGCCGCTTCCACATACTTGGGCAGATCCAGCCATTTGTCGAAGACGGTAGCAGTTCCAATCTGCATCAACATGACTCGGCGGTGGTGAAGTCGATGCACGGAAAGAGCGTTAAACTGATCTGAACTTGTCTCGACATGACATAACGCCATGTGCCGCATGCAGGAGTTCAACCCGAATTCCACCTTTAAGATCCTCTCTAAAGGGATGCTCATTCTGATGCCGAGCTCGCTATCGTCGTCCTTCGTATTGCGGTCCAGTGCCCTTCGTCGGCGATGTCTGTGCATGAACAAAGCACCTGAACGTGGGTAAAGGGTTAGCATAAGCGATGCAAGATCCCGGCGCTACTGACCAGTAAGCTCCCTGCGCCAGTCGGTCGCTGATTCTTCAGTGTCAAACTCGGCGTAACCGATGGTATCGTGTGTAGGCTGGTTCTTGTCGAACGCAACCTTGATGAGTCGGGGGTGCTTTGGATCCTTCGGCTCGACTTCCGCTATTGATGAGACTAAGGAGGAGTAATCGTAAGTAACACTATGTTCAGGTTGAGGGTCCAGAACTACTTACGGAATACTGCTCGAATGGGTCGAATCTTGTCATCGTCACTGCTAGACGCATACGTGCAAATCATGTCGTGAGTCAACTCTATCCATAATCTCCGCTTCTTCCGGAGACCACGTCGGTGTATCACGACGGGGCCCGCCTTGATCGCGCTATGAGAAGACGTGCCCCCAGATTCCGAGTCAAGCAACGATGCATGGAATGTTATTCGATGGGTGGTCAAGTGGACGACTCCCTGAGAAACGGAGGCGTTCAGATCGTTATCCCAACCGCAGTGAGTGAGTGAGGTGAACTCACCAGTATCGTCACGTCCTGAGAAACACCGCCCTCCGACTCGAAGATAAGCTGCTCCGTTTCACCCTCCTTCGCCAAGGGCCCAAACCCGTCGATTAACAACTCCGTGATTGCTTCGGGTTCCAGGTGCCACGGCTCCTTGTCCGACGACGTTTTGGCGCGTCGTAGTTCTGGCTGTACGAATGACAGATCGGCGTCCGGAGTGGTGCTCGTCGAGGTTGGTAAAGGGGTTGTGGGGAGCGAGCGCGTCGCCGGTTCCTCGTTGAGCTCGCCGTCAAGCCATGTCGACCTCGTCGCTTGCAGTCGCGAGAACGGTGCGGCAGCCTCCTGCTCCGAGGCAGTAAGATCGCGTCCGACGAGATCGACGAAAGCCTCAGATGCCCGTGAAGGCTCTGCCGACGAATCGACCGTGGATGAAGGTGTTATTACATCGGCGTTGTTGAGCACCTGTTTGAATGCATACGCCTGGGAGTAGATATCCGACACGAATGGCCCAAGATAGTACTCCGAGTTCGCAGCGACGTCGTCCTCCGAGCTGTTGTTGCTTTGTGATGAAGAGTTACGCGTGTGTCGCTTGAGAAACGAACTGGGTCTTGAGAACGGGCGACATTTCTCCAGGACCATGATCGTGGTGAAGATGAAGATGAACCCTGAGCGCCGAGCGGGTGGACTATAAGGAGGTAATTGGCGCAAACACTGCACGAAGCTGCGGGTACTGGAAGCACAGCATAGGCTGCGGGTTATGTAGTTGTGCCGCCTGGCCTGTATAGCATCTTCTCGGGTGCCTTTACTGCGAGTTCATTCGCTGCGCCTATGATAAGCGTCATCTTGTGCTGGTAAGCGGGTATAGAGAACAAGGCGTCGATTTTCAACGGATGCAACAACGGTGAACAAGGATGACAGAGAAAGGAACACGCGCGCCTCCGGCAGGCCGTATTCACTGTCAGCTCCCGATGGCTCCGAGCCCCTTGCCCTTGATGCAAAGGCTAATTATAAGCTGGAGGACTGTGATTACGATTTTCACAAGTGGATTTTACAGGGGTGAGGACTCTCTAAGCGGATTGACCGTGTTTGCTTCTCTACATACTGCTACAGCTACTCGATATGTTGCTCAATCTCCTCGAGACTGACGCTGCACCAACGCTCTCCTACCCTTGACACCCTCCCTCAAGCGATCCAACACCGGCACTGTCATTTCCCATGACAAACAAGCGTCCGTGACAGAAAGTCCGTATTTGAGGCCTGCTGGTCCAGAAGCAGGGATATCCTGACGGCCTTCCACGAGGTTCGATTCAAGCATGACTCCAATGATCTTTGAGGAACTCGAGCCGGATTCCAATTGTCGGGCCTATTAAGATTATCGTGTCAGACGTGGGCGTAAGCACGGCCGAGAGGGTGAATACGAACAATATCTTGCCCAACATCGATCTGTCTTCTGTGCTGCTTTGAGCTGTTGCCGTGACTGCAGTCAATCTACGATGGAGAGTGAGAGTGAGTAGGTATTAGCCGAGCCTGAGAGAGGGAGATGTATATACCATGATTTTCTGGGTCAAGCCGGCTTTTGCGAGGAGCTGAGCGGACTCGTTGACGAACTCTTCGCTGTAATTTGGTCCACTGGAACCACCACGTAAAATCACATGAACATCGGGATTGCCCTGCACAAACATATGTTTAGACATTGACGAGAAGGATGCAGAAGCAGTGGATTTACCTCGGTCTCGATGATACTACTCAGTCCCTCCTTGCCGACTGACAAGAAGACGTGACCGCTTTTCGCAGCTCTGCAAGCGTCGATAGCGATTCCAACACTTCCGTCGGTAGAGTTTTTGAACCCTGTTGGCATGGACAGGGCCGAGACAAGTTCTCGATGGATTTGGGACTCGGTGGTTCGTGCGCCAATTGCGCCCCATGAGACCAAATCCGCGGTGTACTGGGGTGAGATAGTATCTGATAGATAAGTCAGTCCTTCGATCCGCAAAAAGAAGCTGTGGACGCGACTGTACCAAGGAACTCGCAGCCAGCGGGTAGGCCCATTTTTGCGATGTCAAGCAGGAGAGTTCGAGCGAGCCTCAGTCCCTTGTTGATAACGAAGGTCCCGTTGAGGTCGGGGTCGTTGATCAGCCCTTTCCACCCAACAGTAGTCCGGGGCTTTTCGAAGTAGACACGCATCACGATGAAGAGGTCATCTTGAGCATCATCTGCATAGGTTTTGAGCAATCGAGCGTACTCGAGAGCTGCGTCGACGTTGTGAACCGAGCATGGGCTAGAAGCAGTTTCGTGAGGCTTGATGGATTACAGGGAAAGTAGCGACGACGTACCCGATAATCACAAGCAAGCGATCGTCATCGCCCCTCAGAATCTTCTCGACAGTCTTTCTACCCTCCAAGACGGTTTGAGCCGCGTTCAACGTTCTAGTCGCCTATCAGAAGGGACGCCAAAGATCTAGGGTAAGATACTGGACCCACAGTGGCAGATCTTCCTGGAGGATTTGAGGTGGGATAAGAGGTCTTGTTGACTTGACCCGCCTGTTCTCCAGACGAGCTAGAGCCTCACGAAAAGGCATCGCCATGTTTAGATCGGTCACTGGTATTTTTGGACTTGGTGTCAGTAGATGGTGAGGTCATCGCCAAAGAGTTTTCAAGCGCACTGTTCGTAAGGAACGAGTCGGGTAGCAAATAGGATGAGAGGGATTGGGTCGAGAGACTCGGAGACTGGAAAGTCGATGGTAAAAGGCAAGAAGTGGATTATATTTTTGAAATAGAAGCAAGAAATGCTCGAGTCAGTGCGCGAGAATGATGATGTTCAGGGTAAGGTTCAGTCGTCCGAGGAGGTTGGAGCCACCAAAAAACTGCCTGTACGCCGCGGCGAAACGCGTCGCTGGCCAAAGTTCAACGCCGTCACGGTTCCAGATACTCATTCTTCCCACCAACCACTTTCACGAATTACCATGGACTTCTCTACTTTCAACTCCGCCGAGCAGGCGCACATGTCCAAGGTGATTGAGAAGAAGCAGGTATGTTATACAAACCCTCGCAAATTGGCTCTGGGCGCTGACCATTTCCAAGATGCAAGACTTCTTGAAAATGTACGCTAACCTGGTCGAAAAATGCTTCAACTCCTGCGTAAACGACTTCACCAGCAAAGCCGTGTCCACTAAGGAGGTACGTCCCCCTCTTCTCGACCGTCCTCACCGACATGGTCTCATCTCGTGCAGGAACAATGTATCATGCATTGCACGGAGAAGTTCATCAAGCACTCGGAACGAGTGGGTGCTCGATTTGCGGAGCAGAACGCAGGTGCGTCCGAATGTTTACTGACGACATACGGTAAACTGAGCTCGTTCCGTTCACTAGAAGCCATGGTTGCTGGGCAGAACCAGTCATAGACTGCCTCCGCATCATCCACGCGGACGACTGCTGGCATATTCTGCCGACGCCCCATACTTTACCGCATCCTTAATGTCGCTGCTTACCGCAGCTAGTCTTACACCCTCGCTTCAGGTATAATTCAGAAGAACCATATTGTCGATTCGCACGAACTCCTGGTTTCATGCCGAACAACGGACATAGTCCGGGCGTGGACAGAGGGATGCATGTTGAATGGGCAGCGGGGCGCATACTGTACTTACCTGCGCCATGTTTTGAACTTTGTTAATTCGCATGCCTAGATTGACAGACGCGAGAATATCATTTGTTCTTCATCTCGACGAGCTCAATGGATATTTATATGTATGCACAATGAGCTCACAGCGGGAGACCCATCGGAGCCATTCCGTTCGGCGGCTCATCGCCTCGAGGCTCAATGGGCGCAAATTTGCATGATACATGGACCCTTTGACGACTTCAAAATTCAGATAACCGTGCGCGTGGTTGCACCCACCGCTGACCAGATGCCCCAAAGCAACTCAGCCATGCAGTCGTCCCATCCACCACGGCCGTCCTCTTTTTGCCCTTTGCATTCACCTCCGTAACGAGCCTCCTGCTTCCCGCTCCCATTCACGACGACGCCCAACTCCCCGCTGAACGTTGAACCACCGCGGTCGCCCATGGCTCACAACCTCATTGGATGCCAAGCACCATCACTAACACTCCCTGACGTCAACGGGCAGATGGTCGACGTACCGGGGTCCGGCATGGTGAATGTCCCAACGGCTATTTTCTTCTACCCTCGAGCTGGTACTGTGAATCGTTGTCTGTGCGTTGCGATGCCTAACGCGATTGATAAGGCTCCTATGGGTGTACGAAGCAGGCTTGCGGGTTCCGGGATGCCGTGGAAGGTACGTCCTGGACTCGATCAGAGTTTACTCTGAGGACTGACGCAATCCCAACTCCCCACAGAGAATTCGTTGTTCCGACCAGATAGACTGAGGATAGTAGGCATCAGTGCGGATGCGCCGAAAAAGCAGAAGCGGTGGGTGGAGAAGCAGGCGTTGAATGTGAGTCTGCAATCAACCACCTCTGCTACCTGCGCACAGACTGATAACACACAATTAGTTTGAAGTGTTGAGCGATGAAGCGGGTTACGCACGGAAAGAATACAGAGTCGGGAAAGGTCTTCTGGGATTAGTCGATGCAAGAACGACGTTCGTCGTTGATAAGCATGGTGTAATACGGTGAGAGGTTTTGCCATGTCATCTGACTCTGAACGACCAGCTGATTTCCGGGAGAAGAGACGTGATGGATGCGACACTTTCTTTCCAGGCGCACGTCGACTTTGTAGAGAGTTGGCTGGAGCGTCTTGGGCGGGAGGAAGGAGAGAAATCGGCGGTTCCCATGATTTCGGAATGGCTATGAGTTTAGACAACGGTGGTGATAGAGGCTTGGACAGGACTGAGATGGCACGTTTCGTTTCCGTGAGGACAGTGACTAGCATCCAGTGCATGCTTGAGGTCGTGTTGTATACATTACTTTACTATGATACCTAGAAACACGAAGGAAGTAAGGTCGAATCCCAAGACCGATGGCCGCAAAAGCAAGAAGTACGGCCGCGGGTAATAACACGAGAACCGAGCCGATCGAGATCGAGTAGAATCACCTGCTAATGTCAATGTAGACGCCCTGCAACCGTGAACCGACCCCGCATCTAGTCTCCTTCCGTCGACGTACCACCGCCCATCCACCTCCTGCGGGTCACAATCATCCCTTGCTTAATCTCTCTTCCTTGAATTACTGCTACTATGCTTGTTACCAGACTCACGAAGCTTCTTGGAATTGAGATGTGAGCGTTACCATTGAACTTGAAGCTCAGACATGTCGCTTAATCTCGTACCTATAGCCCTGTGGTACAGGGAGGTATGCAATGGTGCGTCCACGACGACGATTTGGATACTACCGTTCCTTGTACTTACACCGACATTGTGCAGGGTCGGATATCCGAAACTCGTTGCAGCGGTGTCTAACGCTGGAGGACTGGGTGCGTTTAGCCTTCGCGCCTCTTCGCTCATCTCCGGTGCTAGACCTTGGGACCCGAAGCGACATGACTGACTAGAACACCCATAGGTGTCCTTACCGCCTTGTCGCAAGCAAACCCCGAGGCTCTGCGAACAGCCATCCGCGAGACCAAGAAACTAACGTCGAAACCCTTCGGCGTGAACATCACTATCCTCCCATCTATCACCCCACCTCCGTATGAGGTCTACGCCCGTGTCGCCGTCGAAGAAGGCATCCGGATATTCGAGACGGCGGGCAATAATCGTGCGTCGTTACCCCGCAAAGCGTTGCTCAAAATGCTGACGCCGGCTTCTTGGTAGCCGGTCCGTTGATCAAGTACTTCAAGGAGAATGGGTGCAAGGTTATTCACAAGTGCACGACTATTCGTCACGCTAAGGTACGATACTTGATACGCAGGTTGCGGTGGAAGGTTGAGCTCTGACAAGACGCCTTGCTGTAGTCTGCCCAGAAGCTGGGCGTTGACGTGTTGAGCATTGATGGATTTGAGTGTAATGCCCTTGTTCACACTCGTATCACCGTCGCGAGTCTGACGCGTCTTGTGCAGGCGCGGGTCACCCAGGAGAGGAAGATATCGGAGGAATGATTCTGGTGAGGCAGAACAGAATAGGCAGTCCAGGTTCCATCTAACCTATTCGTGTAGCTTGCTAGGGCCGCGCAAGAGTTGAAGATTCCGTTCATCGCATCTGGTGGTATCGCAGATGGACGTGGTCTGGCGGCTGCTTTGGCGTTGGGAGCCGATGTAAGCACATTGCCTTTCCCGTCTGCGCTTCACAACTGACGAATGTCCGTATGTAGGGAGTGAACATGGGTACGACCAACAGTTTGTAAAACGTACCACAGCTAACTAACTTCCTTCCAGGCACTCGCTTCGTTTGCACTGAAGAAAGGTATGTCACTCGAGCTCCAGCGCGTTGTTGTATTGCTAACACTGCCACGCATAGCTCCGTGCACCAAAACATCAAAGAAGCAATTGTCAAAGCCACCGAACAAGACACCACCCACATCTTCCGTACCTTGGGCAATACCTCCCGAGTATTCAAGAACAAGATCGCCAAGGAAGTCGTAGCCATTGAGCGTCGACCAGGCGGTGCGAAGTTCGAGGATATCCGTGAACTAGTGTCGGGCGCTCGTGGGAAGTTGGTGTACGAGACGGGCGATGTCGATGCTGGCGTTTGGACTGCGGGCCTTACGCTGGGTCTTATTAAGGATATCCCAACGGTAGGCCGATCCTTGGGCTCTCCTTCCAAAGCGATATCTCACAACTCTTGTTACCAGTGCGAGGTGCTCCTCAAGAACATGGTCAAAGAAGCTGAGCAAGTCATCACTGGCGTTGGTAACTTGGTCCAGGCGCAAGCTAAGCTCTGAGGCTGAATGTAGCGAAGAGCAGGGATACACACTAATCTTATATTAGCTTGAATATATTCTTGGCATGTCAGCCAATATGCTGTGTGTTTCTCTCGCGCACCCTCTCGACGCACTAGGGAGTTTGCTGCCTTCGCTGTGCTTCCTAGAGACGACTGGAGAATATTATTATCGGCACCGGTGTTGGCCTTTCAGAACCAGCGATGGATACGAAAATACGCTGAGACGGTTCTGTATAGGTAACTTAGTCCAGGCACACGCATGAGTTAGTTCCTACACCATCAATTGTTCTATGCTCTGTGTCTTCTTCGCGCAGTCTCTCGACGCACTGCTAGCTAGCCGCTTCCACTGTTGTTCCTGGTATCAGTGTTTGTCATTGTGGACATTTGTTTACTATTTGGCACGCAGCAAGCCGAGCTGATGCAATGAACTCAAATGACGGTCACTGAATTCAGTCAAGTTGATTGACCGCATTCAATAATGCGGTCACGTTTTTGGATTTGCTCAAGTTCGATTTACCCGCCTCGTGCTTGGAGTGGCCTAAATTGCTCTTCGTCGCCATCGTCAACAATGGCTTCCTCCACAATAATGCCCCCCTCAGATTCTCCTCACTTCCCCCACCACTCTGACTCTTCTGACGAGTCTATCATCATAGAGGATGTCTCTTTCGAATATGTCCAGGATGCAGCAGGACAGATTGTGCGACGTTCAAGAGGGGGCCGCTCGAGCAACTCTCCAGTACATTCTTCACCGCCAACGCCACAAGACGACCAGCACGAACCACCATTGCAAAAACCGCACAATCTATCGTCACCAGCAGTACGGGAGGCTTTGGCCGCCGCCGATTCACACCCCAGAAGAGGATCACTCTCCCGCTCGGAAAGCGCCCATTCCATTATGATGGGTGCAAGCACATCTACGGCGGTCGGATCCACATCAGCACTCTCAGCGTCGACGGCACCCCTCAACTCCATGGTTAGAACGTTGCAACGAACAAGCTCTGGGCCGGTCAGAGCCGCGCCACGACGCGCCGATGGTGTCGAGGAACCGCCCACCAAGACACGTACCTCCGCCCTGACCGCGCACGATCCTGTCAAGATTCAAGAGCTGCAACAGAATAAACAACGTGCTACAGAGGTACATTCGCGTCTGGTGGAGGAGAAGCGACGCACGGCAGAAAAAGAAAACATGGACGCTCTTTCATCAGCTGGGTCGGTGGAGCAGGATCGGGAACACGAACACCATTGGCGGAGGAGCAGTGATCAGGACGGGCAGGATCGACATTTCAGGCAGCAGGCGACGCGCTCTCAGCATGACGTGTCGAGCTCGGCGATGCTGCCGACGGGTCGCGCTGCTTCATCAGCTATGAGGAGTAGTGCTGGAGGCATCGGTCGACCTTTAGGGGAAGCGGGAGCGTCTCAGCGAGCCCGGGGAATGGCAGTTCCTCCATCTACCAACGCTGCTCGACGGATTGCCAACAAAACTGGCTCGAAATACCCAGTAGGGTCTGTAAATCGCAGGATAACCGAGACGGAGGTCGAGTCTGAAAGCTGTCCTACGGACCCGGAGGACTATCAGTCAGGTATGTTTGCGCGCGTGCTCTTCCTCACCTTGTACTGATTGTCAATAGATGCGCAGCCCGAGCCATTGTCAAGATCAGGGAATACTCGACCACGGCGGTCTGCCAGTCTGAGCGATGCTCTAGGTAGGTGAAGACCTGCAACGCGTACTTTTTCGTGCTCATATTCTTCCCTTAGCGCACGACGAGCATGGGATGCTGCGATCAAGTACTGCACAAAACGGAAGCTTGAACGGTGTTAACCGTCAGCCTCACTCTCGGCCGACCTCTTCGCTAGGTTACTCGACGTCAGGAGATACCTTGGTTCACAACGAAGATGGGACGAGACGGTCGGCGATCTCAGATAATGCACTGAAGCGCAAGCGTGAGTCCATGTCGACCACCCCCTGTGGTATCTGTACCGATGACCTCCTTCCAGAACTCAGCGAAGATCTCGAGAAACTCAGTCTACAGCAAGCACCACAACAGCCTTCGATAGTCCGCAAGTCACCGTCTCCCACTCAGCTCGCGGGTTCGTCCGCCTCAACTCGCTTGCGCGCCACGTCAGGACACAGACGTCGCGACTCCGACACCGTGCGTAACACTCAAGCGACAGCGGGCCCATCTGGCTCGGTCGGATCACCTACTCCGGCTGCTGAGTCAGCTGCTGCACCTCCCGATAGGCACTCGCCGTTGAGCCGGGCTGCTGTCACTTCAGCTCGTCATCGACGTAGTCCAACTGCACCTGAAGTACCGACGACCAGCAAGCTCATTGGCTCGTCCGCAAAAGCCACTTTGGCTGGCAAGACATGGGCTTCAGGGGGCTCTAGCAGCCATGCACCATCGGATAGAGAACCCGAACACCATGAGAGGCGCGAAAACCTTGTAGCAACTCGAGATCCACCACCTGCTCCGGTTGCCCATCCTGAAAGGCGCGAAAACCTCGTCGCGTCTCGGGGCCCACCACCTGCACCCCAAAATCAGGTCAACATGGACTACCAACGACTGTACGTTCAGCAACAGAAGCAGCAGGCTGCTCAGAGCAAGCTTCCTGCGACCATGGTCGTACGTGTTGAGATATTGGCCTTAACGTTCATTCCCTAATCCCGAACCTTCTAGGTGAACAAACGACCTTTCTACAGACTCGACTTGATTGGCAAAGGTGGCTCTTCTCGTGTCTTCAGGGTTCTTAATTACGAGACGTGGGAGATGTTCGCCATCAAGCGTGTCTCCTTGGATCAGCTCGACGCAGAGACTTTCAAGGGATACACCAATGAAATCAGTCTGCTGAAGCGACTTGAAGGCAATGCTCGTATCATCAGGCTCTATGAGAGCGAGATGAAGCCTGGGAACACTCAAGGCAGTAAAGGCCATTTGGTGTTGCTGATGGAGCTTGGGGAGATTGACATGGCGAAGTTGCTGAGCGAGCAGATGAAGGAGCCCCCGAATATGGTCTGGGTCGCTTACTATTGGCAGCAGGTGAGTACAGCACTCCGCTCGCGCGGTCTTGGAACTGACTTCTCATCGCCTTTCAGATGCTTCAAGCTGTACAGATCATTCACGATGAGAAAATCGTCCACTCTGATCTGAAACCGGCAAATTTCGTCATGGTCAAGGGACAGCTTAAGCTCATCGATTTCGGCATCGCCAATGCCATCGCGAACGATACCACCAATATTCAGAGAGACCATCACGTAAGTTCTAGAGCGACACTGCATTCCTCCGCTCGCCCTGACCTTGTAACCAGATGGGTACGGTGAACTACATGAGTCCGGAAGCTATCGAAGGATCCGAGGGCAACCGAAAGCTCAAAGTCGGTCGCCCTAGTGATGTCTGGTCGCTGGGGTGCATTCTCTACCAGATGGTATACGGCCACCCACCGTTTCACCACTTGACGATGTACCAGAAGATGAAGGCCATTCCGGACCCCAGTCATGTCATCAACTTCCCTGAGTTCAATTCGCACTGGCCCGGGTCTCAAGCGTCGACACCTAACTCTTCCACGGCTCAATCTCATCCAAGAGGAAACCGGGTCAGGCAAGATGTCATCGATACGATTCAGCGCTGTTTGCAGAGGAATTCGAAGGATCGTGCCACCATCCCCGAACTGCTTGATCTCGACTGGCTCACGATGAGACCTCGTACGTCTTCTTCCTGTCTAGAGTGGTCTTTTATCACATGCTGAACTTTGCTGCTAGTGGAAACTGCCCCGCCACCACCTGTTAATGTTCATGAGCATCTTGCAGAAGATCAAGCTGTGATAGATCCGCATTTTATGATGCAACTCTTAGAGTATGGCATGAGGCTCGGACAACAGCAAAAGGATCCAGCGCAAGACATTGATCTAGAATCTGAAGCTCGTGTAAGTCTTTACTCAGCTATGAACAACTGAGGTCTTGGCTCACTCTCGCTTTCAGCGGCTTATCACGGAGTTGAGGAAAGTCACTACCTCCCAGTAGCGCACCGGCCGAACCTGCGCTCGTTGTTTTTCTTTTGCTCTTGGACATTTTCATTCTGCATCACCTGAACACCTGCATATTTCTTTCTTCACACAAGTCCATAATATGTACCTCTCATGTTCCCGGAAAACGCTCTGATCATATGTTACCCCCATTTCTTTCGTAGTTAGCCCGTCCTGTGTACTCGCATTGCCAGCTTTCTTATCAGCTATGTCCCCCTTGCTATCTTGCCTGCTATTTATTATGTCCAGCCAGTATGTACTCACCATGTACGCCACCTATAGGCCACACTTAGGGCAGCTTGCCTTATCGACCATCCAATCCGCACTCCGTCCGCACGTCCGACGAGTCGCTTGATTCTTGTTCAACAACTTGCGTGTTGTGGAGCGCAGATCCTAAGCGGGCTGCACACCTCATGGATCTACTCATTATAGTACACATCAGATGTGTGCAAAACCTTCTCTGGCGCACATGCCAATGCCCTAGTTTGTTGTGTGCCTGTTCACCGTGCAGGTTGATTACAGAGGAGACCGTCGACCGACCGAGCTTTTAGTCACATGAAGCGACGCTCACAAGACCCTCTCAGACGTCACCCTCGGCCTGACCTTCTGTTCCTGTCGGTGTGAGCTGATGAGTACAGTAACTGGCTAACCTCGACAAACAGAGCAAGTCCGAAGAGGTCCGACTCGACAGTGATCTAGGTTCGCTTCGTACCTGCCATTCGCCATGGCCAGCTTCAAGTTCATCGATAACGTTATAACAGGTACAGTCGACCGGGAGAGCCTTCCAAGTCTTCAGGTAAGCTATACAAAATAGGCAAGGGCGCGCTCAGAGGTCAGGGTGTGATTTATGTGACTCTTCGTACAGCCCTAGCCATCGGTGGAGGGCCTGTTGAGCTTTACTTGATCCACCTCAGGCTCAGAGACTGACTGCGCTCTTGGTCCCTTGGATATGTCGCTATTCACTATCGGGTCGCTGAAACCTTTCCTGGGATAGATTGATAATGGGGCGACGTAAGCAGCTTAAAACTCAATCAAGGGTATTACTTGGTACGTAGACGCACCGACAACGCACCGATAGGGATGCAAGTCGTCTAGGCTCTCATCTTAGTCTATGGCCATGGCACTTCCGTTGTATCATGTCTGCGCGAGATCATTGGCCTGGTTCCACACCCAAGTCTTGTCTGGCCATCGCATAAGTTAACAGCTTTCTTCAGGTGTTTCAACCGATTTTATCTGACGCTTTGAGCAATCCTGGTGACCCTCGAAGACTCAAACTCTGAAAGCGTGAAGTTGAGGCCGATCCGGAGGCACCTTGCCTCGATCGGATCCGGAGGTCGGACCTTGACAATTTGGTTGTTTGTAAAGTTCCGTTCTGAATGCAATCTGAATGCTTGGATGTGCTCACGGATCCATCGTAATTTTGACGCGCACTCAGCGCTGGCGGACTGACGGCCAACAACAGAGTTTATTTCGACGTGCCGTTTAGATATGTACGGTGAATATCTTCCTCCCGTTCTAGAGTTCTTGCATGCCGGCCAGATCGTAAGGGGCAGTACTCGGCAGACTGGGTGCTTATCGATTCAAATGCTTTCGAAAACGGTACCGACAAGTACTGTAGGGCCTCATCGCAGTGCTCAACGTTGAGCCACTCAAGCGGTACTCTCACGGACAGGAGGTTATCTCTGAGTATGTAATGCACCTTATCCTCCTCGGCCAGTCTTCCGCTCTGCGAGAATATTGCTTGGGGTAGTGACGGCTCGGGTGTTTGATATTAGTGCGTCGGCGATCAATCACTGAGATGTGACCGCCCTAGTAATCGTGACATGATCTACTACCTTTTCTCTTCCGGGTGGTCCGGGTCGTGCGCGCGTTGGCCCTTCCTCCGCACGTCTGTTAGATCTCTTCAACGTATCTCCTTCCACTTCTGGTATCCCGCTAAGCTCTGTTGATGTCGTCCGGACAATTTGTGCAAAGACTGCCAGACTACGCAAAACCAAGCCGATCTCCAGGTCTTTAGGAGTTACCAGCCCCAAGGCAACCGTCGAGCTCTTACCTTCTGCGTACCCCCACTCTAGATTGCCCAGAGAAAAGGCTCTCCCTGGGTTCCTCCACCTGCGTTCTCACTAGTCAGATTCTCACAGTCGCTCATCTCGGTCTTGTCCTGCTTACACAGTTTCTCTGGCGTTCATACAGCGCTCATATGAACCGACCCGGTTTTGTTTTTATTCCGCGTGGTCGTTGATTTTACCATGCAACCATTGAACCGAATGCAATGCAGTTTGATCTTCAGCCTTACTCTATCATCTCGTACGTTTCAGATCTCAGCCGCTTAGATCTTGTACGCCTGCGCTGTTCTCGTACTACCGGACCAGGCATGCGGCGTTTGAATTTCTACAACCGTCTAGCTTGGATCGAACGTTCTCACGAGGTTCCCTCGGTGAGAGATATGGGGACGCATATAATGACATCTCCGTCTGCTCTACTTCGTTTGTTCGCAACCCACTTCACTCCCTGCTACTCTCAACAACATGATGCCCTTCCGCAATATCCGTAACCCAAGGCCTTGCCAACGCTGCCGCAAGCTTCACATTCGAGTTCGTGCTCAACTTGCTTCGCTGATCCTCTCGATACTCACCGCGTCGCCTTTACAGTGCATCGCTTCCCCCAACAGCGAGTCGTGCCAGAAGTGCCTCCGACACAAGTGGGATTGCGTGCCCGTCAACCCCTTGCGCTCCATGCCGCGAAGCGTTCGCAAACAGCAAAGCAGCGTTCCGAAGGCCGCTGTCCCCGCCGCACCCTCCCCATCTTCGTCATCTAGCTGTTCTACTCCAGACACAGTACACTCCGATTTAAGCTCTTCCCCTTCGGTGGCCCCATTGTACCCGGAGTGGCAAGCACACTACGAGGTCAGATCCATCGGCCTGATCTCAGTCTTTACATCGTGAACTCATACGATCTCTCCATACAGCGCGACAGCAGCCACCACTTGCAGTTTCCATCCTTCAGCTCTTCCCCGGAGTATCTGGAGCCTTCCAACCTGCGGTCATCCTGGGAGCATCTACCGTCCCCTCATGCTTCGAGCTCACACCAGGGAAGCTCGTGGCTTCCTGAAAGCGCCCCCCCTGCGCGACCTCACCCCACTCACTTTCGCCCACTTCATAACGACTTGTTGCCACCGCCGCTTCCTTGCGAGCTGTTCTTCCCGCAGCGCACCAAAACATCAAAGTCGTCTCCGAAACTCCCGCCGAGCTACCATCGCTATGCTCAAGAATATTCAACACATCCTCTCTACGCCTCAAGAGCTGTTCATCCACCTAGTCACACTGCTCGCGCGGCTCACCCAACTCCGGGAGATAGTCCTTTGTGAGTATTTTACGACCACCCGTCCTGCCTTGCAACGTCGCTCATCGCATAAATTTAGATGTGTCTGCCTCGACGCTCCATCTGGCCAATGTTTCTGCTCCCCCCACCAGAACTGCGGCTGTGCGATGGGTCGATTCTCCCGAGTCCACTGTTACAACACCCGCTGAAGTGACACTCACTTCAGCGTACCTCCTATCTGTCGAAAATCTTGGATATCACCACTCATACCCACTTCCAAGTTCCAATCCGCATTGCATCGCTGTCTCTCTCCTACTTGGATATTTCGTTTCACGGCTCCACAACGCTATCGCATCCGTCGTATAATTTATTTACAGGAATTCATGTTGTGTAATGTACCAATAACGCCCCAGTTTTCTACTTTCACTTCCCTCCCTTCCGCAGCCTCCTGTTCTACAACGAGGCTTCCGGATCCACGTTAATCATGGCCTCGTTCTCCGCGTATTAGACGGGTGTCATTTCTGTATTTTATTATGTACCGTAGACGATTCACGACGGTGGCTTTACGATTACTGCCAAATCCTTCACTAGCATCTCTGACCGACCGCCCGAGGCCTTCATGTTCACAAAGCGGGAAAAAAAAGATTGCCGCCACACTGCGCTATGGCCGAACAAGGATGCCTCGCTGCAGCTCATCTCATCTCAGCGCGCATGATGCGGGGAAAGCCCATCGATATCTACCATCAGAGATGCGGGGTATCCTCATCAAGAATCCCACATGGTTGGGAGTCATGATGTTTATTCTACAGTGCCGACCACTTACGTCCTCTTTGAGCGAAGGCAGCTGTACGAATGTAACTCTGCATTACTAGAAGGTACCGTGTACTCCATCGGGTCCTTAACGCAGCGGTCGAGGCCATCCAAGGATGTTGCCACCATATATCTTGCTTTTTGATCGCCAATATACCTGCGACTGGACGCACAGTGGACGAGTGGCGTTCATGGCTATCGGATACCACTATTTCTTGGTAGGTTCGATCGCTTACAGTAGTTGCTTCCGAGCCACTGCAATCGAGACTTCTCGGTGACTCGCTTGTCGAAAATCAAACAGTCTGCTCAATGAAGTAAACACCAGCTCACTCACACCTTACCGTCGGATAACTGTAGAGTAGATCTGTGATCATCGATGCAAAGACAACCCATTCCCAGTACTCGTTCAGTGCGCATACAGTCTCTTGCTAGCTTACTACTGTGTACATACTTCCACATGGCCGACCGCGGAGGCGGTGGGATCCGGACTTTCTCGTTTGAGCTCATCTGTATTCGAGACCTCTTTTTGGCTGCTATGAAAAAACAGCATACACAAGTCCGGTGTGCGATGTAGCGCCTGGGCTTAGCATTCATATAGCTGAGCAATGCACTTTGTGTGAAACTTGCTGCACATGTACTGCCCAGACGAAACAGACCGAGGCCCTAGGACGTATATGATACAGTCTGCGCAAGAATGCGAGCGCATCTCACCGCAGCACGCTTGACGATCACGACTTGTTTATTTCTAGACCAGCAACGGTTGCCTCGGGTCCTCGATGGATGGCTTGGACTGACGTCAGGTCCCTGGGGTTCCTGGAACTCCCTGGTCGTCAAAGTAGGTGATAACACGCAAATGGTTGGATGACGACGGATGGTATAAGAAGTAGGTATGGTCGGACGCTGTTACAACAATTAGTTGCTACTCTGTAAAGAAGAAGCAAAGCTGAGACCGCACCCAGTGGTTAGATTTATAGATAGAAGTAAATACTCAAGAATACATAGCAGAAACGAGAACGAGAGCAAGAGATGGAGGACAGGCACAGATGCAGAAGATTAGAGAGCGAGAAGGACGATCAGAAGCCCAGTCGTACACGAGGGAACCACGAAGCCACTACTTCCCATGCGGGAAAGGTGCAAAGTCGACTTCACGATCTCGGTCGACAGTAACTTTCACGCCCGGAGCACGTTCCTCCCCAAGAACGTCGGTTACGGCGCCTTTAGACTCGACCCCAGAGGAGTCACCATTCGACCAGCTAGCGTCGGGCTTTCCGTCCCCATGCGTGACCGAACCAGAGTGCATGCGGTCGATAGTGAAAGTCGTGTCGTTCGGCCTGTTCGGACCGCCATGGCTCGGCCGAGAGGAGCTGGTGGGATGGGTCGTGCTCCCGTTGGACGTAGAGTTGGTAAGCGCGAATGAGCCACCGTGGACAAGCGAGCCACGGACGGACAGGATTATCCGCATTGTCATCGTCGTGGTGAGCACAGTAGCCATGCTGGAGGAGAAATGCCACACAGAGCCTAAGCCAAAAGCAGACACAGCAATGAAACGAAGAGCGCGCACCTGGTCACAATCGTCTTGATCGGATCCTCAGTACCAGTGGGCTTCATGATGAAGAAGAATAACATGTTGATGAGGTTCACAACACAGACAGCCTGCACGAAGTTTCTTCAGCTGATATTCCCAGCATCAGTGGGGTCATGAGGACTTACACCGTATAGGTTGAGTCCATCTCGCAGCATCAACTTCCATGCTCCAATCGGTTTCGTCTTGAGAGAAGCGATGGAGCGGTTGAAGGCCAGCATAAACTTCAGGATCTGATGTTTGAGCGTGATCACTGGAGTATCAGCCGTTTGCACTCACGGAAGTGGTATAAAGGAGCGTGGGAGCGACCCAGTAGATGCCAACCCAGCTGCTCTTCGGACCGGCAATGCACCCTTGACCGTCCTCAAGAGGGACAGCTGTGAGAAAGATCATTGATATCAGATATATGGAGATGAGGCGGCGTGGTCTCGAACGTTCTTACATCGATAGAAGCCACAGGCAATGGCGGTGGTGACGATCTGGAGAGCGAGGAGTGCACCCATTCCCAAGAGGACTGTGCGGTTTTTCTCGTAGATAGCATGGATGCGAATGACATGGACGGCTAGGAGAGTATCGTATCAGGAGTCGGTGCTAGATCATGGATATATTTGACACACCTGATGTAGCTGCCAATAGGACAGCAGTGCAGATGGGTTCGAAAAGATAGAAGCGGCTGCAGGTCTGCACAGGGCCAGTCAGCGTTGGAATGTGCAGACAAGACTATGGAGTTTGCGTACGTTCTGGGTCCACTTGGTATCGAAAAATGCCACGGCTAATGGACAATGGAGATTAAGAGGAACACCCAGACCGCGAAGAAATACATGAACGCACCGACGATAATGAACTCAATGGGCATGAAGAGGCGCATGAAGTGGAACAGGACCTTGAGGGCGGGCCATTCTTTGGTCCTGAGGAGCCTCCAGGTCCTGGGGCTAAGAACAAGTGTGTCCCATGCGGCAACAGTCAGGGTGCAGACGAAGAAGTATTTATGCGCAGAGAGGTGCGGAGGCAAATCCAACGAGGCAGGAAGCTGAATCGGAGGTACACCAGTGGAATTGCTCATCGATAACGAGGTCGCTGGAGGTCACTTCGCTGAGAACTTCTGCAAATCGCGTCCGGAGGGGGTACCGCTGGAGGGAGGAGGGATGGTGAAAACGGTTCGAAGGAGTCAAGTTAAGAGTATATACCACTTGGCAGGTCATTCCCACCGTCCATCAAATTACAGTAGTTTCATCAGTTGCACTGCCATCCAATCTCAGCTTTCCCCTGTACCACCGACTACACGGAACCCTATCATACTTTTATCACCACCCATGGAGGTAAATACAGATACAGTACTACACTAATCTAGTTCGATGATCATGCCATCCTCCAAGTCATCGTACCCGTCGAACGGGTTCTCATCGTCTTCCTCCGAGTCCGAAGGCTCGAAATACTCCACCTCTACACGCTCCTTGAGCCACGTCTCTGCCTCGTCGTCAAGTTGATCCCCTTCAGCTACGTACACCTTCTTGAGAGGCATCCCAGCCCTCTCTCGGACTGCGACCATATCCTTCAACTGATCACCGTCGACGCCCATCGTAACCAACGTGTCCAGGCGTGGAACAGGCAACTGATCTCCGCCTTCGGGAACAGTCCGTAGCTTGTCGAACCACACCGGATCCAGATCCCTCAAGTTGAGGTTCAGATTCTTGCAGTTTTGCAGCTCAGCGTACAACAAGTCGATCGCCTTGTGCTCGGTGGGCATGCCCGCTATCTTCAGCCTCTCGAGCTGCGACAGCAGAGACTTCCTGCCTCCTGGGATCGGTTCTACGAGCTGCTTCACGAAATCCGAGTAGTCGTCAGTGTCGTAGTCGAGGGTGAGGGTGTTGACGTTGATAAATGCGAGCCTCTTCATGAGGGCTACGATGTACGCTGGCTCCTGGTACCGCATCATCAGGTTCTTGATCGAGGGCAGTTCCACAGTGTCCGTTGACCATGAACTGGGCTCCCCGCCGGGACCCGCCTGGCAGAGCGTCACGGTCTCTAGGGCAGGCGAGCTCTTCAGGACAGTGATGAAGTGATCCCATGACGGCCGGACATCCTTTGCATGGTAGGCGAGCTCTATGTCGGTGAGGTGCGCGAAAAGACCAGGGCTATCCCAGTCGATGTGAACGCCCCATAATGCCATGACGCTGAGTTTCGGCGCATCTCCATCTAAAATCCGGAATGATTGGCTGAGCTCTTTGGGTTCGAACTCTTCGGCCTCATCGGCGTCGTCGTAATGGTAGAGTTGGAGTGTTTCGAGCAGAGGGGCAGATGGGCACTTAGATAGTGCGGTGAGGGCGGTGTGCATGTGGGCGTAGTCGCTGGTCAAGAGCTGGAAGGAGCGCCAACGGGAAACGTGGGGTACGAGGAGGACCATCATAGTAACAATGTCCTCCTGTGAGTAGAAGGGTTGTTCTTCTGGTGCCGAGTCACTGTCTGAATCGGATCCCGACCCGTCATGTGTAGGTTCAACAAGCCGAGCGCGTTGGCAGTCGATGTCGATATTTAACGGGTGACCCTGTAATCGCTCGAGGAAGGCTATCGAGCGTGCGAACGGTCGGCCTTCGGAGAAGGAAACGGTGGCCCAAAGACCCGGGGAGGATAGCGCGACCTCTCTCCAGTGTTTGCATACGTGCGATACGAGAATCTGGAAGAACTGCTCCGAGTCGTCGTACGAGCTGGAAGATGACGATGATCCTGATCCTGAGCAACAGCTGCCATCCTCTTCCTCGTCCTCGTCGACCCACTCTCCGCTCGCGTCGTTCGCGTCAGCGTCCGGTAGGTCCTTGAGCTGAACGCCCTCTGGTAACTCGTGCTGCTTCGTTGGAACGGAATCGTTGAGGGAATCGTCGTCGTCGTCGGATTCCACTTCCGAGCCGGTAAGATAGTCAAGCTCATCGTCTTCTTCTTCTTCAACTGGATAAGCGCCAATCTCGAAAATGTACGCGAGGAGTTCGTTGGGAAGATTATTGATTGGGCAACCCTTTGGTGGCTTGTACGGGTTGTTGTGCAGTAGATCTTCTGTGTACTTTGTGAAGAGTTCGTTCTTCTCCTGCTCGGTAGTTGATATGCTGGCTGAGGCAGTAATTGCGCTCTTAAAGCCGCTAAGAATATCGCGCTCTGCGTCTGCTTTGAGATTAGACGGCATGGCTAAAAGTTTTGGGAGGAGATCAAGGAGATAAAGAAATCACTGTAACGTGATCATAATCTACGTCAGACAGCCTTCCTTTTGGCTCGCAAGCACTTTGGAACCGGCCACATCGAGTGCTGGCCTGGTCGAGGTCTAGTTTGAGGCCAGAGTTGCACAAAGTTTATAAATATGCCCACCCTCTTTGCACATTCTTCATTCTTCTCTCACGACAACCATGTCTTCCCCCTCTGATAAATCCCTCAATGCCCAAGTCGACCGACTTCGTCTCGAGCTTCACGAGCTCAAACAAGAGCAAGGCGCTCTCGACGTCAGAATCGGCGATTACCTCCTCACCCGTCTCGAACAGCTCGGCGTCCGCTACATCTTTGGCGTCCCTGGTGATTTCAATCTAGGCTTTCTGGTATACTTCTCGGTCGTTACGTCTGTTGATCTCTCTCTTATTCATTCACTGTGATGCACAGGACCTTGTTGAAGACCATCCTACCATCAAATGGGTTGGTAACTGGTGAGTCTTCAGTAACCCCATCCGGTCACCGCTCGCTGAGCTACGTGTTACTGATGCTGTTCACAGTAACGAACTCAACGCCGCGTACGCAGCGGACGGTTATGCCCGCGTGAAGCAACAGCTTGGCGTCGTGATTACAACGTAAGCTCTCAGTGTTCCTGCTACGCCCCGAGAGGCAAACCGATCTTCTGGGCTTGTTTCAGCTTCGGCGTTGGAGAGCTCAGCGCCATAAATGGCATCGCAGGAGGTACGAAGCCTCCAATTGACTCGCTATGGACGGCTCCGAGCTTGACTTCAATGATCAGCCTTCTCGGAGATGGTCCCAGTTCTTCATATCGTGGGCGTCCCGAATACAAGCCAACAAAAAGCGAAACCAATGCTACACCATACTCTCGGAGACGGCCGCTTCGATGCTTACCAGAAGGCAGCTGAGCAATTCACGATCGCCCAGGTTCAACTCGATGACGCGGAGACCGCCGCGAAAGACATCGACAGGGTCCTAGAGGCCTGCATTACCAAGGTACGAATATCGCCACATCTAGGATTTCCTGCAGCAAACCTGATTATTCACTCAGGCCCGCCCGGCGTATCTGACGGTACCCACCGACATAGCATTCAAGAAGATCAAGTCAGATAGACTGAAGATCCCTCTATCCGACGCGTTGGCTCCCAACGATCCTCATACCGAGCAGACTGTTATTGATGAGATAGCTCAGCTTGTCGAGAAAGCGCAGGGCAGCGTTGTCATCCTTGTTGACGCTTGTGCAAAGCGTCACCACTGCCAACACGAAGTCGCGTTATTGGCTAAGAAGACTGGGTTCCCTGTTTTCTCGTCGCCCATGGGGAAGACCGCTGTCAGCGAGACCTACGAACGCTATGGAGGAGTACGTTATCTCCCCGATTGTCTCCTCTGAACTCAGTTCTGACCTGCGGTGTCTTCGGGGAATGATAGATATACGTAGGCTCACTCAGTCGCCCTGACATCAAAGATGCCGTGGAATCCGCCAAGTTGATTCTTTCCGTCGGTGCGCTCAAGAGTGATTTCAACACCGGCGGTTTTACCTACAAAGTGCCCCGCGGCAAGACGGTTGAAGTAGGCACCCTTCTTCTCTTGCATTCTTCTTCACACATTCTGATGAGCTGACTATCACCTTATCAGCTACACTCGACCCACACTGCTATCCGATATGCAGTCTATCCGGAGATCGCGATGAAGGAGCTGCTGCCCAAGCTAACCGCGCGTCTGTCTGCCGGGAGTCAATCGTACAAGATTCCAGCGTTTACGTCGAAATTGCCGGAGGAGTCGGACTCCAAGATCTCCCAAGCATGGTTCTGGCCTAAGATGGGGACGTTCTTCCAGCCGAAAGACGTCCTCCTTGCGGAAACTGGCACTAGCTCTTTCGGGATCCTCGACGTTGCGCTGCCGAAGGATGCGATCTTCGAGGCGCAGATCCTTTGGGGCAGCATTGGGTGGACGGTTGGTATGTTTTACGGACTGCTGCCGGCCATCTCAGTATGACTGACTAGCACTGATCGCGCAGGATCTACGCTCGGCGCCGCAGTAGCCGCCCGGGAGATGGGACTAGGAAGGACTATCCTCTTCATCGGAGATGGGAGCTTGTAAGCGCTGCATTCCACTGATTACCCCACTTCATTTGATCTGATATTTCGTTCCAGGCAGCTTACGGTTCAGGAGCTGTCTACGATGCTGAGAGAAGGGCTCAAGCCTATAATCTTCGTGCTAAACAATAGTGGTTACACTATTGAACGTTGGCTTCACGGGAAGCACCGGTGCGTGTAATCTCCGGTCGAGCCGGGAGTCTGAGCGTCTGACTGACCAAACGAACTGTTTACAGCAAGTACAACGACATCGCGAACTGGAACTGGACGGCGCTGCTTGGCACGCTCACCACTTCCCCGGAGGTCAAGCACAAGTCGTACACCGTGCACACCAAGGACGAACTTACGGCTTTGCTGGAGGACAGCAAGTTTGCGAAGTGCGAGGAGGGGATGCAACTCGTGGAGGTTATGATGGACCAGTTGGACGCTCCTAGGGCTTTGCTCGCGCAGGCGGAGTTGAGCAATACTTCGAATGTCTATGCGGAGGATCTGTCTTAGCCTGTGTATATCTGGATAGCTGGACTAGGGTTGGAGCTCGGGGAGCCAGGCCTTGTGGGTGAAGCCATTCTCCGTACTTCGCCCTCAGAGTTTGCGCCATATCAATGAAGAAAGGAAGCAACGTCTGTGTTTGTACGCGTAAAAACACTTTGCAGCATGTACTATTCGAATGTCACATATACGCCTATACGCCTCTGTCTCCCTACGCTCTATCTGCTCTCGGGTTTAGATGCCTCCTGGACCTCCTGCTTCCACACCTCCGCGAAGTGAGCGATATCCTTTCCGCTGCTGATATTCAACGCGTCGAAAGGCATCATGTTATGTTGGTTCGCAGGCCCGCTTGTGTTCGCTGCTGGATGGGCGGCAGAGTCGATGACGAGGAGCTTAGGCTCCTTGGGACGAGTCTGATGGAGATCGAGTAACTCTTCGTATGTGAATAGCAGAGGATCGGTTTTGGGTAAGTAGGGGTTGAAGTCGATGATGTGGCCGCTTGAGTAGTCTCGCGTGAGTAGGAAGTCGAATACATCTGAAGAGTGGAGTTTGAGTTATGCGGGAGGGGAAAAATGAGGATGGTGCAGAACGTACAGTTAGTTGTCTCTAGCATCTTGAGCTGGATATGATCCTTGAAGAAGGTCGCCAGAGTCTCGACGATCTTGGCTTGGTTGTTGGCCTCGTTCATGAAGTCGTAGAAGTTCGTATCGCGTTGGGATATCGCTGTCATCCAGTCAGCTCGACAAGGTGTTGGCATGACAGAGCCTCATACCAAAGAGCGTGTTATCCCGCACGAAGCAGCGAAGCTCCCGACTGCGGTCGACAGGGTACCATTTCCGGAGCACGAGCTCCAGATCGTATGTGGCCTCAGCTCCGGTAGAACTGTAACCGTCAAACACGTCCTCCTTGCTCAGGTCGTGAGTGATGAAGTCGGATGATTTGAGGAGAAGGTAGATGTCTGCGGGGCAGGTACATTTCAATGGTGAACCTGCGGGAAGTACCCACGACGCGTCCTACACCGGGGTATCAGTGGACGCGACGAAATAGATAGACGAGACCTTTTGGGTCGTACGCACCTTTGGGGATGAGAAGTTCATTTTGGGAAACACGGCGCCGTATTCTGTTATACATGCTCGGATCTGCTCGTCCAGCTCTGGGAAGGAGAAATGCCGTTGTCGGCCATCGTCAGATTCATCGTCGCTGTCATGCGGCGCGGAGTTCCCGTCATCATCTGAGTCCGACAATGTGCTCTCATACGGTCTGTCGAGCAAGTAGAGGGAAGGGCGTCTCAATTCATTGGAAGGGTCAACGATTGAGTAGAATGGCCACGGACATGTCTTCAGAGCCTTGAGGTACGAATACGCCGTCTGAGCGAAGATACTCCTCAAACTCTGTGCTGAGAGGGCGGATAACGGTGGATCGGATGGTCTGTGCTTTGAACTTTGGGTACCAGGAGGAGAATTGACATGATAAGATTGTGGCTGGCGTTGAGTCGGGAAAGAGCGACATTTTGGAGACACTGCCACACCTTTCCACCTTTGTGGACGACCGCCACCGCCGACGCAAGAGCAACCTTGGGCGTACCTAAACTTTAGGTGCTCCTTATTCGTTTGGTACGCGCCGTGATTCAACGTTCAACGTTCACCCGCCAAGCACTTCAAGTCTAGCAAGTAATGCAAGCACTCTGACTGAGGCCCAGCTACAGAGCATTCTGCTGATACGTAGGGCCTTTCGCCTCGGGGATGAGACGACTGCCTGCCTGTCTTCTCATGATACATCAGTAATCCGGTTCTATGTTCCCCGCGAAGACAAAGCAGGCGCACTACCGTCTTCTTGCGTCTTCTACGGGTTTCTGGTACCTCTCTCTGCTTTGTGTTCTCGAATGAACTCAGATGATGTAGTTCTCAACAGACTGCTCCCGCTTCCGTTCCCGTGCAACAATCGCGGTCTTCAGTGCTGGTCTTCTCTTAGTGCAGCCTGATACATATTCACATCAGGTGCGTTGAACCAGGTCCTCCATCATACTGCAATCTAATGACCAAGCCAGGTCGCGGCACGATAATTGCGAAAACTTTTTCTCACTCCGACCTTCTCCCAGCGCACTCTGAATTACCAGAATTTCATCATGACTCATGAGAAGTACAGGAAGGTTGTCTGAGGATCGGTTGCGTTATTTCGGCTGCTTGTATTTGTCACCGCATCACTGTATGGGACCGAAAGCCCGTAGTACATTAACGATTATTAGCCAACGAGATCATCTGCTGCGACTGAACGAAGGCTGCAGCCGAAATTGATACCATGATGAGCACTTACTCTTATGGTACTGAGAAGGAACCGGTCGACGCGGGTGTCGGAACCTGAGCAGCAGTTGAGAGGCGAGATGGGAGTGAACAAGTCGAACGAGTGCAGGAGGTACACATCTCGTCCCACTTTTTGTAACTCGAGGAACGCGGTTCGACACGTCGGGGCCGGCCACTACTTACCGTCGGCGTTTTCGAATGATCGGGATGATCTGAATTTCTGGAGAAGAAATGGCAATTTCATAATTTTGAAAGGTCGTTCCATTCTTGCTTGCTGTCCCCCATTTGTTAGGAACACGCTACAGTCTTCCCCACTTCACCCCTCAGGAGCCTACATCTCTCATTCTCAATGGCAACCGCTCGCGATAACTATCTCGTCATTGGAGGCTCCGGCTTTGTGGGGCGACACATCGTCCAGCAGTTGTTGGCTAGAGGAGACACAGTCTCCGTGCTGGACATTGTACAGCGGTACCACGACACCCCTTTCTACTCTGCCGATATCAGCGAGCAGCAAGAAGTTGCCGCAGCGTTGCAGAAGGTCAGCTTCGTCTCTCGATATCACGTACACTAAGAAAGCTGACCGCTCGCAATCCAGTCCGGCGCAACATGCGTAATCCACACCGCTTCCCCGCATGCTGGCCTCAACGATGCAGCCCTGTACTTCAAAGTGAACGTGGACGGAACGAAGGCCATTATTGCTGCTTGTGTGCAGCAAGGTGTCACCAAGCTCGTATTCACTAGCTCTGCTGGTGTCATTTTCGATGGGGGGGACATCATCAACGCAGACGAGAGGACCCCTCTGCCGGAGACACCCCTTGACGCTTATAACGAGTCGAAGGCGAAGGCGGAAGAGGCAGTCCTGCAGGCTAACGGTATTGGAGGTCTATGGACGGTCGCTCTCAGGCCCGCTGGCATCTTCGGGTACGCCGGCTCAACATCCGTAACCCAGTTCTGCCCACTAACGACAACCGCTGCCCAACAGACCAGGAGATAGGCAGGTCATGAGTGGCTTGTTCCAAGTATATGACCGTGGGCAGACACACTTCCAGATCGGCGACAACACCAATCTATTCGACTGGACCTACGTGGGGAACGTCGCCAAAGCTCACCTTCTCGCCGCCGACAAGCTCGGTCCACCGAAGTTCCCTCGTTTGGAGCTTACTGAGGACCACATTCCCGTGACGGACATTGAGCTCACTGCTGAAGAGGAGAAATTCACCAACTATACCCTTCCCTACGTCTCGAAAACCGCCCATGCACTCCGCATACCCACCTCCGAAGCGCGTCCTCTTGGCCCCTGCGTCGAACCACCTGTGAATGCCCGGGAGCTCGAGCAAGCTTACGCGGAACCTGAACACCCCCAGAACAGGCCTGTTATCCGTACCAGGTTCGACGCGTTGGCAGAGTCGTCGATTGCTCGTCACAAGTTGACACACGACGGCGCGTCGCCGCTGGACGTGTGTGGTCAGGTCTTCTTCATCACTAACGGCGAACCAGTCTACTTCTGGGACTTTCCTCGCGCGGTGTGGAAGCGACTGGACAAACTCTTCCCGGGGAAGAGAACCGAGCGAAGCGTCTGGAAGCTTTCCCAGACTATTGGCCTAACAGCGGCTACTGGGTCGGAATGGGTTGGCTGGATGACGGGCAAAGAACCTACGTTCACCAGGTTCAAGGTCTCGTACAGCTGCGCCGTCCGATGGCACAACATCGAGAAAGCTCGTAGAGTTCTTGGGTACGAGCCTGACGTTGGTATCGAGGAGGGCCTCGACAGACTCCTGGAGGTATGTTATCAATTGATCTCACTCATTGTCCTGAGCTCATTGTGTTTGTTCTCCACAGTGGTGGGCATCGGAGCACGGTCATCTGGTGTTGTCCGAGAAAAAGTAGGCTTCCATGCAGCCGCCTCATGTACAAACATATACTTGCCATCATACCCATCTATTCCATCGTAGTCTTACTTTCTTCTTGGTTTAATACATGTGAGGGCGGTCAGGTCATCACGGCAAATCGAGTTGCACTTGACGCACGAGATAAGATAATGTTCATGGCATGGGACGAATATAACCAGTGATTCCGAGGGGCCCTTCCATACTCCAGTCTGCATCGCGAAGCTATTACTCGCTTCCCGCCACCTCTTCAGAACGCGTCTGCTCAAGGATGAAATCTGCAGCCTTCCAATCCTCCCGAAATGTGCAAGCAACGATATCGCCACCGTGAGTTGCTCATTCCTCGGAGACGCGCTCGTGACTGCCAGATCCCTCTGTCCTCTCTCTCTACCCGCCAAGATTTCCGAGCTTGAATCTGACTCTGGTACCTCCTTCACAGCGTTCCTTTAGCAAGAAAATGGGCCGCCAGATACCCCGCTACGCCAGATCGCCCTCTTATCAATATGTCGCAGGGCGTACCTGGCAATCCACCGCACCAAAGCTTTGTTCAGGCCCTAGCGAGCGCTACTGCTGAGGATCAGCAGAGCTTTAGCTATGTTGACGTCGAAGGGACACCTGAGATAAGACGGGCTCTTGCGGCAGAGACGAAGGTACGTTTTACAAACTATAGACGACCCAACGCGCCTCCGCCGACACTTTCCGTTGCACAACCAGGTCGTCTATGGACCTTCCACTGACGTTGCGCCTGAGGATATTATGATCACTTCTGGTGAGCCTTTCTTCTGGGCTGAGCCTCGCTAAGTTCTCAATTAATGTCATCTTCAGGTTGCAATCTAGCGTTCACCGCTGTCGTAATGAGCCTAGCAGATGCCGGCGACGAGGTTATCCTCCCTGTACCATGGTACTTATGCTAATTCGTTCCACGAGTAAACCTTGGCTCATCCAGAAACTCCAGGTACTTTAACCACCAGTAAGCCCATCTCCGATGTGCACAGCTGAAGAGGAAGCTTACACTGTCCAGAATGACGCTTAGCCTCTTGGACATAACCACCATCCCGTTGAAAACCACCGAAGAAACGGGGTTCCTTCCTTCCGTCGAGGCATGCGAGAAGCTCATAACCAGCAAGACCAAAGCCATTGCGCTAGTAACGCCAAACAACCCCACCGGCGCCGTCTACCCACCCGCTCTACTCACCGCATTCCTGGAACTCGCTCGCTCCCGCGGCCTCGCTTTGATCCTGGACGAAACATATCGCGACTTCGTCCTCCCTGGACCTCCGCACGACTTATTCTCCTCCGACTTGCCCAACTCCTGGCGCACGAATCTGATCCAGTTATTCTCCTTCTCAAAGTCGTATAGCATTCCAGGCCTTCGCCTCGGTGCGATCGCCGCCTGTTCTTCGCATGCGCCATCGTTGGTGAAGATACTGGATACGTTGCAGATCTGTCCCGCCGTTCCTGGACAGCTGGCTCTAGCCTCTACCATGGCGTCTCTTAGACCCTCCATACAGACTATCGCTGCATCCATTGCCGAGCGTCAGAAGTTGTTCAAGAGATCCGTGCCAGAGGGCTGGAAGGTTGGTGCCCAAGGTGGATTCTTCGCTTTTGTCAAGCACCCTTTTAAAGATGTGACCTCTTCGGAGGTATGCATGCGTATGGCTCAGGAAGGAGGGCTGGTCACGCTGCCCGACGAGTTCTTTACCATGGATGGCGAGGGAGATAGATGGATACGCTTTTCGATAGCAAATGTAGGCGAGGCAGATATTCTGGAGGCTTGTAGAAGAATGGGCGGATGTGAACAGCAGTTTGGTTGGACGGTTGGTACATGACGTATGATTGTTATTGAAGATACAATGTAAAGAGCTGTTGATTACCCGAAGGGATGCGCTGTGGACGAGTACTTCTGAACCAAAAGGACCAAAGACCGAACAAACAGCCCTCGTTACTTCAGTCTTCAAACGACCCACGAAGGGAGCAGAGTGGTCCTGTAGCACATGAAGACAATAAAGGCGAGGAGTAGCGCGATAGCTTGGATGCCTTTGCGTAGAACGACGGAAGGTGGACCTTTGGCACCTGCTTTGTCGATGGCCTCGATCTCATCCTTGGTCAAGGGCGCTAAACAACGACACAACCGTTAGAATATGTGCACAGGCTGAGAGTGATGCTACCTACCAATGGCGTCGACAGCTAGGTACTCTTTGAGGTGTTCTTTGCTGGAGCTCGTACTGTGCACAAAATCAGCACGGGGAGATAAAGGAGAATGATCTTCTCACGTAACGATGACAGCCCTTTTAGCTCTCACCCACTGGAAGACAGCTTGAGTTGGAGTGATCTTGAGGCGTTTGGCTGCATCGTGCAACGGTTTGTCCACAGGTCCGCCAGGGTAACGAGTCAAAGGACTGGAGGAATGGTCAGTTCATTGCATTGGCGTTAGACACATAGGAAGCACGAACGCTAAACTGCTGTAAGCTTCCACCACAATCCCTTGCTTGTTACAATACTCGATGGTCTCCCGCATCTCAGAGTAGTTGTATGGGTTTAGGGAAATCTGGTAGCACCGACTTAGTACCAAGATATAAAGATATACAAGTGAATTCCAGCTTTACCTGATTCACAGCTGGCTTGATCTTTCCATGCTTGATAACAGCCTGTAATTCCTTCACGCCGAAGTTGCTAACCCCGATGCTCCTGGGAAACAGATAAGTTCAGATTGAAGACGCGCAAGAATCAAAGCCACTAGTTACCTAGACAGGCCCTTCTCATGAACATCCTCAAAATCTGCCCAGATTCTCTCAACAGAGTGAGGTATAGACTTGGGTGAGTGGATCAAGTACAGATCGACGAACTTCACGCCGAGCTGTGTGTCGACAGAAACCGGGTCCGTTTCAGTGCACTCTAAAAGCAGAGACGTCTGACCAAGCCTACCTTATTCAAGCTCGCTTCAAGCCCAGCCTCGACATTGGTTTGCCCGTCGTACTTGGTAGTGATAAACAGCTCGTCCCGGGATAAGCCGCTTTGCTTGATGCCCTCACCGACGCTTGCTTCGTTCTCGTAGACTACACAGGCAACGCTGATGAGCAGCCAGAGAAATAAGAGATGCACGGTGGAAAGACAGACAGGCGGCAGCGTCGATGTGCGAGAAGCCCGTGTCGATGGCTTGTTCGACGAAATCAGCAATTTCGTGTCCCTTCCACTTGGTACCTGTCCCGAATGCAATGACGGGCATCTACAACGTCGTCAGTAGGTCGCTTGATCTTCTGTGGATTGCCCGCACTTGGTAGCCGTCGTTCAGAGTGACTTTACTGGTGAGCATTGTCGTCGGTAGTCGATGGCAGGAAGAGAAAGAGTAGACGGTGTTGATGTCATCCATCATTCCGATTCGGCGATAGTAAGCACACCGCCAGATGCAAGACAGTGTCTCTGAGAAACATGGCGGACAAAGAAGATTGGTAGCTGCATCCAGAGAGCTGAGTGCTGATGTTGTAGCCTGTGCAGATTATTAAAGAGGACACGAAAGGGTGCGGGAATCGCTGGTCGAGTTGATTGTCAATTCAGAAGAGAGCCGTGTGTCACGTTGCTTCCGAGCCTGGTTTCCAACAACTGTTCTTAGTCTGTTCCCACGAGTCCTCCTGCCACACATCTACCCCGTCTTTCCTTGTGCGTTTACTACACCTACCGGCTGACCTTCTGCACGGCGGCTTCCAATTGAACTCGAAACCAAAGCACTTGTACCATACCGACTTTCCTTGTGCCCTTCGAGTCCATGGCTCAACTGATGCAACATATTGTAACAATTGCAACATTCTTGGGAATCTTCAAGGTCACCGCGATAGAGATACCCGTTATTCTCGTATCTTTTCTTGCTTGCCTCTTTTGCAGGTCCACATCCTATTCTGGCTGCTTTACCTGTGAAGTGAGTAATCCACCGAACAACCCATGCGCAAGTAGCGAACTCTGTTTGCGCGATGCATATGGCGCGGCATCACACGGGACAGCATCCGTGCTGCTCAAGCATGGTCGACATGGTCACCAAGCCTCGCCCATCCCGTTTGTTACCAGGTGAGCTCTCTCAGGACCAGCTCATGCTACATTCAGCTGAAAACCCGCTGTTCATCTGCCACCTAGTCTGCCATACTCTCATTTCTCCGCTATACACTATCGCAGGCTCGAAGTGAATCGATAAGGGTCCGCAACCGGCGAATGTCCCGGCGCACTCTGTCTAAACCAACTTCATCGGTCATTGTGCGCGGCGAAAGCTGATTGTGCTTCCCCATTTAGGATGTGCTCAGTTTCCATCATCTGGGAGATTCGCGTGGGTCTGCAGTGCTTAGCGTTGATGTACCATTTGCTACTGCTTTGGAGGTGAGAACGGTGCACATGGGCGTCCTCCCGTACTTCCCGAATGTCATCGTCTGCATCGTATAAATATTGACGGTCGTGAACAGCAAGAAACTCAAGTGAAGCCTCTCACTTGTCTGGACATCATGCGCTCTGGTCTTGGTCTCGCTCTGCTGCCCCTCCTCTCTGCTGTCCCTGCCCTCAGCTTCGACAACAGTCGCTACGACAACGTATGTGCATATAATTCACGTTTGCAGTGCGATTGCTGATTAAATTGACACAGGTCGCTGTCTACTGGGGCCAGAACTCCTATGGAGCTGCGAACGGCAACGATCCTGCTAACTGGCAGAAGACCTTGTCCTACTACTGCCAGGTGCGCACATCTAATGTTCTCATCGTTTGGCCTATGCTAACGAACTGGCTCAGGACGACTCCATCGATGTCATCCCAGTCTCTTTCATCACCTCCTTCTTCGCCACCGGAGGATTGCCCGAGCTGAACCTGGCGTCAACGTGCAACAAGGGTGACAACGCGACGTTCCCAGTCAGCCACCTCCACTTGTAACCATCCGATCTCGACTGAACAACACGCTTTAGGGAACCTCATTGGCCAACTGCCAGCGTCTCAGCACCGACATCAAGTTCTGCCAGTCCAAGGGGAAGATGCTGGTGCGTGTCATTTCTTAATCTGATTGTCGCACCTTTGACTGACCAATCACTTTGTTTGCAGACTCTCAGCTTGGGAGGAGCTCATGCGTCCACGACCTTCACCGGCGACGCCCAAGCCAGGACCTTTGCGACGACGATCTGGAACCTCTTCCTTGGCGGTTCGAGGTGCGCTGCTACAGTTTTGATACACGCGTTACGATGCTGAACATCGCAATTTTCGCAGCTCGACCAGGCCCTTCGGTGATGCTATCCTTGACGGTGTCGATCTCGACATCGAGTCTGGCAACGGCGCGTACTACCCCGCCTTCGTTGAGCAGCTCCGTTCGCACTTCAACGGCGCCAGCAAGAAGTTCGTGTCCCTCTATCCAGTCCTCGATAGCTCGCCCTCTGACCACGTCGCTCCAGGTACTACGTGACTGCCGCTCCTCAGTGTGTCTACCCCGATGCTGCCCTCGGAACCGTGTTGCAGAACTCCTTCCTGGACGCTATCTACGTGCAATTCTGTAAGCTTGCTGCCGTCTGCTTCCCATAATCTTACTTCACTGACTTCACCTCTCAGACAACAACCCTTGTGAGCTATTTCTTTGTGTGCGGATACACAGACAGAAAGCTAATATTGACGGATGCCAGGTGGAATCAACCACTACCCCACCGCCTCCGTAAGTCGCATTGCTGAAATTTTCAGGCTTCGTACTGATTCTCTGCTTTCAGTCATGGAACTTCGGTATCTGGGACCAATGGGCCAGGACCATCAGCAAGAACCCCAACGTCAAGGTGAGTCACACTTTCATCCGTCTCATCTGACGTCTGACCAACAAATACTCAGGTATACGTCGGTGCTCCAGCCCAGAGCACTGCGGGTGGAGGCTACCAGCCCGTCTCCAAGGTCAACGAGATCGCAACCGCCATGAGGAAGGCTTTCCCCTCCTTCGGCGGTGTCATGCTCTGGGACGCTAGTCAGGCATATGTCAACAACCGATTCGAGCGTGCGATCAAGACTTCCCTGAAGGCAGCTGGAGGAACCGGATTCACCTACCCTGCTTGCTCGACCGCAACTGCGTACAAGACCGGTGTAAACTACTCTGGAGGCTCCAAGGTTGCCTACAACGGGTGAGTGCGCACTTCAGAAGAATGATTCAGCGACTCATCGTTGTTATTTCCATATAGGTACATCTACCAGGCTAAGTGGTCCGCTTCGCAGACACCTGGGATGAACCCCATGGGCGAATGGAGCGCAGGTTAGTCGGGTTTACCTCTCATCTCGCTGCAGCGTGCTAAAGTACATGAATAGTGAGCGCGTGCCAGGGATCCGGTAGCGATGGCCCAGGAAACCCAGGCGAGCCAGGCAACCCAGGAGGAGGATGCGGCGGTGTTGCTGCTTGGTCCAGCGGCGCTGTGTACACTGGAGGACAGCAGGCTACCCATGTGTAAGTTTTCCTGAGCTCTGCATAGGTGATTGACGCTGACACAACTCTCATGATAGCGGTCGCCTGTGGCAAGCCAAGTGGTGGACCCAGAACGAGACTCCCGGAGGGGCTTCTGGTGTGTGGGAGGACAAGGGTGCTTGCTTGGCTCGTGAGGGCGCCGCAAAGGAGGAGTCGAAGCCTGAGGCGAAGGAGACGGAGGAGAGGAAGAGGTCCAGGGTCTTCCGTGACCTCTGAGGCTGATTATCATTATTCATTATTATGGGAAAATGGTACAAACCCTGTATAGGGCAAGGATCATTCTCTTTTATTAAACACGGAACAGATCTGCCCGCTCAACAGATGCTCTTGAGCTCGATGTTGAAGGCGGCGCATCTACGTTCAATTAGGACTGCATGGATGGCTTCCCGGACCCCCTCTTCAAGTCCTATTCGCCCATTTGCTGCTGACACCTTATTTCCAAAAGCCCAGCCTGCTGTCGCTGCTACTACAACCTCCGCATAATCTGGAACATGAGGGCCGAAACCGACCGTCAACTCATGACCTGGCATCGGTGCGCCTATGCCGCTGGGATGAACACCAAGCATAGAGAGGTTTGGGGACTGCAGAAGGGGTGTTGAGTCCAGGATTTGACCCATGATCCGGTGAAAATACAACACACCTGCCAACCTCCGTTGCTGAGGATGATAGTGAGGAAAGGCTGAAGACAATAGTCTTGAGACTCCATGCAAACAATAACACTTGCTCTCCCTTACCGTTTCATATCTCCTCGCGATCCAGAACGAAGAGCTAGGCACACCAAACAGAAAAGACCCGTCTCCTACAATCGCCACCACTAACTTCCCGCCCGCGTCAGACGCTGCGAGCCCCAGCATGGCCCCAATGGAAGCAGGAAACCCCAACCAAGGGAGGAGCCTCCACTGAGGATCATATCCAACCCTCGTTCTCCGTCGATGGCCAGAAGATGAGCTCAGGTAGACGCGTAAGCGCTGATTCCTTCTTTGAGCACCAGTGTCTTTCCTAGGATATCCAGTCTACCAAGCTCCGATCGTAATGCCCCCAGGATATTAGAGTCTTTGAACACACCATCAGAGAAGCGTTCTCTGAAACCAAAAGTTGCTCGATCCAGGTATCATGGAGTTGCTTGACATGAAGGGCGCGCTGATCAATCACAGGTATCTGCAGCGGGGTCAAGAGGATTTCGAGGTTTGCTTCGTGGCCGGTCTGTTTCAGGGCGATGCCGTAATCTGCCCTGCAGATCATCTCGGCAGGTATATGCCAGTTTCCCATGGCGGTCTTGAGAGGATCTTGGCTGTCGGCTATGAACACACGCGAATCGGCTTTCAGCGAAAGGTTCCCGCCGTTTGTACCACCGTTGACGACCAGCCATGGGACGTCGCAGTCCCAAACAAGGATGACATCTGCGTCTGGGAGGAGAGCGCAGTTGGTCCCGCGGCAGGCGAAGAAGATGGGTGCCGCGAGTTGTGAGGAGAGGTTGGTCAGGGCGGCTGCGCTGTCCTTTGGAAGTCGTGAGGTGATAATGACTGGGTTTTTAGCGTTTACCAAAGCCTCTGCGATCTTCTGCGCGGCTTCGGTACAGTATCAGTCAAGAAGCTCATAATGTAAGAGTGTGAGGACTGATCGGAGTATTCATGGCGGCCTCCATCTGCTCTTCCTCCATCACTTCGCGTCGAGCCCAAAGGTACACGGCACCGCGTGGTTCACTGGTTGCACTGTATCGTCTATCAGAAAGTGCGGGAAGAGCGTAGAGCGTGAATGTGCTTACATATGCACTGCTCGTTTGACCACAGATCCCACCGTCTTCCCACTATGGATCTGACATGTATACCTCATATACTGGCGAACAATCGCAGGTCATCGTTCATGTTGATGTCGGCACCCAGGTACGTAGAGTGTTCTACCCAATACGCCCTGTTGGTCTGCGCAAGCAACCTGCATGATCTGACGCGCTGTACCTCAGGCACTGGGCGGAGCAATCCACAACGTCGACCGCGGGAAAGTTCCTGTGTTGATCTACGCCGGTGCGTCGCCCTTTGCGATGCACTGTGAGCTGAAGGGAAGTAGGAATGAGTGGATTATGTGGATGCAAGGTGTGTGTGCCAGTGATAAACCTAGCATGGCGACCGTAACTTTGCGACTCAGAGAGTTTATCTGTAGATACGCATGACCAGACACCGCGGCCTCCCGGAGACCTGAGCAAACCCTTGCGCACAGCAAAGAGCGACCATCTCGTTCGGACATGTTATAAACGGTGTTCGAAGACTGAATTCTCCGAGCAACGTCCTCTCTATAACACAGATAAGATGGGTTTGATCAGATAGAGATAGGTCAGAACTTACAACAACGCTGGATGGTCTGACCCCCAGTTCACGAATACATGGGTGATGCCCACATTGACTAGAGTTTGGAGGAAGACAGAGGAGGTGGTGTACATGGGTATACCGGAACGAGATGTGGGAATCCACGGGGCTCCATTGTGGGCCTTGAATTCACCGGTCCCAGGCACACGACGAGAGGGGTGCTTTGCAGCCGAGTTGCCCCCGAAAGAAGTGGCACGCAGGTATCAAGAGTAGAATGAGTATCGATACAAAAATTGGTAATGAAGGGACGCAAAGCGAATAGCAAGGAGGAGATCTAGTGGATCGGATTGCTTAGAACATCTCTTCCTCGTCAATGGCGCCTTCCTGGGGTACTTCGAACCCGTCCTAGAAAACACCAACGCAAGATTAGAGCATGTCCTAACGATTTTGACGCGCTACGCACCTCTGTCGAGTAAAGAATCTTCTGGATCGCCTTGAGAACCTCAAGATCTTCATTCTTGTTCTCTTCCGGTGGAGCCTCCATCTTAGCCTGAACAAGAATCTCGATCTCCCTCAACTACATCACACGTCCAGCCATCAGTCACTCTCCCTCAAGTCAAAGCAACGAAAACACAAAACACAAAACACACCTTCTCAAAATAGAAGTCCCTCTCCTTCTCCAACCCCTCCAGATGCTGCGACAAATCTGCCACCTGCGTATTCAACGCAGCCACCTGTGCGCTCTCCTGTATCCTCGCGCCTCCCAGCGGCGTCCTACCCCCTACGCGCGCACCTGCCCCGACGGTCTTGGAGGAGGATGAGGCGATGGGGGCGAGGGTGGCTGGGGCGTCGACGGCGACGCCTTTCCGCCGGGCTTCGGCGTCGTAGCCCTGTCCACCGTAGTTCGTGTCCCAGAAACGCTTCATCCATTGCAGGAATTCGAGGTTGTCCCTGGTGATCAGTTCGTGGTCAATTCTTGGCACAGTAAACGCGAGGATGGGGGTGGCTTACTGCATTTTGCATTTGACGAGTCTTTCTACTGGGATGGGCTAAGATTACATGAAAGCGAGTGAGTGGGAGTACTGGGACAGAAGGAGGAGGAAGAGCAACGGACCTTGGCTATCTGCTTCGCCTTGAACGCGTTCTGCAGGACTTTGAAGTTGACAAGATACTCATACTCCTGCTTCGCGTTCATCTTCACACGGGTCATTGGCAAGTCGCCTACGAATACGTCAGATACGCCACAAAACATGCACGATCGCCCTATCGCGTCGGCAGACGGGCAAATGCTCAGAAGTGAATGTACCGTAGACAGAGTCGAGAATCTGGCAATAGGCCGCGCCGGAGCCGCATTGTTCTACTTTGGTATAGTTGAGCTGGAGCAGGTCGTTGAGCCATGCGAGGAGATCTGTTCGTGACGCGGTCATGATGGACTTGAGAGGCGCACAGGAGGACTCGGGGCGACCGGTGAAAGGGGATGGGATGGGGAGGGACAAACAACTTTCTTTCTCACGTGCGCGATTTGGGTGATGAGATATGGAGATGCTCAGTCGCTCTCAGTGAGAACGAAAAGCCACCAAGGCTTTCGTCAAATATCTCGCCCTTCAGATCTCTAGAGGAGACGCTTTTCATTATCGCAATCTACTATGCATACACTACTATTTGGTCCCACCCTGGTCACACCCGATGGAAAGCCTAAACGCTACTCAATCATCTGTTGGTGCGTTGCCAAATGCCCTCGCTTGTCGACCATCTAGCCGTCCACAGTCGAGGCTCGGTCACGTTCATGGAGGGGGAAGGGCCATCTCACCGTAGGTTGCATCTCCTTGGCTCCACCTTATGTATGAGAACTGGGACGCGTAGGGCACAGACCGCTTGAGGTGAAAGGAGGTGAATCGGGCGTCGGCGTGGACCACCCAGAGCGAGCCGTCTTCAGCTTGACACGGTAAACGGGAGCCGAAAAGAATACGTAGGGGACTGTGGAGAGCGACGTATCTAGCCGAAAAGCACTGAGCCCTCCAACGCGGTCGGTCCAGGGCAAACGGCATTCTGTGGCGAGCGCTGGGAATGAAAAGACACCAACCGTATACGAGTCTGATACCTCTCAGAGTCAAACGCGCTGGCTTTTCGGCTGAGAATCGAGACATCTTGGCTCTCTCTCTCTGAGTTACCTTTGTGTGTTTTTCGAATCATCTTCCAGCGCGCTCTCAAGCATATGCTTTTCTGCGCGCACTAGTGCAGTAGCTTTTGCGAAGTCATCAGGGAAGACGAGGTCCACAGTATGTCGCTAGAGCTCATGATAACCGAGGACAGCAAGAGCGAGTATTTGAAACTCCAAACCCAGAGACGATGTAGATGAACCAGTACTTGACGCGGGTGTCGGAAGAGGAAGAATGGCGCCCCGTGCGGTTGTACTTAGATGATCGATGGGACTTGAAGTTCGTGATTTCCACCAAGCTGCCATCACCAAAGGCGTTTGAGGTCGTAGACGCGAGCAGCGTATACGTTACGGAGTCGGTGCCGCCCCCTGTCAAGTCTTAGTCCATTCGCGCACGATTGGGGCTGCCAACTTGCGGTCTGTAGGCCGTCGACAGGCCAGAAGGGGTGCGGCTTTTCGTCCGATGGTGGCATTCGAAGTTTGATGGGAGGATTGTACGGTAGCATGTCCGAAGAAGATCGCAGCCTGATAACAAACAGATATCCGCGTCGCTCTCACTGCCACTTATGGTGGGATGAAAGGGAGTTGGTGGTCTGCTGCTGGGCCATCACTTTCATTCATTTCGCCAAGTAAACGCCCGCTTACCTTGTTCGAATCTCGGCAGCAACTCCGCTGATTCAATCCTCCTTAGCTCATCCACTTGTCCCTTCTTCTCATCTCGAATATACCACCCTCTGAAGAATATCCTCTTCTTCATATCCCGTGTCACAGAATTCCACTGCTCTCCGGCCATTCATGGATCGATCACAGGCATTAAATGGGTCATATTCTCCACCTGAAAGTCAATATCGTACCGGACGCCGACCATTCTGACGGTTATCAACTGTTCGACGTCTGAACTCGGTGAGAAGAATGCGCGCTTAGCGGCATCGGGACACTGCAAGGGGTGGTCTAGGTGTTATCACTCTCTATAAGAAAAACAGTCCATCTGAGAAGACACAGAGCTCCTTGTCTTTCCCCCTTCCCTTCATCCCCCTCGACCGACATGGCGACGCAACACTCCAGCGTCGACGTCGACTTTTTCGATCCTCAGGGTGTTCAGAGTCTCCGTCGCTCTCTTAGCAGACCATCAGACTCTCCTCCGATAGACGACAAGGCGGGCTATCATACTCGCTCACCATCGGGAGAGTCTCAGGTCACTCTCAACGTTCTTCAACAGGACAACTTTGACTTTAAACGCGCCTTGAGAACTCTCATCTCCAAGTGATTATTACTCTCTCTCTGGCTCGAGCAATGGTACTGATGTACTGTGTCTAGGCACGATGAGGCGAATGTCAAGCAGCGAGAACTCGGTGTCGCATTCGAGGACCTGAACGTCGTCGGCCTGAGCTCCTCTGCGCTCTTCCAGGACACCGTCGGTTCTTCACTGAACCCCGCGGTAATCATCAAATCCATCGCATCCTCCCGTCGCCCCCCTCTCCGCAACATCCTCTCCGGATTCGAAGGAGTCATCAACCCCGGCGAAATGCTGCGTAAGTCCCCCCACGCCCCCTCATCCCCATTCATCCACTAATCACTCTAAAATCCACTAGTCGTCCTGGGACAACCCGGCAGTGGCTGCACCACCCTCCTCAAAACCCTCACCAACCAACGCGCAGAATACCACGCCACACACGGCTCAGTCTACTACGACTCCATCACCCCCACCACTCTCTCCTCCCACCACCGCGGCGACGTCCTCTACATCCCTGAAGACGACGTCCATTTCCCCACCCTCACAGTCCAGCAGACGATCTCCTTCGCGGCGAAGTGTCGCGCACCCCATAAAAGGGTGGGGAAATGCGATTCGAGGAAGGATTATGTGGGGTTGGTGACAGATGCGCTGATGACGATTTTTGGGCTGAGGCATGCGGGGGGGACGATGGTTGGGGATGCGGCGATTAGGGGGGTGAGTGGGGGGGAGAAGAAGAGGGTGTCGATTTGTGAGGCGATGGCTGCTAGAGCCCTCGTCGGTGCTTGGGACAAGTACGTTCATCCCATCCATTCTCTGGCTATCTGAAACGTTGGCTCATGGATTTTTTTTTAATCTCAGCTCGACCCGCGGTCTCGACTCCTCCACCGCCCTCGAATACGTCCAAGCCCTCCGAATCGCCACTGACGTCGCACGCATGACTACCATAGTCTCTCTCTACCAAGCCGGCGAATCGCTCTACACACACTTCGACAAAGTATGCGTCATCTACGCTGGCAAGATGGCGTATTTCGGACCCGCTACCCAAGCAAGACAATACTTCATCGACATGGGATACGTGCCGGCGAATAGGCAAACTACACCGGACTTTTTGGTGGCGGTTACTGATCCGATGGCGAGGGTGCCGAGGTCGGTGACGGGGGATGATATGTATGGGCCTTGGACGAAGGGGAAGATGGGCACGCCGAGGAGCGCAGAGGAGTTCGCAGCCTACTTCCTCACCTCTTCCGCTGGTGTGGCGAACCGCGCAGAGTTGGAGCGGTTCAAAGCGGAGCGCGTGAATAACGCTGAGCTTTCTAAACATTACTTGGAGAGTACGTGGGAGGAGAAAGCGACGACGTCGAGGAATGCGAGCGCGTATACGATTTCGGTGCCGATGCAGGCAAGGGCTGTGATGTTGAGGCAATTGCAGATTATGAGGGGGAGTTATATGGCGCAGTCGATGAATATCGTGTATGTCCTTCTTTCTTTCCCTCCTTTGTGCAAGGCTGATATAGCCGAATGGGCAGATCGTTCGTGTTCCAGGGCATCATTCTCGGGACTGTATACCTGAAGACGAAGACGGATACGGACTCGTACTACTCCCGCGGTGGTATGCTATACTTGTCAGCCTATCCCTCCCCCATCCCTTTCATCTCTTCCTAACAACCAAATACAGCGCCCTCCTATTCTATGCCCTCATCGCCCAAGCCGAGATGCCCATCCTCTTCTCAATGCGCAAGGTCATCCACCGGCACCAAGCTTGGGCGTTGTACCACCCCTTCGTAGACGCCATTGCATCGACGCTCGTGGACCTGCCGATCTCGTTCTTGAACAGTGTCGTGTATGTGGTAATTTTGTATTTCTGTGTGGGGTTGCAGAGGAGTGTGGGGCAGTTCTTGTGAGTAAACGTCCTTTTCTGTGCGATACACATGGACTGAGGGGGAGTGATTGGATTCACAGCGTGTACTTTGCGATGATGTTCTTGAGCTTTATCGTTATGAGGGCGTATTATAGGGCGATGTCGGCGGCGTTTGTGTCGCAAGGTGAGTTTCCGACTTTGGCTGGATGGGAGATGGTGCTGATGGGTTTTCAGTGAATGCGATTATTATGGCTGGGTTGTCGTTGATGACATTTACTTTGTACACTGGTGAGTCTGTTCGTCCCGTAAGACGGTGGTGGTGGTGGTGTTGACGAGACGTTCAGGTTACGCTGTTGCTAAGCCGCTTATGATCGGTGCTCTGAGGTGGCTCTCTTACCTCAACGTACGAGAACCCCCCTTTACATCATGCGTAACGCAATGCTGACGGCGTTATTTGTACCTCTCAGCCGCTCCGCTACAGCTTCGAAACGATCATCACCAACGAGTTCCGATCCATCGACGGAGAGTGCACGACGCTTATTCCCCAGGGACCTGGGTACGAGGGTGTGACACTCGCGAACCAGGTGTGCGGGACGCCCGGTGCAATGCCGGGTGAGAGCACGGTAAACGGGAATACGTATGTGAATCTGAGCTTTGATTATCATTGGGATAATACCGCCTTGGTGAGTCATCCTCCTTGACCTTGGAACGGAAATGAGATGAGAGGGGACTGACGGACGACCGGTGTGCTTAGAACTTTGGGATTATGATTATCTTCTTCATGGGCTTCTTCCTCGCTCTCCTCGTCTTCACCGAGTTCAACACCAAGGAAGAACACAGCACCTCTACCACGCTCTTCAAGCGCGGTTCCGCTGCCGCCAAGCAGTCCGAGAAGAACAACGACGACGAGGAACAGATCGTCGCTGGTGATAGCGCTCCAGGGCAGTTGACGCCTACGGCTCGTGGGAAGGAGGGACTGGCGATGAAGGATATTTTCTCGTGGCAGAACTTGAATTATGATATTACGATGCCGAATAAGGAGGAGAGGAGGCTGTTGAGTGATATTCATGGGTATGTCGCGCCGGGGAAGTTGACGGCGTTGATGGGGGAGTCTGGGGCTGGGAAGGTACGTCTGCTTTTGGAATTACAGATCGACCTTCGGATACTTATTTGTTTGGTTTTCGCGCACAGACTACGCTGCTCAATGTTCTGGCAAAGAGGACGACTATGGGTGTTGTTACTGGGGATTGCTTCGTTAATGGACGGGAGCTGCCGCAGGATTTCCAGTGTCAGACGTGAGTGTGTTAGATGTTCTCTCGATGGATTGGAAACTGACTTTTAAGATTGTAGTGGATACTGTCAACAGATGGACACGCATCTGGGGACGGCTACTGTTAGGGAGGCTCTGCTGTTCTCTGCGAAGCTTCGTCAGCCTCAGAGTGTCCCGTTGGCTGAGAAGGAAGCATAGTGAGCTATTTTTTCTTCTCATGTTTTTGGGGTTGACATGGCTGACACGGTGGACTAGCGTCGAGGAATGTCTGCAAATGTGCGGCCTCTCTGCTTACGCTGATGCCATCGTCGGAACCCTCGGTGTCGAGCACCGCAAGCGCACCACCATCGGTGTCGAGCTCGCAGCCAAGCCCAAGCTCCTCCTCTTCCTCGACGAACCTACCTCCGGTCTCGACTCCCAATCTGCCTGGGCTATCGTGTCTTTCCTTCGCAGTCTCGCTGATGCCGGACAGGCTATTCTCTGCACTATCCATCAGCCATCGGCTGAGCTGTTCCAGCAGTTTGATCGCTTGCTGCTGTTGCAGAAGGGTGGCAAGACGGTGTACTTTGGGGATATTGGACATCAGTCGACGAAGATGATCAATTACTTTGAAAGGAACAATTCGAGGAGTTGTGGGCCTGAGGAGAACCCGTATGTCTTTTCCGTTTCTTTGCGATATATGCTCGAAGTGCTGATTTGGTGTACAGGGCTGAATTTATGCTCGACGTCATTGGTGCTGGTGCAACGGCCAAGTCTGCTCAGGATTGGTCCGAACTTTGGCAGCGCTCAGCCGAGGCTGAGGTTAGCAGGACGGAGATCGTAGAGATTGTCGAACACGCGCGCTCTCGGGGTGCGGTTTCCGCTGCTATCAAGTCCCAGTTTGCGACGTCCTGGCTGTACCAGCTCAAGGAGCTCGTGGTTCGCGACTGGGTCAACCACTGGAGAGATCCGACCTACGTTATGGCGAAGATGTCGTTGAACATTGTTTCTGGGCTGTTCATTGGCTTCACGTTTTTTAACAGCAAGGACAGCATTTCTGGATCGCAGAACAAGCTTTTCGTGAGTGTTTTTCTGACAACTCTTTGGGGGAAGGTTGGCTAATGGAGGTGTTTGCAGTCTGTGTACATCAGTACCATGATGATCGTCCCTCTGGCCAACCAGATCATGCTCAACTTTCTGGTGACGCGTAATGTGTACGAGATTCGTGAACGTCCGTCGCGCATGTACAGCTGGACCGCCCTCCTCACCTCGCAAATCATCGTCGCGCTCCCATGGAACGTTATCGGCTCCATCATCTACTTCTTCATCTGGTACTGGACCACTGGCCTCGACACCGACAGGGCACCGTACACTCTCCTCATGTACATCGTCATCTTCCCATTCTACTACACTACTGTTACGATGGCTGTGGCGGCGATGTCGCCCAGTATGGAGGTGGCTGCCATAACGTTCAGTTTCTTGTTCGCGTTCATTTTCACGACGTGAGTGTTTCTGCTCTTCTTCTTCGGTGAGGTGAATGCTGACGAATGGTTGTGTGTAGCAATGGTGTGTTGCAGCCATTCAGCAAGCTCGGATGGTGGCAGTGGATGTACTGGGCCTCCCCATTCACCTACCTCGTCGAGACGATTGTCGCGCAGGCTATCGGCAAGCAAGACATCAACTGCTCCGCCTTCGAATTCGTGCCCATCGTGCCTCCCTCCGGCTCGACCTGCGGCGAATACCTCGGACCCTTCATGTCCTTCGCTGGCGGTTACGTGCAGGATATGTCAGCGACGGATATCTGCCGGTTCTGTGTGTACAGGACGACGGATGAGTACATGGATAAGTTCTTGCATATGTACCATAAGAATATTTGGAGAGATTTTGGGTTTGTGTGTGCTTTCATTGGGTTCAACGTGAGTTCTGTCTCCTTCATGCGCTCGGAAGACAATTGCTGATTTGCTGTTCGTCACAGACTTTCTGCATCTTCGCGTTCACGTATCTCTTCCGCATCAAGAAGTCAGGGTAGATGCATACTCTAGACAATCATCATCCCTACTTCCTTTGACCTCGCTTTCGATACCCACCTTGTCATCACCTTCGCTCTCATACGCTAGCTCTCGTCGTTCTCAGTATATCCGGACTCCGGTAGAAGTTTACAGGTACCGAAATTACCTCTTATGTTTTGTTTAATGTCAATCAATTGGGTTTTGCTCGCCATGATCTGGGAGTGTGTAGTTGGACGGTGTGAGAGAGTGTATTTTAGTCGAATAGTATTCATTGTTCATCGTAGCGGCTGTAGTTGTGTCTCGAGAGGTGCCCGTGAGTTAAAAGTGCTGAGGATGTGGAGTGAGTCGCGAGTCACCGTTCGACTGTCACAAATTGGCCGGAACGCGGATAGTGTATTGCAAGTGTATTTATTGGATGACGGTCCCGATGTAGCCCTGGACTGCTCGAAACACTGACTCACGAGTTACACTCCTCCAATCTTACCACCACCATGCCCGCCGAAGCTCCCGTCCCCTTGTCGTTCCCCGCTATCCTCGGCAATGCTAACCTCGTTCAACGCTTGCGAGACCTATCCGTGAATGATCATATCGTTCCTGTCAGCGCAACTCATGTGGTCCCCCGGAAGTCCAAACGCGGAGATAACATCGGCAAACGTTGGACTCGGAGAAAGGATAACGGTACGTCACACACGCCACTTTGTCTGTATACCAATATAGACGTTTTGAGCACACAACTTGCAGCTGGCCTCGTCGGAAATCCGCACACTGTTGCTCCTAGTCGTCAGGATTGGCTCTTGGCGCACGCGGAGCACAAGCCGACGTTCCCAGAGCCGCTCCCCGCTTATCTACCCCGGACTGTCAAGGTTCCATCCGTGACTGCTCCTCCTCCCCTCGATCCAGCTTCAGCAAATGCCGGCCGTTTCTCCATTGGAATCCGAGGCATGCGAAGGGAGCTCCGCAAATCCGGGTACAGAACCCAAGTTCTTGTCCGTGAAGTGGAACACGAGATAATGACATGGCTCGAAGAGGGCGGCGTCGTGCTCCAGCCTGATCTCGCAGAAGAGATTGACCCTTGCTCCGGTCCTCTTATTGGTCAGCTAGAAGCTATTCGCCAAGTCGCTCGCACGCCCCTGAAGCTGGTGTGGAAGGTCGAGGATCCTAAAGATGCCTTCGCAAGATATGTCATACACTGCTGTGCACGTTACTATCAGGTCGTCAGCTACAGTTAGTCTCCGTTTTTCCTCTGACAGTACTTGCCAGACGGCTGATGGTAACAGGCAAGGACGTGGACGGTCAGCGCCTCACATACCTGTTGCGGCCCAATGTTACTCGCCCAGATTTCACGGCCAGGGCGACAGCTAGCTTGGACACACCTCCCACCACGGACCTTGATCAGGCCTCCTCGTACTCCGTCCTTGATTCGTCAGATCTTCTCTCGGACATCACCTCGAACGCCTCGGAATCGGAAGACGACGCGCAGCCTAGAGCCGAAACTCATCTCACCACATTACAAGATATAGATGAAACAGCCTCGCTCTCGTCGGTAGAGGACTCCACTCGTCCCCGCGAGGCTGGCTCCGACGACTGGCTCGTCGTTCACGGCGACTCGGATATCGAAGGTGGTGATGAAGGTGGTCTCTACAGCGATGCAGATCTGGCACAGAGCGTGGGATCCTTGCATGATCTTGCGCCGATCCCCCAGCTTGAGGCTGCGACAGGCGTCCTGGAAGCGGATTCGGGCAACCAGGACCCTGATGCCACCATCCAAGCTCACAACCCAACTCCATCATCTACCGTCCGTCGTTTCTCACGAGCAGATATGTCGCAGTACCCCACGCGACGATCAACATCTTCACCATCTCGTAGCCCTGCTCGCAATTCTCCGCGGCGACTTCGAGCCAGGAATAGGCGTAATTTCAATCAAGCCAAGCCAAGGCATAATCAGAGCCAGTTAGAACCGGGTTCCTCGTTCTACGATTACCTCTTCAATTAAGGAATTGAGCGTAGCTGCCTCTTTTCGGGAGCTCCAGCGGGTTCTTGTACTGACAGAAGACACCATATCTATTCCTCTCCGTGTATTCATAGCACTTTCCCCACCTGCCCCACAATTTGCATTCATAGAAAACCAACCCGTTCATATGACATCCAGGCTCTCTCGATCGACTGCTCTCAACTATACTTATCCCTTGGAGGAGTCGAACTGCCTCAATTGCCGCACATCAGCAAACGTTGATTCAAATGTGTGCTCCCAGAATGTCGGGTCCGAGAACGCCTCTAGGAAGCGCCTCAGGCATAACGCCCTCTGAGGCTTCACTAAGCGACAGAGGTACAGTGCCATGATTGGCGCATTTGCACTGTACAGTGCCCTTGGACTGTCTGTCGTCAACCTAGCCCGAGAGCTGCTGATCATGATTCGCGGGCCTGGCGGTATATAACCGCCTCACTGGACGAAATCGGTGCCAATACAGATCATTCCACCTAGCTAGCGAATCAATCTTCCACGATCCCATTCCCCGTCAATGCGCCTAGCTACCAGCAGAGTACCAGTGCTCCGGAACCTTTCTTTCTTCGCTATTCCAAGAAAAGGTACTGTCACAAGACTCAGGAACATAGACATATAAGCAGAACGAGGTCAATGCACTGGGCTCTCTCAAATACCCCAACGTCTTCGGCGGTCATTGCTCTTTGGTTGTACGGTCTGCTACACCCAAACCGCGTTGTGCAACTTAGCAGATCGTTGGCGCGAAGGTCCATATTCTATAACTATGACTGGCTCAAGATCTAGCGCGACAATGGACGGAATGCTTTATACTCTCAGCTCTCCAGACATCCTCCATGCTCGGCTTTCGGACAGTGCAACTGGAACCACAGGTACGCTATTCGCATCATGCATGTCTCCTCGTGTTCATCGCTGTTCATGGCTGTATTCCACCGACGGACAGTGTACTACATCGACACACCACAAGGCGTGTCTACCAACTGCGAAACGCATATCCGACGGTCCGATGACCCAGACCAACAACCCATTGTCATCGCCACGATATCATGGTGGTCCTCCGGCTCTGGGTGTGACGCTCAGGTGAAGGTGCATGGTCGGGACGTTACACCTTCTAGCAGCAGCTGCAAGGGCTTGCTCTCGAAGTAGGTCTTGCATCCCATTCCAAGGCGGGATGAGGTGGGGCTAATGCAATGTTGTAAAGATCAGAATCGTTCATCGCCTCTGACGGCGGAGAGTACAAGTGGAAAGTTACAGGGCTCAATAGCCCTCCATATGTGAGTGCCACCAACTTCATGCAGGGGCCGCACTCATTCAATCGTGGATACCATGTAGCTTGTGGATCAGACGTTCTTTGACACGGTGGCTTCGTATACGCAGGTTAACCGACGGCGCAGCTTCATGATGAAGAGGTCGACTCTTGGACGACTGCACATAGGCAGCGAATGCTCTGATATCGCCGACGAGGTCGTCGCTACGTTTGTGTATATGGAGCGGAAGAGGCAACGACAGAAGATGTTGGGATTTGCCTAGAACCGCGGATCGTGGAGAGCACTGGATTTTATCGCCGACGATCACTCGACCTCGACCTGGGATTAGTTAGGAGAAAAGGCGCCGAGTATGCATGGATACGACACCAAAGGTACTGCCCGCATTGATGGCTTCCAGACAGGCTGGACGTGAAGCTGGAGGCCAAGAGCCCAACGCGCCGTGAGTAACTTACCAGTGTCGAGACCCTGCTGTGTAAGCTTGGTGTACAGGTTTCAATACGTCTATGACCATATCGCAGAGGATGGCATGCATGGGTATACAAAAAAAATAAAGATATACAATCCAGTTACTCAACCTGTGACGAAAACAATGAGGAGGTAGAGCGTAGAAGCAGTGAATCTCTGAGGTGCATGTCAGAATTCATTTTGAAAGAGCGAAATGGTGGTGAGCGTACGATGATGTTAGTGATGGCGGTGAACGCTAGGATGAAAATCATGTAGTCCCGCGTGAGGTTGGTACCCTCTGTTTCCTCAGTAAACGTCTGAGACGGGGATCCGCTGCCGAGTATGCCCACAAGCAAGATACCCTGTGGTTGATGAGATGACTGCCGTAATATACGTGGCGAGGACTTCGAACTCACATTGGACAATGCCCAAAGCAGCAAAACCTATTTCAACTTCTACTCAGTTCCAACTCACTCGGGACAGAAAGGAGACACGCACATTAGTCCTAACGTTGGCGTAGTAATCCTTCGCGTTCTGTTCCACCTCTGCTTGTGTCTTGGCTGGCGTGATCTGCCTCGCTGCCAGAGGCTTGCGATACCGGATATTATCAAGAGCATCCTCGTATGCCGCCTCCTTGTCGACTTCGTCCTCAACCTCGACCACGGCCAACGCATCCTGGAAAACAGCGCCTAGATCCGACTCAGGCGTATCGTCCTGCTTTGTTCCCCACGATATCTAGCAAGTGTAGTTGTATTAGCTTGGGATCCCATACACGGCCGTTTCAAGCTCCTCACATCGTCCAAATTCGAAAAGGCGTATCTGCGGTTGACGTCAGCCGGAAACGCAATCAAAAGTGAAGAAAAGGCGCACATGCTGAGAATGTTGATAAATGTCGGAGAGAGCAACAAGTACGCGCCACTACTCGTCAAGATATGCCACGGGTCAAACGCGAGGATGCTGCTAGCAACATACACTGTCGTCCGTCTCAGCATCAATACTAAAAGCACCAAGGAGTCGTGAAACTGCTTACACCCATAGGTAATAACTACGCTGAAAAGCATCAGCGAGTTGGTCGATCCACCCTGTCGAGCAGCCACGATGGCACACATGACGGAGGCGAAGAGTAGGTAGATCATAAGCAGCGCGTAGAGTATCGCCGCAGTTTGGTATTTCCACTTGGAACTGCCGATCATCTTTAGCGACGTTGAAAGAAACTCTAGATGGTGAATAGCTTACGCGCGAGGACGATTACCCATGGAGAAGAGGAAGCAAGCGACAACGATAGAGCCGAGCAGATACTATCGAGAGGTGGTCAGTATACAGCCTCTGCGCTGACAGAGATGTTTTACCTGTATTGGCGTATTCAGATACTTGATCCACGACATGTTGAAGGCCTCGTCTTCAAGGGAGGACGTCACAATGATAAAGAACAGGAAGAAGTTACCCTGTAACCGGCGTCAGACACGAGCGAATCAAAACACGTATGGACTCTGGAGACTGACAATCGCAAACCACGCGAACGTCAAATTGATGATGGTGTACAGGGTCTCCATTGCCAGTGCGACTTTCCGAGCTAGACTATGGCCCGACCTGAGTAGCTGTCCCGTGTGAGCAATGGAGTATATCGCTGCGAAGAACGATCTGGACGATTGATTGACCTCAGCAACATCGTTGTGACTGAAGAACTGTGGACACGCACCCATTGAGCCACCGACGTCGTTGACTGATGAACTCCGGTAGACCATCTGGAACATCTGTCTCTGCAGTCGCGCCTTTCACATACTTGAGCACCCTACAGCCACGGGGGTTAGCTAAACACTATACGGAATTGAGAGGCCTTACCAGTGGGATCTAGCCTTCGCCACCAACTCGAAGCACAATATTCGCTGTCATTCCATACTCGTAAATCTGCATGCTCTGGAATCACCGATACGTTGAACGAACATACATCCTCCGCCAGATCTATGTAGTGAGAGTGAGCGACGTGAATGGAAGCGGGCGATGGGTAGACGTACACATGTTTGAGGTGAAGATATCTGTGTCGTGGCCATGGAGCACTTCACCCTTGAAGTACGACGCAAGAGGGCCGGTTCCATCTGCGTGGTTCTGCAGAGCGATGTACCTAGATCCCCCAATTAGGGTCAAAGGAAACGAGAGCGACGTCCTGCACATACCTGTAAGCGGAGAAAGCTCCTGGCTGGACGAAGTTACAGAAGACTTAGATAAAGCCCAACAAGAGTCGCAGGTAAGTACTGACCAGTACACTGATATACCCAAACATCGACTCCGTCGGCTTATCCAGAATACTCGAGATCTTATACTCAAAATTCTGCGCGGCGACTTTGACATCCATCTATCAACAACCACTCATCATAATGCCCAACAGCAGAGACTCACCTAAAGGGTTGAGAAGCAATGACCACGCTTTACCCTTGTACACGGCAATCTCCCCACACGCCCCAGCGACGTTCGAGTTGAGATCGAATGCCTTCCAGAGCTTGTACAGACTGGTCTTGGCTGGCATCGTACCCGCATCCAAGAGGATGCATACGTTTGGCTAAGTCGAGGCGTTAGCATTGCCTGAATATCAATTAATTAACAGCCAGACGTATTACGTACCTGCAACTGCGCCGCGAACGCATTAAAGAACCACCGATGACTATTAATCTTCTTCTGGTTCTTCTCCTTCATGCAGAAGATGATCTGCGTCGGCAACACCTTCTTATCTGGAAACCTCAGTTTCAAATCCGCGTCCAGCCCAAATGTCGTGGTGTACTCGAAGAGATGCGCTTGCACCTCCTGCTTGTTGATCCCGCTTTTCATGTGACCACCTTCTTGGTATACGCCGAGGAGGGTGAGGACGTCGAGCACGCGAGGGTGGATCTTCTTGCGGCCGTCGGCTACGATACAGACGACTACCTGGAGGCGAAGTGGAGTCGGATCAGTTTGGGTAAGCTGTACTGAGGGGGGTAACGAACCTTCTCCCATGAGTTTGGGCCCCATCGCTGGGAATTCTTCCGAGTCGTAAGATGGCTGATATTCTGCATGACCGCATAGAGGGTTCTGCAAAACAAGATCTCATCTTCCTGTGGTGCATGAGCATTCCCTTTAGCGTGCAAGACACAGAGGTGGAACTCACATTGTACAAAGTGATGACAACGAACAGCTCCGTTTCCCTTTTGTACTCGATCTGCCTTAGGAAAAAGCCCCGCTTCTTAAACTCGTCCGGGTCACAGGTAACGGCCGTGTATCTCGTGTACTGGTTTTCTGGAGCCTGGCGGACGGGAATGGGTAGCCGGAGGGGGATTTTGAGATCGACGATGAGGTTTCCTTGCGTCAGGCGAATACGCTGTTTCTTGTGCCGCCGCGTCACTCGTCCTATGGGCGCGGGCCCGAAATGTCGCGTTTCGTTGGGTTCCATGTACGTTCCGGAGGATGAACTGGTTGCTTGGCGCTGCATGTTTGGAAATACATTGTACTCCGCTGGGTTCTGGTATGCGTGGGGTTTCTGCTGATGGTGGGAGCTGTGGGAGTTGTAGCAGGTCCCTTCGTCGTCGTCGTCATCATCATCATCTTCGTCATCGTCGTCGTCTTGGCCGTAATTCCTCTCAGACTGATGACTTTCGCCTGTGAAGAAGGTATCTCCGCCTGTGTGACTTGACGAAAGTCCCCGCGAGCGAGAGTCGCTGCCTGTATAATGAAAGCTGGTATCTCCGACTATGTGGTAATCCTCGTCGTCCACTGCTGGTGTAGGGGATCGCGATCGCGGTGGTCGGTAGGTAGGAAGTGAGTGAATTCCGGACGCGTATGCTTCGGTGTCGTAGTCGAAGTGGTTCAGGTATGGTTGTTGGGTACTATATGATTGTTGGGTATTGTTGTATGAAGTGGTATCGCGGTATGCAGGTCTTTCTGTGACCAAGGACGCTGTCGCATAGTGCGCCGTGCGCGAGTAGCCTACTGGGCTGGTACCGGATGCTTGATCGTCCGGATACGCTGGGTGAACATACTGGTTAAAGTAGCCCGCATCTTCTTCTTCCGGGTTCCAGGTTTCTCCAGTGTAAATGGGGTCCAGAGGTTGACCTGCAACGTATTGTGGGTATGGAGCGCGTTGGTAGCTGGTAGATGGCTCGGTGTAGGGCACAACGGCAGCGTTCTGGTGGTCGTCGTGCAAGGGCACGTATTCGTCGGCAATTTCGTCAGAGGCAAGTTCGTCCGTTTTCCTTTTACCGAAGTACATGTTTGCGGCGACGCAGATTGGAAGTTAGCGAGAGAAGGCGAGGAGAGGGAGGAGGCACCCTTTCAACAAAGCGCAGCGAGGTCATGTGAACGTGTTCCCGCTCAATCCGTTCACCGACCACAATGTGCAAAGCTCATTATCCAAACCAGAATCCACCCTTCTAGAGAGCTGAACCATATTGCTATGATCGCCCGAGCAAGTTACTGGCCACAAGCCACCCTTTATCATCCGGCGAAAAACAACGCAGCAGAGGGCCTTTGAAGCGGGTCAGGCCAATGGTAGCCAATATGCAGCTAGTAAGCCTAAACTTCAGGCTGTTCTTCTAGGGGAAATCTTCTGATTTGGCTTCCAAGATGGAAACAACGACCGATTCGATTACGAAAAGAGGTACCCACCGGATGATCTCGGGAAGGAAATGGAGCCTGGTGCTCGTTTTTGGCGTGTGTATCTGGATGAGGCCGCGGAGTTCGACCTGGATATGGTGGAGAACATGAAGGACACGGTCGACGTGATTCTAGGTTTTGCAAGTCCAATACTTTGCATCGACATGTAAGAGGTGGGGTCTGATATGCATCTCAAGGCTGGTTTATTCTCTGCCATCGTCACAACCCTCGTCGTACTCACAGCTGCAGCCCTTCAACTTGACCATCCGAAGGTTACGAATTCACTTCTCATTGAATTAATTCCGATACAGAGAGCTGCCGCTTCCTGTAGATCCATCGATCAGGTTACCCCGTCGACACTGAACGCCGAATCGGCTTCAGACCCCACCGCAGACATCACAGACTACTGGGTCAATGGACTCTGGTTTACCAGTCTCGCATTCAGCTTATCCACGCGCTGATATCGGTGCTCATCAAGCAATGGGTCCAGGTGTACTCAGCGCCGACATTCCAGGGCTCCCCGAAGGCGCAAGCAAAGATTCACCACTTTCGTCATTATGGAATCGAAAAGTGGCAGGTCCCGCTAATTATCGGTCTTCTCCCCACCCTCCTACACCTCTCCCTATTCCTATTCTTTGCCGGTCTCGTTGTGTTTCTTTTCACGCTGGATTGCACGATCGCAAGCGTTGTCACCGCCATCATTTCCGTCGCTTATATTGCATACGTGGTCACCATTCTACTGCCGGTGTGATACGCGGAGTGCCCTTACAAAACGCCTCTTTCCAGCTACATGCACATCATTATAGTTCATGCAAAACAGCGTACTGCTGGCTGATGGACAGCCAGCCCACTGATGGCGGGGGGCGTTTTGTCTTTCAAAGGACACTCTTCCTTCTGTATCTTCCATTCGGCAGGTTGGTTCGACTGCCCTGGCACGTCATCGCATGTATTGGCAGGCGCGAGGACTGGGACCGGAAAGAATTTATGGAATTTCTCCAAGCCCCCTTCTATCGTCTTCTGGTTGATGGTTTCGAATTGCAACGTCCCCTGGAACATCCTTGGAAAGACCTCGAGCCCTGGGCAATCACATCGCAAGCACCGCAACTTCACACGCGCATGATTGCGTGGCTGCTTCACACATCGTCCAATCCATCATCACAATCACTCGCTACTTCACGTCTCTCATCATCCACCGGTGGACCAGAGGCTCTGCGTCTTGTAGAGCCATCCATCACGTCGCAATCCGAGTGGCGGTGAACACCATCTCGGCTCAAGTTACGAGAGCCGATACGCTCACCTCACAATCGCTCGTGTCGTACCGATTCGAAGACTCCAAGATCTATCAGCCCGCGCTTTGGTACTCGTCTCGTTTGGATCTACAAGAAGAACTCGCGATGGGTGCGCTAGCAGCACGCCATGTCTGCCAGAGTTTGCTTCTTCCAGTTATCAGCTAAGAGCATTACGATATCTCTTCCAAAGCGGAGACAGATTTCCGATTCACCTTCTTGTACACTGGTATCACGCCTTTCGTTCCATTTTTGCAGCGTTTTTGTCGTCACGTCCTGCACAATATCACACCAGATTCAAACCTGGCTCTAGAGTATATCGTCTTTGCGCACCTATCGCCGTTGTACCCCATCTTTCGTTTGAACCTTTGTCATGGTGTGGGGGATTATCACGCCCAAGGGGCCTGGGAAGCTTCTTCGGATTGACGCTCTGGGGCGTATGGACCGGTGGAAGTATGTGAAAGTCCTCAAGGCTGGCCTTCTTCCCACATATGGGACTCTCACGTCCATCCTACCCTCTATTGCTCACGTAGACTCAGATAATGGCTACCCTCACCCGCATTTGCGAATACCCTCAGCATTATCACCACACAAAACCTGCAGATATTGCTCGAAGCGGCTACACACCTTCTGCAATTGAGGGGTGGGGTTTAGAGAAGCCTTCAGGGAACGGCGGTGCTTGGACTTTCGGGAGCTGGTGCACGAGCATCACCATAGTCTCATCAATGAAGATCTAGCTGAGGCGTTTGGGCGGATGATGGATGCTTGTGTGCCCCACCAGCCCGACGAGACCTCGTTATTTAAGCATATCCGAACTATCTGCCTTTAGGAAATGCAACGGCATGCAACTCAAGTGTCTTGGTACCTGGAGTACCTGATCGCGGTGGATCCTTGGAACAACGCATGGCAAGATATTTGCAGTCCTTCCCTGGTTGCCTACCCCCAACCGAGAAGACACACGGCATCGACTTTCTACGTTATCTGGTACGCATGTCTATCTCGTGCCCTGGGCTGTAGATCACTGACACCATCTCACAGGATAATCCGTTACATGAAAGCAGAAGACGTTCTAACGGCACCACACCTCAGTCTTTGATGTAGACGGGAGATCTAGTACATAGAGTAGTTGATTGTGACTCGGACGCGTTCCGAACACAGGCGACAGTACCAGAAACACGGACTGTTGACAGCCAAACAGACGCCGTTCGCTCGAAGCGCCACGCTGATTGTTGCTCGTGCATGTAGAGCGCAGTCCGAGTTTTAGCTCATTATTCAGGCCTCAGGCCTCAGGTCGTAGACATACTTGAAAGGTTTATGTACTTCTTGCCGAGATCATAGAACATCGTAGAGCTCAGAGAGCCGTTGTGTACAGTGTATACAGATCTGAGGGCTACGGTGTAAATTTCTACAAATTCAATAAAGAGAGACCGATTCTAGACAATACGATTCAGAGAAGTATGCGCACAACTGCTCCGTGGATAAGCAAACGATCTGGGCGAGTGCCAACCATCTAGCCCTGATACTTTTCCAAAATCCGACACACCAGAATATCCTGAATCGAAGTCCATGATAGCATATGCTTGGGTGCAGGTATCTCAAGCTGAATGCGAGGCTCGACTTGTTCCGGAACAGGCGGCTGCTCTGCGCTCTTCCGGCTCGTATGTCTACCTGAGATAGCGTCCGTTCTTTGCTTGCCTTCTAACTTGGAAGATGATGGTTGAGCGAGAGATGGGTCGTTGCGACGTCCAGAAGTAGATTGGGCTGCACTCTTCGGATTCCGGACGGAGCTGCGCTCGCTGGTAGCGCGTTCAGCCGGGATATTATGGTCGATTTTCCGCTTGGCCTTTGACTTGGAGGAGGATGATGACTGCGGTTGTTGGGCTGCAGCGAGGTTAGGATCATTGTCGTTCAGGCCAACCTCATGCTCGCTCTTGCGTTTCGAAGTCCCCTTCACGCCACTGCTCTCTGCTTCGGACCTCCCAGCTGATTCCACCGTCTGACGGCGCCTCTCCACAGCCACAACGTCTCCATCCTCAACTCGCGACACTTTACGTGAAGGCCTGCCGTCTCCTCCTCCGCTTTCCCCCTCCGCCTTTCTCTTTCCCAGACTCCTCTCACTGCGTTGCACAGCGCCGTCTTTCCGTTGCGGTGCGGTGCGTTTCTGAAGATCCACACGAGAACTGGGTCGAGCTTCAGGTTCTGCGCTCGCTCGGTTCGTTGACGACCTCTGTCTTTCGTTTGTGACCGTTTCTTTCGTTGATGACCCCGTTGTTTCTTTCGTTGACGAGCCCAGTGCTACTTTCGTTGACGGCCCCGGCTCTGATTCCAGCTTCTGCTTCTTCGTAGGCCGTAGGACGCTCCGCACTTCCTCATCAGAGCTCGCGTCCGGGGTCAAAGCTCGTTTGCGGACCGCATTCGTGAGTTCCGAAGCTTGATTGTGAGAGATCAGATATGTGATGAGACGATCTTCTTTGGCAGACCCGATGAAAGAACTTGGCGCTCGGGGGGGTGGATCTTTGGATAGAGCGGCTTTGTGTGCGATCCCAGTACACAGCCCGGGTAGAGTCGAAGAATCGTCACGCAGAGTACCTGTACCGCCTTGCTTCCGACGCTTAGCTGCAGACCCCATAAACGAAGGTTTGCTCCATGCGTCAGGTTGATGTTGACCAGGGGACTCTTTGCTTTCGCCAAGTTCTTTGGGTGCTGGCAAGGCATTACCTTCGTCCGAGTTGCTGGCTACTCGTTGGTCTTTGCCGGAAGGCGAGCGACGGACATCATCCGTTCTCCGAGCCTCTTCCTGGACTTTGGACTTATCTCCAGCAACAGCCTGTTTCTTCACAGAGTCATCCGCCTGGTTCTTCAACTGGTCGGCACTTTGCGATGCAGGCAAAGCCTGACTAAGTACCCCCGGCTGACTCCACGGCTGGCTCTGCGACAGACTCTGCGACATCGACATGTCCGATGCCGACACTAGAATCGTCTCATACTCATTATCCGGTGTCCTCCTTGGTATCTCGGGCGGTGGAGAAGTTTGACAGGGGATGTTATCGGGGAACGCAGCGCCGATGAGACTCGGCCAGGACGGAGCGCTGATCTTTTTGCGTGATACAGCGGGTTTCTTGGGTGACGGAGCAGGTTCCTTCTCGGGAGATGAGGTGATGGGTCTGCGTCGGGGTTTGGCGGGAGTTTGGGGGCGGGAAGAGGTGGAACTTGGTGGGTCGAGTGGTTTGGTGGGCGTTTGGGGAGGAAGTTCTTGTGTACAGGTTTCTCCGAGACTGAGAGGATCTCTGAAAGCTTTGGGGACATGGTCAGCGTTAGATGCATGATGTTAGTGGGCGGGCATACCTTTCTTCTGGGGGACGGAATCTTCAAAAGCAGCCTTCGCATAGGTCGAGGATGCGTATAACTCTCCGACGATGGCACAGATCATGGCGTTTGGGCGCTGATCTCGTCAGTGTGCGCTGGACTTTCGTCGTGAACATGGTGAGACTCACTGAGATTATCACGGGCAGTTGTTGCTTGGCTGCGTTATTTCCTTCGCCTGTAGAGCTCGAGACGGGACTATAATCATGTCAATATCCCCCTCTGCAAATACACCAATACAGTAAAAGACTCACCCCAATGCATCCTGTTTCCTCAGTTCTGTTTGCCATGTCTGTACTTGCTCAATACCCTCAACCGTCTCGAGGTCACCCTGTAAGTTGCCAGTGTCGACCTGCTCAACAGTGACTTCGCGGAGTTCGAGCGCGATACGATTATCCGAGCTCTGACGAGGGCTCCCGTTGATAGTTTCGCAGACTCGTGTGAACACCGGACGAAAGCTTTGCAGCTTGAGAATAGCCCCAGGTACAAGTACGGGTGAACCTGAAGTGTGTTTGATGGCTAAGAAATGATTCTGTCTAGTTATGGAACGTTGAGAAGAGCCCCCCATTTCGGCTGAGCCATTCAAACGCAACGCACTTGGATTTCGCGCCGTCTCGTTTAATCTTGCAGCATATCGAGTGCCGCCCGTCGGTAACGGTAGCCCAAACGAGTTGTGAAGGTGAGCTCCCATCCGTCGATTCGGGTGAATCGGGAGACTGTATACACGTTGTTAGCTAGGATCAAGACGTTTAAGAATATGAAGAGCATCCTGACATGTAGTATCATCAACTTCTTGTCTCTATACGCACCAGTGTATTCCGCAGAACTTAGATTGGTGCCCAGAGCCTGCTCAGCGCTCTTCAGGTAGTCGCTGAGCCAAGGAGCGAGCTTCGGCGAGACCATAACGGCAGACGTTAGATTTGTGACGATTGGAAGGAGCTGATGCAGGAGGCCAAATTGAAAGTCGTCGTTGTTAGGAATTTGAGGTATGGATTTGGCTGGTCCAAAGTCGTCCAGGTCGAAGCCGGCGTTAAGGAGCGGTAAATAGGATGATGCAGAGGGAGTTGGTGAGGAGATTGAACGCGGTCATATGACCAATCTCTCCTTGGTTCGACTTGTGGTTCGACTTGCTTCGTCGACCCGCATTATTTCAACATAAATCCCCCATATTTCTCCTGAAATTCCACCCATAATATTGCAGTACACGCAACACCGGTAACCGTCAGTGAATTCGCTTTATCCGTATCTTCGGGGCCTGTGCTCACCAAGTCGGGTCATCAACAGATGCCCCCCGCCATTACCAAGGACGACACTGACAAAACCTCTAACCTCAGGAAAGCTGCCGTAAGATCCCACGTCTGCTCAGCATTCCGCCTAGTCTGACCATGCAACCCATAGCCTGATGCCGAGCGGCTCAGATCCGAGCTCGCTCGCGTGCAAAAGATGCACACAGACCTCAATGCCCTGTACGAGAAGCAGAAGAAGACTCTCGCCCAATCCGATACCATGGCCCAAGAACATAAGAAGGCGCAGGCTACGACTCAAGCCGAGCTGAAAGATCTACGCATGAAGCTCCGAACTTCGGAGCACGAACGTTCTCAGCTGTCCGCGAAGCAAGGAGAGATGGCAGAAGCCAAGAAGTCTCTGCAGTCTCTGGAAGCGAAACGTCGGGAGGATATGAGGGAACGAGACAAGCGGATTGCGGAGCTGGAGAAATCTCTCGTCCTCGAGAAGAAGCGCTCTGGCACGATGGAGGCTCGGGTAACGGAGTTAAAGGGGAAGGACGATGACAGGAAGGCCCTCCAAACCGATACCAAGCAAGCGAAAGTTGCTTTGGACTCGCTTCGAGCTGCCTCTGGTGCTCGTGAGGAGGAGTTAGTCGCACGAGTGCAGCAACTTCAAAGTATGCTTTCAGCCGTAGCTGAAGAGTACGGTCTATTGGTGGCCAACACGGTTTCCCTCTCCGCGCACACCAAGGCGAAGCACGAAACCCACGCGCTGCGTTGTCGGAACTGGCGTCTGGAGCGCAAGCTTGCCAACTCCGAGGGTCAGGTCATCGAACTCGCCCATCTCATCCGAGCAGTCAAGGAACAGAATGCGCTCCTCTCGCAAGAGCTGGCTGATAGCAATCAGCAACTGCTCTCACTCGATTTCCCCCGTTCCGACGAGGCCGACCGATCTCTGTTCGACGCCGTCGCAGAGGAGGAAGAGGAGAGAGTGCGGAGTTTACAACAAGAGCTGCACAACTCTAACACCAGCGCCATCGTTGCTTCGCAAGTGGCGGCTACTTACAACAACTGGTGTCGGGACTTGGCCGCGATTACCTACTCCTTGGACGAAACCCATCAGACGACGCTGCTCAAGTCGGTCGAGCAAGGCAAGGAAGTCTCCCGGCTTACAACACTTTGCCAGGAAGAGCGGAGCCAGGTGGCGAGGAGCGAAGAGAGGAGGAAAGAGATACAGCAGGCACTCGACAAGGAGTGTCTATCCAAGCAACGGCTGGTGGTCTTAGCGCAGACCTCGAAGATGGCCGAAACGAAGCTTCGGGTCGAGGTAACCCAGTACGTGGCTCTTCATCTCCTACTCGAAGCACCACTGACAAACGGACATGACCCAGACTTGTCGACGAGCTCGTCATTGCTGAGAAGTACAGAGAGGCGTATGGCACATTGTACGCGGAAGCCGAGGCGCTGGTCTCACGCAACGAGCTCGCAGAGACAGAGGCCGAAAAACTGAGCAAGCTGAACGCCGAAATCATCGGGCACGCCAATCCCTCCCAGCGAATCATGTATCTCGAAAGCATTCGTCAGGAGTTGGCCGACACCAAGCAGGTACGTCCGTTACATTTAGAGCTCGTTCCGTCCCCTCACGCAACCCTTACGTATCCGCACAGAACCTCTTGGTTTCCCAACGCTCGCACAAAGCTGCTTCCGTCGCCAACGCCGAGCTCAAGAAGGAGCTTGGGGTATATAAGTCTGTCTCCGGCCCAAGCAAAACGTCCACGTCTTTCACCCGAGTGTCTCGGTCTCCCCTCGCGGACCTGAATCGTCAGAATTCCTTGGACTCTCAGTCAATTACACCGTCGAGCAGCACCGTGCTCATGTCGACGCCTGAGCATGCGAACCTCCTAGACGGTATGTCTCCGATGCCTGAGATGAGTGGGGCATGGTCTGTTGCAGAGGAGGATATGGAGGGTGGGTATTTGCATGAGGATATGACGATCGACGAGATTATGTAGGCGATGCCGCTGTTACGACAATGCTGTATTCCCCCGCGCATCTCGTCTGCGTTCACATTTGGCTGTTATGCTCATGCTGTGTTTCCCCGCGTACATGGTCTGCGTTCACATTTACCCCCGTCACATTTGTTATTGTTGCCTTAATGTATCAAGAAATTTCTCCCTTTTCTTGACGTGAACCGTCGAAGTATCGACGCAATTATAGGTTTCAAAATGGAAATTTGCTGTCGTGTTGTAGTGGAGGTGAATCCGGCGATGCTGAGGCACTGATGCTAAGGGGGGACGGACTAACCTATGGGCCGAAACTTTCGATCAACCTTGGCGTGTGACGTCTGGTTACCTGTACTGGATTATGTAACCAAGCCCACTCTGCTCCCACCGTCGAGACCTCCGACGATGACCCACGGATGATTGTACTCGACGAAGAAGATCAGCAGCATCTCAAGCCGTTTGCATCCTCTGGTCCCACCCTTCGCCTACCAGAAAGGGCAGCAGATCACCCCACCAGCCTCCTCCTCCCAGACTATGAAACGTCACAGGCACTCCACGACTCCTCCCACCTCGATAAGACGCCCCGAAGATTACGGCGACGACGGCGAGCGCTCGATTCCCAATTTTGCAAAGCAAGCTTGGCCGCTCTGGTCGTGTATATCGTCATCACCATCTCTGTCGGCCTCCCCTTCATCCTCCGTGTACGCGGTTTCTTCCTCTTCATCCTTCTCAGGTTGAAATGGCAGGCACTCATTCTCACCTTGCACCAACAGAAATCTCCCAAATCTTCCGACGATACCGCCGACGATCAACCATTGCTCCTGTCACGACTCTCGCAAGTCGACTGGGAAGACTTCCCTCTTGATCAAGAGGGATCTAACATGAGCGAGACTGACCAGAGTCAAATCTGCAACGAGTGGGATAGTATGGACGAGACGAAATCATCCCACCAACTCACTGCAAGGTATGTTGTGCCTCTATTCTGTCAGCGCAAATGCAGATGCTCACGTTTCCCAGTCGCGCGTTCAGACTGGATTTCAATGACATATTGACTATACGGAGCAACGCGGCGGGTGGTGTCAATTATGGCAACTTGACATTCTGCTCGAACCCAGACGAGACTGCGACCGACCCCATCCTTCTTTTTACCGCATATTCCTCCAACCCTCGCCTGCGAAACGATGTCAAAGTTTGCTATCACCCCACTAAACCTACCCGCGGTTTCGATTTTTTTGTACGTCGACCTCATGCTCATGTGCTCAGGTGTTGACACATTAACCAAACCACTCATTGTGCAGCTTCCGCCTATTGAGTCCACTGATGACCTGGACTTGGATATTAGGATACTATTCCCAGTCAACACCCCTTCCTCTTCCACCTATCCCTTCGCTCTACAACGAATATCCACGTCTATGCCCTATTTCTTTCAACATCTGCGCGACCTTCCTTCAGACCTGTCCTTCCGGGAACTGTCTCTCCAAGGGGTTCAATCCGAAATCTTTGTGGAGGTATGTTACTTTCGTTGTGCACATAAGTTCGCTTTCTGACGCTGCTCTAGGATGTGACGGCTGAGAAGGTTGCCATAAAAAGCTCTTCGGCCCCGATCCATGGCAGATTCAATGTCTCGAACTCTATCGTTCTCGATACCATCGCTGGGTAAGTGGACGCTTTCCAGGTATCGCCGTTTTTGTGCTTATTCTTTGGGGTAGCTACATCGACGCAGATGTGACGCTCTTCCACAATCCGAGTTCGGGCCCTCGGCAGCTGTTGTGCGCGATGGACACCGGGAATGAGTGCGTTTTACAATTCTGCGCATGGAGACGCAATCTGACGCCCTTCCCTTCCTTCAGGAGAATATCTGCCGATATCGTCCTTCACTCTCAAGCGTTCACATCGACCCCCCAGCCTTTATTCCTCGCCGATGTTCGGACATTCAACGCTCCTATCGACCTGAACATCCGACATCACTCGTCCACTCCCCCTTCCCTCTTTCACCTCCAAGCCGAAACCACAAGTGGCCACCTCGAAGTGACCATCGATACCAAATACACCGGCTGGTTTGACTTGCAGAGTAAAGGAGTGGACCGCAGCACGAAGGTCAACGAAGAGCGGATAGACGCAGCTCAGAATTCAGGCAGCCGTGGTTATCATTATTCGCGACTATCGAAAGAACGGACTTACGGCTGGGTAGGGGCGGGGGGCATGCCCTCGACGTTCAAGCGTTCGGAAGTGGGGAACCTAGAGGTGCTCTCGCTGCTTAATGACGCTACCCTGACGTTTGTGGATTCATCGTAGTATGGCTTCTGTTTTTTTTTTCTTTTCGTGTTTCTCTGGTATTATTACTGACATCGACTACCCCTGCATTTTCGCTTTCGCATCTTACTCACATAGTGTAGCATTCTGTACAATATATTGCAACTGACAAACATGACTACATGGACAGTGGGGCTCGTATCGACGCTAGTCTAGCTTGGTTTCTGGTCTAGCCAAATTCGTCTTAAGATTCAAGCGTTAGAGGTGGGGTAGGCCATGCCAAAATACAAATGTGCGTATGACTGCCGCGACTTCCTCTTCCTCCCATTACCAACCTGGACAGTCATGTTATGAAAATTCTCCAAGCCCTTTTACCAGTCGGCGGCCTCCTCCTCTCACCGTGACGGCTTCAGGTCTAACTGGGTATGTCTGCATCTCTGACCATCTGACTGAATGCCTTGTTCATCGTCTGATCTTTCAGTAAATGGGCAATACTCTGGCCAAGACACTGTTCGCGCTTTTCCTCGCCTTACTAGGTTCTATTCTGGAGTCCATATACCCTCTATCTTCGTCCGTAAAAACATTACATACCCAATCAAGAACGTGTTGTCCCTCTTCTCCTCCGGTTCTGGCCTACGCTTCATCCATCTCAGTTCGCGTACAAAGCTTGAAGCGAGCCAAATTTCGAATGCCATTCTCATTTCCGAGCCGAGGTTGAAGCAAAACTTCTATTTTCAGAACCAAAGCTATGTGTTTGTTGTTTGCTTGCCCATAATTGAGAAGGTACATCATCAAGCAACACCTCGCAAATGTGTTCTTCTCGTTTATTCGCCGCTCGTTCTCACGCGAAGAGATATGAAGCGTTCGCGTTTGCGTTGCACCAAGTGCGCAGAGTTCCATATACGTATGTTATTCAGAGAGGGGCGTGTACAGTTTTGCGTTCTTTTACTTACAATGCATGAAACTAAGTACAAAGAAAAAGAGTGGATACATGTACGTGTGTGTTCATAGGAGAGGCATGAAGGAGGAAATAGAGTAGAGTAGCAAAGCAAAAAGTGGGTAATGGGTGAAGACGGATGGAATAAACAAGGAAACCCACAGGAGGACCAAAGACGAGAGTAACTCACAGCATCGTGAATAGCAATGCGAATGCGACAAGAAATGTTGACAGAGCAAGAAAGTAAATGCGGCACGATAGCTTAGAAAAGAGCGAGCTCCTCCGCCTGCTTTTTTCCGCCCACCAGCGTCACCATCGACTTTGTATCCTTCAACGTCATCGCCACCGCCAGCAGCATGACATGTCACGCAGTGTCCAGCAGACACCACACCGTCTGATCCTCGATGCCCAAGGCACAGACATTCTCCCACATTCCCTGGATCTTGAACACGTAGCTCGTCAGCAACCATCCCCTGCAGGCCTCGGAGATCTGCCGAGCATAATCGACGCGTAGGCTAGCTGCATCTTCATGCGCGGTGTCGTAGATGTTGTCGTGGGAGCAGGGAAGCGGGCAGGGGAAGAGTACTTGGTGCAGATTGTCGGTGTCGCGGTCATACATGAAGTACAGGAGGGGAGCGAAGGTGGACGGGTGGGGAATATACAATGGGAAAATGGGGACCTCGAGAGTCTGTGCGATCTTGCGGCCAGGCAAGACAGTAACCTTGGTCCACCCGTCATCGCAGCTGGGCATCATGGGGAGCTTGGCGCAGTACGAAGTGAGGACGACTTGGTGGGCAGGGAAGAAGGTGTCGTCGTCTTCCGCCGAGGCAGTAACTGTATCGTTTCTGAAGAAAGAACGGCGGCTGATAGCGAGCACATGTGTCGGCGGGGCTGAAGCGCAATCGGCGACATGTATTCGCACCGTCTCGGGGTAGACGCCCGCGATACCAGTGTCGCTCTCGTAAGTGACACTAGCCAGGGTTCGCATCGCCCTACAAGGAATCGGTTAGCCTTCTAGAAGCAGTCAGGCAGACAAGGACCTCACCTCGAGTCAAAATTAGCAGTGAACATGTCGCGGATGTACAGAGGCTGAACGTCCCGCAGCGCAGGATCGATAACAGCCAAAGCATCCTTCGAGATGCCCTTGTACGGTGGCCTTTGCAAGTAAGCAGGCAATGTCAACATGATTATCCCTCTGGTCGGTTGAGGCAACGTTGGCGCGTCTGCCATATCATCATCTTCCTCCGTGTCGTCATCCTCCGAGTCTGTATCCTCCGAGTCCGAGTCTGAAAGCGCTGGGATTGTGAAATTCATCATCGGCACAATAGGCCTGGCCTCCCACTGCTGCCTCCTTCTGAGATTGGGGGCGTTCACATTGGCGTTATTTTGGAGGCCTGTTTCACGAGGCCGACGTCTCCTAGCAACTGCGTTCCTTTGTCGTAGCAAGGCTGCTGATACTGGCGCTTGGGGGATTGGCGGAACGTTCTCGTCGGTGACGATGTTACGGGGGTGGCGGGTCATTTTGGTGTGTGTGTCGCTTGGGGAGAGAGAGAGATTTGCTGGACTCGTGAGAATGAACTTGAAAGCCCAATCAAGTCTAGCGTGTTATATATCGGTGCCATCGCCGTCCAGGTTCAGGTGCCTCCGTCGAGTAATGTTGTGTGAGAGAGCAAGGGACAATGGCTGCTTCCATATCTGGAAAGTGTTGCGCAGCCACCCCATTGTCCTGGAATGTAATCGAGTGACACACGAAACCGGCTAGGCTCTAAGAGCGTGCATTTTCATGTACATGTGTAGTGCAGATGGTATTAGTACAATGCTGGTGGACCTCGAGGAGGAAGTATGTATGTAAGATGAGGAGAAAATGCTCGATCGCGATTGATACCACAATGGCTCCTTAGATGAGGCCACTCGTCTCTAGGAGTAGGATGATATCTATCGCACATTGCACAATCAGCACAACACCCCCACAAAGACGACCAAAAGGAAGAAGGGAAAACTCACTGTGAACCACCTCCGGCGTCGTAATGGTCGTCGTATCAACATACAACTCCGGTCGCTCCGGCTTCTCATACACCTCGTCCACCCCAGGCAAATACCTCAACTCCCCCGCCCTCGCCTTCTTATACAACCCCTTCCGATCCGTCCTCTCCGCAACCTCCAACGGCGTATCCACATGAATCTCAAAGAAATTCGCCCCAGCCCCAGCAGACTGCAAAATATGCTGCCTTGCCGCGTCCCTCGAATGCGCATGCGGTGCAATCGGCGCCGCAATCACCGCTGCCCCAGCCCTGGCAAGCTCAGCAGCGACGAACGCGATGCGCTGAATGTTGACGTGGCGATCTTGCGGTGTGAAGCCGAGTTCGGAGGAGAGTTCTTGGCGGACGGTTTCGCCGAGGAGGAGGGAGACGGAGCGGCCGCCTTGTTGGTTGAGTGTGACTTGGAGGGCGTTGGCGATGGCGTCTTTGCCGGAGTTATGGAGGCCGGTGAGGAAGAGGACGAAGCCTTGTTTGTTGCGCGGTGGGTAGCTTTCGCGGAGGCGGGCGACGACGGCTCTGGAAAAGAGTTGGACCATTAGTGGGGGAAGCATGGGCTGGGGAGGGAGGACGTACTCGTAACTAAACCAATCAGGGATAGGTGCGCCCGTTCGGAGTCTGCGCCTCAGCTCCGTGCCGGAGATGTCGAGGGTTTGGACGCCCTTGGGTACCTCGTCGATAGGCTGATATTCGTCCTTCTCTGGGAGGTAGGTCATCATCTGGAAGGGAACCATCTCGATTTGCAGCTCGTCGTGGTATTTGGTGACCAGCTCCTGAGCATCATAAGGACCGTAGAAGTCTACCCCCTGGGAGTTCTTTCCTGGTCCGGCGTGGTCCCGACCAACGATGAAGTGGGTTGCACCATCTACGACCAAAGCGTCAGCCCTGTGGCTTAGGGGACAAAAGATTGAAAGTACTTACAGTTTTTACGAATCACCGCATGCCAAACCGCCTCCCTCGGTCCTCCCATCCTCATCGCAAGCGGGAGCAGCGCCAAATGTCCAAGTCCACCAGGGTAACGCTGCATGATCGCCTCATAGACACGCACGCGGGTGTAGTGGTCGACATCGCCTGGCTTCGTCAAGCCGACGACGGGGTGAATCAACACGTTCTAAGAAGCCATGTATGAGCAAATGCGTATTGGTTGACGATAGATGGGAGGGAGGTAAACGTACAGCTTGACGTTTCCTCGCCGCACGGACGGTGAGCTCCCTGTGTGCTCTGTGCATAGGGTTGCGCGTCTGGAAGGCGACGACTTTCCTCCATCCGAGCTTTTTGAAGTGGGATCGCAGTTCTGTAGGGGTATCTGCGGTACAACATCAGTACTCGGCCTATTGCGCTTGCAATGGTAAGGAAGGACGACGTACATCTCAGAGCGACGTAGTCATAGTGATTCGGTGCTTGGATAGCCTGTACCTTTCCACCGAGGTAAAAGTCGTTGGTCTGGTTGCGGAGGTAGGCGACGGAGGGGTGGGCGGGGTCGTCGGCGCCGAAGACTTTGATGGCTTCTTGGACACGGTCGGGTTGGTATACGTCCTCGACTAAGCGGAAGCGTTAGAGACTGGCAGGTTGAGGAAGGTTGATAGGTAAGTACCGGTGAAGATAGCGAGAGCCTGGTCGTCTCTCGGGTCGCGGAGTGCGAGACGGGTACCAGGTGCGATCTTGTGCTGGTCGATCGTCTCGCGGGATACGTCGAGGGTGACGGGGATAGGGAAGAGGGTGCCATCTGCCAATCGCAGGTTGTCGACAACGTTCTTGTAGTCCGACTCGTTGAGGAACCCTTCCAGAGGGCTGAATCCACCGTTTTGGATGAGCTCGAGGTCACAGAGTTGTCGCTGTACAGGGATCAGTCAATGGGCTTTGATCTGGGAAGAACACAACGTACCTCGGTCAGAATGATATCTGGCAGGGAAGAGCTCTCTTCCTTTAGTTGGTGAGCGATAAAGGCATCACGGAGTAGGAGATCCTGGGAACGAGCATGTTAATTAGGCTTCAACTGGAGATGTAGTGGCGTCAATGTCACGTACCTTGAGAACGCCACCATGGGGAGGGTTAGCCATTGTTTATGAAGTAGGCTGAGGGTAGTGTGAGTGAAGATGAGGTGTACTTGGAGGTGAAGACCCAAAAGTTGAAGATTGAGATTTTCAGCTAACATCTTTATATGTATTTCTGGCGGTGGTAGTAAATGCCACAAGCACGCAATCTTTGACCATCGCGGCGACTAAGCAGTTGGTCTGTAAGTACAATTCAGCCGTGAAAAACGGTTGCTGACGCTATGTGGACCGGGAGAAACGGCTTGAGGATGATGTCCGAGAGATAAGTAGGGAGGGATAACAGGCTGAACAAGAGATGGATTGTATGCTTTCCAAGTTGGTCGATGGTCGTCTGTGCAAGCTTGGTGGCCGCCACTTTATACACGTGCGACGACCGGCTTATCATCCAGGCACCGTCAGTCGTCTAAGCGCCGGAAGACCGAAGATCATCGGTGGAGCCTTGCTACAGTAAGTAGTCCTCCTCTGTACTTACCACCAAGATCTACCCGCACCAATGCCTCCCTGTGAACGCCAACTCTCACAGCGACAACGGCGGTGTGCCGGCGGTCGCAATTACGCCACATGTCGTGTACAGTAATCCCTGGTAATTCTTGCAGCTGAGCGCCCATCCACGTTGCTGGGATCTGTTCGAAGGAAAATGACTCCGCTCGGCTTGGAGCCCCTTTTCAGAAGGAGAAGATCTGCTTTGTTTACGTGCGTGCGTCCAAGTTATCCTCATCGTCATCGATATCAATCCAACACACAACGTCATTGTCAGCAAAGTCTTCATCATATAATCAGCGAAGAACAGCTCTTTTTCCCCACCAATACCACCACCTCTTGGAGTTATACCCCACCCAACTAGCAATACCTCCAACGACTTTTCTCCCTCTCTAATCATGTCCTCCTCTTCATCACACACAGCCGTCCATTTCGGCGCAGGCAACATCGGTCGTGGCTTCATCGGCCCTCTCCTCGTCGAAGCCGGCTACTCCGTCATCTTCGCCGACGTCGACAAGGAAATCATCGCCGCCATCCACGAAGACAACCACTACGACGTGCACCTCCTCGACGAAAAGGAAGTCGGCAAGCCCGTCAAAGATATCTCCGTCACAGACGTCGACGGCATCCTCTCCACCTCTCCCGAACTCATCGACAAAATCGCCGATGACGCGGATATCATCACTACCGCCGTAGGACCCAACATCCTCGCCCGTATCGCGCCGACTATCGCCAAGGGCTTGACGCGACGCGCGGAGAAAGGGAACACGAACAGCCTGAACATTATCGCGTGCGAGAACATGGTGAACGCGACGGATAAGCTCCAGCAGCACGTCCTCGAGAACCTCCCCACCGACACCACGCACAAAGTGCACCAATACATCCGCGACCACGTCGGCTTCGCCAACTGTTCCGTCGACCGTATCGTCCCCCCACAGAGCTCTGCCTCTTCCTCCGATGACGGGCAGGGCGTAGACCTGGACGTCTTCGTAGAGGTGTACCACGAGTGGGTCATCGAAGAGACCTCCCTCCAGCCTCTCCCCCTCTCCATCCCAGGCGCGAAATTCAAGCCCGACCTATCCCCCTACATCGAGCGCAAGCTCTTCACCCTAAATACCGGCCACGCTCTCACCGCCTACCTCGGGTACCTCAAAGAACCCACCACTACCATCGACGTCGCTGTCCTCGACCCCGAGATCCACAAGATCGTGCTCGGTGCGATGTCAGAGAGCGGCGCGGCACTGCAGAAGAAGCACGGGTTCACGAAGAAGGAGCATGACAAGTATATCCAGCAGATCATCACACGGTTCAAGAATGCGAACTTGAAGGACGACGTGGTGAGGGTGGGGCGGTCGCCGTTGAGGAAGTTGAGCGAGGGGGATAGGATTTTGGGGCCATTGTTGCTTTGCAGGAAGTATGAGCTGCCGGTGGATAATCTATTGATTGGGGTTGCTGCTGCGTTGAGGTATGATAACCCGGATGACGAGGAGAGCGTGGAGCTGCAGAAGAAGATCAAGGAGACGGGGTTGGAGGCGTATGTGGAGAAGATTGTGGGGAAGGATGATGGGGAGAAGGTTTTGAAGGCGTATAAGGGGTTTGAGTCGTGGTCGGAGAAGAAGTTGGAGAGCCCGAACTAGTTTAGGGGTAGATTGGAAGATCGATAGATATAGACGGTCTTGTACTTCACGAAGCTTGTATAGAACTGTAGTGTACTTGTATTTACGATGCACCTAGAATCCTATAAACTGCGTCGATATCTCTTCCCCCGCGACTTGCGATTGCACCTCCATGACACGCGCTATTTTTACACTTGGCGTCGACACTGCACTACTATACTCGAAGTCGCCCTCAGCTCTCCCGCGTCAGGCTTCGATATCATGCAACAGTCAACTGGCCTTCAAGTGGAGAGCAACCACCCTGTTTAATTCCCAATTCCTTGCAACCGATGACATCTGAGCCACATCCACGCTGAACTAGGCCTGCATACTGATTTGACACCTTGTTGAACTGGACCTCTCTGCTCCACGTCGACACGGCTATGAGTCAGATAACGCTTCGCGCTCTGGGGGTTTAATAGGACTGGTTCTCGATCCCTGAGTTGGTAGGCTTTCCCAGGTCCACCCCACCATCCCCTTCGCTCGTCTCACCTTTCACCTCCCACCTCCCACCTCCCATCTCTCACCTCCCCCCCAACCTCCTACACCTGAACTTCCCCTCCTAGCCCACCATGTTCAGCAAACTCCCCACCACCACCGTCACTCTCCTCTTCGCCTCTGCCTCCCTCGCATCCCCCATCACCACCACGCTCAAAGTCTGGCCCACCGGCACGGCGACATGCGGAAGTGTGGACTACGAAGTCGCGGATGTCCGAGCGGCTGTCGAGGCGGGCGTGGAGAATATCCCGAGTCCGATTGGGAGCAGTCAGTCTTCGTCTTCTTCTTCTTCGGTTCCTGTCGCATACTTATACTTGTGATTCACGCCTGCAGACGACTACCCACACGCGTTCAACAACCGCGAGGCCCTCGATCTCGAATGTAGCTCTAGCATGGTGAATTGCCTTCCCTTTCTTCTCGTTCTTGCGATATCAGAGTCGCTTACGCTGCTTGGCGTGTAGCTCTCCTTCCCGATCTTATCCTCCGGCTCAGTGTACAGCGGTGGCGCGCCTGGAGCTGACCGTGTTGTGTTTCAAGAGGACGGGACGTACTGCGGGTACGCTACGATTATTTATTTTTCGAGCGACTTCTTCTGATCGTTTGTTCTGATGTAGGATGATCACGCATACTGGGGCGGGTGGGAACAGCTTCCTGTTGTGCGAGAACGACTAGGTGGACATGATGCTGGCATCGACCGACTCCGAGAAACGACGTGGCGCGTTGCATCTATGTATTAAGAAGAAGAAGAGTTTATTGTACCGATAGCCTGTTATGCCAACGAATCGAGATCCCTGCCACATCCTCTCAACTCTCTTTCAAGCCCGAAGCCCGTCGTACACATCGACGTTATACACATAAAGGAACATAACAATGATCCTTGGAAGAATAGCTATATATTTACCCCAAGTCTTTATCGATATCGATACGGTGACACGAGCGCGAACGTACTACATTCTGCTCACACAATATCGAGCTCGAGCTCCGCGTCTGCTCGAGATGTTAATACAAGCGCAGACCCAACGCACAGCAGCTGCAAATTACTTGGAAGGAGGACTGCGTTAGAGTCGGAAAAGGGAGTTTCGATTGTGGTAGATAGCGGGCGGAACGGAGCTGATGCGTACATACGAGCCCTGCACTGCAGTAGCGCGTGTTCTGTGGTCTCTTCGTACACGAAACAAATACATATTAGTACAATAACCGACGTTGTACATATAGCAGAGCGTCCGAGTCTAACCTACTTGCATCATCAACCATATCGCACTACACGGTGAGCGCCCCAAGCCTGGTCGCCAACTCAAGCTCAAGCCTTGTATGCCCGCCTGAGCTTGCTTGCCATACCGGCTGTGAGAGATCATGGGGATCTTCAGGATCCCAGATATCATCGCGCTCCCCTGCACCCTTCATATTCGCCAAAACACACTGTTCGGAATGATTTCTGAGCAGCTCTGGTGACGGGCGATACTGCGGCGGAGTTTGAGGGTTGATGAACAGTTTGCGTCCGTCATACTCGTTCATTGGACTGAAAGCTACGATCCGATAGTCGTTCTGCGATTCGATCAATGAGTGTCTCTGGAAATTGTATCGAGATTGAGAATCGCTTCGCTAACGTTTACATCAACCCCATAAAGATACAAGTCCCATAGATCATGCAGATTTGATTTCAGAAGCAGAACGTTCTGCACCGAGTTGATCTTCGACTCGCCCTGCTCTTTTTCGGGCGCATCATCGATAACATAAGCAGACAGATTAAGGCGGTTCCACTGGGTAAAGCGTCAGTGTTAGCAACAATCAAGGTCATACACGTACGACGTACTACGTCGGAATGTGCAATGGGGTGGATGTGCGACGCGCGGAAGGGGGCGAACAGGTCTTCGACAACTCTAACTCCGCTGATGCAACAACGGTTGTCGCGCTCTCGCACGCGCGAAAAGAATGACTTGACCTACTGGCATGGTTCTAGATTATGCTGAGGATAGAAGAGTGATACGACAGACGCACGCGGGGGGTGCCGGTTCAGTTCAGCGATAAGGTACGGGGTCGATGGCGTTCGGGTGTAATCGCGATCTGATCAAGAGGAGTTGCATCTTTTGCAACATGTTGAGCATAAATGACCAAGAAACTCTTGACGGTTGAACATGGGCTTACCAGGCTGAAGGATTATATAGTTTCCTGGAGGCATGATGGCGTTCTCTCCTCTCTCCAAGGCTGTATCTTGTACAGTACCATCATCCAGCTTCTCGAAAAGAAGCCAAGACTGAGTCGATACGACGATGATATCCAGGCACTCGTACAATAACCGGACCGACACCGATCCATTTTGCATCAACCCTTCGGCAGAATGCGGCATGAGTGGCTGGGTATCAGAATGGACAAGAGCTCACCTGCTATCTCGTGAGGGGGAGCTTCAGTGTCGAAAATGCGCACATTGCGGCGCTTGCGAAGTCTGCTGGACATGCTCAACGCTGGAATCACTTTAAAGAGAGAGAGAGGGGCAGAACAGTGGAGGTCCGAGTGGTAGAGACTCAAGAGGAAGAATAGATAACTTACCAAAGTCGTGTATTTGCCATTGTTTGGTCATCAATTATCTGACAAGTACACGCATGCATTACACGCCTCCCCCGCTCTAAAGTACATCTCAAAGCATAATTTACCCACCCATCCATATGTAATCACAGCTCGTCAAACCCCGGCCCATTCTCCTTCCCACTCAACCTAAACAACCCCCGCATGAAATCTCCCCCTCGCCAGATATACTCCACAATCGCAGCAAGGCACTCAAACGTCCCGTTCTTACATCTCAGACCCCAGCGCGCCAGGTTTAGTTTGATAGTGTCGAGTAGACTGGGTGGGTAGGAAGAGCCGGCGGGGGGCGAGGGCTGGGGTGGGGTGGCTGCTCGTGGTGGTGGTGGCGTGTCGGGGGTCAATGCGCCGGGGGTTTTGGGGGAGGAATGAGAGTACTGAGAATGCGGCTCTGCTGGTGAGAGGAGCTGCTCGGTGTCTTCGGCGCTGGTGTCGTTCCAGAGTGTCCGGAAGATATCGACGACTTCGAGGGACTCGCTGAGGCGATGGAGTGTGTTGATAAGGGCGACGACTTCGGAGCGGGAGAGGAGGTTGGCGTTTGCGCGTGGGCTGTTCGTTCGTACGAGGTCAACAACGGGTGTGGGGAAAGAAAGGGGAGGAAGGGAATGGCTCACTCTAAGGTCTTCTCGTCCATCTCGAATAGGATCTTGAGCGCTGTGGCGATTCCGGTCGTTTGGACTTTCCCCCAAAGACGACATTTATGACACTCCACGCAGTCCATGATCCGTGTGACGTTCCGGAAGTGGTTCTTGAACTCCTCCTTCAGCACCTGAGTCACATTGTCAATCACCTGGATTTGACGAGAGCGCAGATACAAGAAGCATGCGTACCTTGGCATTCTCCCCTCTAAATAGCACACTCTCGTCGAACTTTCCTACGTCCTTCGCAATGTCAACAACGTTCCCTAAAAGCCGCTTCGTCTCGACGTCTTCCTCGTGTGTTCCGGTGGAGCAGTAGTCGTACGCGTCCAGGTAGGGCCCGAGGCGGGCGACGGCGCGGAGCATGAGGACGACGTCGAAGTAGATGTATTGCAGGCGTTCGGGGTGAGATGCGACGCGCTCAATGAAACATTGGAGGTTGGGACCCTGTGGGAGCGACCATCAGCAATGAGGCAGAGAGAGTGAAGTAGAGGAGTGATTACCCATTCGCCGGTCTTTTGGTTCAGGTAGTCGTAGCAAATATGTGTGGAGATGGACGCGTGTAGTCCTGTTCGGATCGTATCATCAAGATGGGCCATGGCGAGAATGAATGAGAATACGCACCAGAGATAATTTTATAATACACCCTCTTCTCGAGGCATTGTGCCGGTGGTTCTGAGCCATCGTCGTGTAGTGCCTCCGTCATGGGATCCGCCATGGAAATCGGGGCAGGGGACTTGGCTTTCATCAGGTTCATCTCGGAGAGGCCGAAACAGTTCTCTTCGTATATAGTGCGCCATACGCGGTGTGCGGATGGACCGGAGTAACCAGTGAACCGCTCGGGTACTTGGGTGAGGTCGAAGTATTCGCCCTCTGGTGGACGGACATTGGGTTAGGATGGACCTTTGGAGAGAGGTAGGGAGAGGGGAGCGAACCTGTCATGTCATCAAGGAAACAGAAATCAGAATCTCGGTAGTAGCAGCCTGGAAGTCGTGTTCGCTGATGAACGAGGCGGAATATTAGCGGTTGAATTTAGGACATTGATGCTAGCGCTACGGACCTTGTCGCTCGGAGGTTGCTCGATCTGGCTCAGTGCGGCGGCTCGCCATTTCTCCGGAACATCGCTCTGGTGGGAAGGGTGAGATACAGCGCGAGCTGAGTGGGGTTGGGGCTACTTACCTCGTCGACTGTGGTTATTGCACATTCTCGGTTCCCGCAGGCGCCGTTCTCCTCCCAGAACGGACAATCGCGGTATAGGTCCACCTGGGGTTCTATATGAGTAACCTAGCAAGTGTAATATATATGTTACACACCTGGAAGTACTTGAAGAAAGGCGTCTTCACCAACTCTTGTAAGTTGGCAAAGAGGTCGTCACTGGCGGTCTCTACTTGTTCGTAATCGCAATGGGTCATCTCTATCGGACCCGTGGGCTAGACACGCGTCGATTTCAGAGCGCTAACCCAGCAGAGTGAATCGTGGGTGAAGACATACTGGAGTCCGACATTCAGTATGTTTACTGGGGTGGTATTCAAGCACATCTTGGACTGGGTGATCGCGGACAAGGGTATCAGAGAGAAACGAGCCGAATGTTGAAGCGCGGGCGGCGTCGGTGCTGAAAGCTAGTAGAAGCGCGATGCACTTGTAGTAACAAGGTGTCATGGCGGCAGGAGAAGAGAAGGAGGAGGAGGAGGAGGAGTGCGAGTAGGATGAAAGATACAAGTCACTGAACGCCTGAAGGTATTTGGCGTCAGTGTAAGCAGCGACGTGTTCATGATCGGCTGTCATCAATTCTTGAAGTGGTTAGCCTGAACGCCGATTGACCGAGGCGGTCCTGGTGCTGAGGCTAGCCTTCGCTAGGCTCAGTGAATGTCGTTGAGGTCGAAATCTGGCAGGTAGATTGCAATGGTGGGATTTGAGAAGTACTACTCGAGTACTACTCGTTGGTACTTAAGCTGATTGGCCTCGAGTACTACTCGAGTACTACTCGTTGGTACCTAAGCTGATTGGCCTCGAGTACTACTCGAGTACTACTCGTTGGTACCTAAGCTGATTGGCCTCGAGTACTACTCGAGTACTACTCGTTGGTACTTAAGCTGATTGGCCTCGAGTACTACTCGAGTACTACTCGTTGGTACTTAAGCTGATTAGCCTCGAGTACTACTCGAGTACTACTCATTGGTACTTAAGCTGATTAGCCAAGTGGATTGTATCAAACGACGTGCGAGTACACTTTGAACTCACCAGCCGACACCGTACACGCCATGATTCGCCCACGTGTCAAGCTAACAGCAAAAAGTCCCCACGGTAGCTATAGCCCGGTTGCAAGCAACTTTCCTCTCACCACCGTCTCTCCACCACTTCATATCTCTGGACCTCATCCAGGGCCCACATTCAAGGTTATTTCGTCAAGGCTAATCGCTAATTAGGACACCCGTATTAAAACAGGCGTCATGAGTTTCTCAGCTGCAGAGTACCAGGTCATTAACGTGTTTCCTAACAAACACATCATCATTGCTCACATCTTGTGCCTTTCAACAGAAGCACCACAACCTCGAGGGTGCCCCAGACCCATTTCCTTCTCTCGCAGAGGAGCCAACGGTCAAGGCATCCAAGTCAGGTACCGGTAAGAAGGAATTGGACACGGAGTCGGAGATCGCTTTCCCCTCCCTTGCACCCTCCGCACCATCTGCTGCCGCCCCGGTCAAGTCGGGCTGGGGTGCTGGTCCTCGTATCAAACCTGCTGTCGCCAAGACTCCGGTCTTCACCGACTCGCTCACTCTCACGGCCGTCGATACCAACAGCTCCGGCAGGGATGGAAAGCCAGCTACCATGGGCGAAGTGCTCAAGCAGATCATGAGCAAGTTCAAGGTCAAGGTCGAGGCTTCCGGTAACGCAAAGGCAAACCAGACTACTTTCTACATCAAGGCAGAGTCTGAGAAGGAACTGGAGAAGGCTAAGAGGAGCTTGCTCTCGCTGCTCAGCCCCTCGGTGAGTTTCATGCGCTGGCTGCCCAAATATTTCCACTCACGCGTTCAATGGATAGGTCTCTATTGTGATCAACGCTCCGGCCTCGGCTATTCCCACCATCATTGGAACCAAAGGTGCTGTCGCACCATCCGGTGAACTTTTACGTATTACTGACTTGTACCAGGTGCTACTCTCAAGCAGATCAGGGACCAGACTGGCGTCAAGGTAGACATTCCTCCCAGGAATACTCTCGCCGTCCCAGAAGGCCAAAGTGGTACCGCCTCTCCTGCGCCCAAGGATGAGGACGATGACGAAGAGCCCACCATCCCGGTCACTATCTCCGGTCCCCAGCCCATGGTCCAGGAAGCACAGGCGCTGTTGAACCAGATCATCTCTACCAAGATCTCCAAGTCGACCCAGCGCGTCCGCGACATCCCTGCGCACATCCTTCCCTTCGTTCAGACCAAGCGCGCATCCTTCGAAGCCGTTGCTAAAGATGACCCTGTCAACCTCACGCTCAACGCCCGCGAGCGCGAAATCTCTGTCAGTGGCAACAGGGAGACCGTCACCCAGGTCGTGGAGACTATCAAGGCCACCATCGAGAAATTCAAGTCTGAGATCACCTCCGTCAAGATCTCCCTACCCAAGCGCCAGCACCGTTTGCTCGTCGGCAAACCCGCTGACGAAATCATGGCCGAAAACAAATGCTCCATCGTCGTGTCTTCCCCAGAGGATATTGGCGACGAGGTTACCGTGTGGGGTCTGTCCACCAATCTTCCCGGCGCACTCGGAGCTGTCATGATGAAGGCCAACTCGCAGCACATCCACGAGTTCCCCCTTCCTGGTCCCATTGCCCTGTCTAGGCAGTACCTCGGGTACATCACTCGTATCGGCTACCCGAAGACTTTGTCGACGGCTCACCCCGGTGTTTCGATTTACACTCCTCACCCCAACTTGGCGGATAAGCTCTCTACGTTGAACATCGACATTGTCGGCGATAAGCCTCTCGTGGACACCGTTGTTAGGAAGTTCTCTGAGCTGATTGGCAAACTCATTGGAGGCACCAAGGACGTTCAGATTGACTGGCTTCTTCACCGCGTTGTTCAGGGCAAGAACGCGAAGAAGTAAGTGTCACTCCCTCTCCTTTAAATATTCGGGTTCTGATAATTCCTCCAGGCTTAAGCAGTTCCACGAGCAACACAACGTCTCCGTCTTCTTCCCCTCCGAGACCTCGGAGAAGAACGAGGTTCTCCTGGTCTACGACCCTCTCTCCCCGAATGCCTCACTTTCTCCAGACGAGAAGAAGAAGCACCTCGAGGACGTCGCGAAGGAGTTGTCCAAGATGGCCAAGGATGCGGGCGACGTCAAATCGGAGCAGATCACTGTTGAAAAGAAGTGGCACGATGCTGTCTTGGGCAAGAACAGCACCACTCTAAATGCGTACGTTTTTTGTGTTTTCTCGAGCTTGCGTACTGGGTCTGACAAGAGGATATCGCAGCATCATTGGAGAGGACAATGCTCTTTCCATCAAGGTTGGCGCTGAGGCGGAGGATGCTATCTCTATCCGTGGTGCGAGCGCGGATGTCGACCGCGCTGTTAAGGAGATCCTCCAGATCGTGGAGGATGCTCAGAACGAGCAGATTGTCAACAGCTACGTGAGTGAAAATATCAAATTTTGACTCGAAGCGGCAGACGTTCTGATTGTAACGTATAGTCCACCGAGTTCGACGTCGAGAGGGAATACGTTGGTCGCATTGTCGGTGCTCAAGGCGCTGGGATCAACAAGCTCAGGGACCAGCTTGGTGTGCGTGTCGACGTGTCTGACGACCATGATGAGAAGGACAAGGAGGTCACGGTCAGGAAGAAGAAGTCGACTACGCACCAGAAGTCTAAGGTTAAGGTGTGTTTGCTGTGTTTTGTCCATCGTTGCTGGAAGTTCTTAGTTTTCGTTAGATTACTGGGAGGAAGGAGAACGTCGAGGAGGCTAAGAAGAGGATTCTTGCCCAAATCGAACGTCTGGTAAGACTCACTACCACTTGTAGTATCTTTACCAGACTAACCTTGTATTCTTTTCCAGGCCGACGAGACTCAAGAGGTCCTCAAGATCCCGGCGCAGTACCATGCTTCGCTCATCGGTCAGAGCGGCAAGTACGCCATCCGACTCGAAGACAAGTACAGCGTCAAGATCACGTTTCCCCGCCAAGCTGCTGACAACGGCGAGGGCAAGACCCGCGAGCCTCTCAAGTCTGATGAGGTCCTTGTCAAGGGTGGCAGGAAGGGTGTCGCTCAGGCCAAGGGCGAGCTTCTTGAGGTGGGTCTACCAGTGACGTGGGCCTGCAATGAATGACATCCTCACTCTCACAGGCTGTCGAGTTTGAGAAGGACAACAACAACCTGCTCAAGTTTACCATCCCTGCGCGCTCCATCGCTCGTGTCCTCGGAAAGGGCGGGGCCAGCATCAACCAGATCAAGGACGACACTGACGCCCAGATCGACATTGACCGACCTGAGGGCGATGCCACCATCGCCAACATCACCGTCAAAGGTACGAAGAAGGCCATCGCTGCCGCGAAAGCCGCCATCGTTGCCATTTCCGAGCAGGTCCAGGAAGAGACGACCGACAGCATCACTATTGAGCAGAAGTACCATCGTTCCCTCATCGGTGCTGGTGGTCAGGGCCTCAAGGAGCTCGTCCTGAAGTGCGGTGGTCCGACTGATGCCAGGGCCCAGGCTGGTCTCATTCGTTTGTGAGTGATAATTTCCTTTCCCATGTCGAGTGAGAAAGATTGCTGATGTTCCTGTTTTCCCACACAGCCCCCGACAGGGCGAGGCCTCCGACGAGGTCAGGCTCCGTGGCGAGCCCAACCTCGTGCAGAAGATCAAGGCCGAGCTCGAGAAGGCCGCCGCTGTTCTGCGCGACCGCGTTGTTCTCGGTGTCGACATTCCCGCTGCTCAGCACCGTACCTTCATTGGCCGAGGCGGCCAGCACCTCAACGAGCTGCAGAACCGCCACTCTGTACAGATTCAGTTCCCCGGTTCTCGCTCGTATGCGCAGGTTGGAGAGCCGATTAATGCGGCTGATCTGGGCGCTGCGGACTCGGGCAACCTTGTGAAGATTACGGGTCCGAAGGCGAACTGTGAGAAGGCGGTTGAGGAGTTGAAGGTGAGCCCTGCCTGGTTCATGCTTTCTTTGAGCGCGATCCCTGAGTTCGATTGCAGTCCCAGATCAAGGCGCCTGTTCCTGAGGGTCCCTCCGACACCGTGTCAGTCCCTCTCAAGTTCTACCATGCCATCCAGCAACAAGGTGCTCTTTCTCGCACCTTACGCTCGTTCGGTGTTCAGGTCGAACACTCGGCGAAGCCTGTCAAGGCCCCGGTTCCTGCTCGTCCCACCAACGGGCACGCCAACGGCATTGCCAGCGCTCGCATCGATGAAGTCGACGACGCCGCCGCTGAGGCTGGTGTGCAGTGGGAGGTGTCGACGAACCACCAGGACGCGGAGGAGGGCGACTCCGTGTGGACTCTGAAGGCTCGTGACCAAGCTGGATTGGGAAACGCGAAGAAGGCGATTCAGGACGCGATTGACAGCGCTGGACGTCTCTCCCACGTTGGGTTCTTGACGTTGGCTGACCGCTCGTCGTTCCCCCGTATCGTCGGCTCCAAGGGATCTACCGTCTCTCGCCTTCGCACTGAGAGCGGTGCAGACATCACTGTTGGCAAGGAGGACAACACCATTGTCATCCAGGGTATGTTTCTTCCACTGTGGGGCGGCTTCAAGTGCTTACGTCGTCAATAGGTTCCGAGGACAGCATCGTCGCTGCTAAAGATGCCATCCTGCGCCTCATCTCTGAAAAGCCCGCCGCGCGTGGGCCACGTCGTCATGATTAGAATCGCTGAAACGAGGACAACTTTCTGTGGAATCTAATGACCTATCTTGAATACTTGCTTTTAAATAGCTTTCTAAACCTTCGCATACATCACTATTCTCCATAATCACATTTCCTATCATCCATTGCGTGGACAAGTTCATTTTGTGAGTTGAGTTGAATAAACAAGAGTCTTAGACTGGGGTAGGGAGCAAAAGCAACGATGAATAATTTAGGTGGACGGTCTGTACAACCCTAGAATATGGACTCCTCCTGCGCTGGCTGCTCTGGGTGCCTTCCGTGACCAGTGAAGACAACCTCCTCGTCTTCCATAGGCATTCCATCTACATCGTCATCCATAGGCTCTCCGTCCACGTCTTCCATGAGCACGCCGTCCACGTCATCATCCATGGGAGCACCGTCCACATCATCGTCCATTGGTACGCCGTCCATGTCATCATCCAACGGCTCGCCGTCAACATCATCCCCCACAGGCTCCCCATCGACGTCGCCAGTGCCAACCACACTAGCCCCAGCGACGACAGCACCGGTGGCTGTAGCAGCTACCGCCATCGCGGGCTGGAAGGAGCTCGACTTGAATTTCGAACTCACAGCACCTCCGGCATCCTCCGGTGTCCCACTGCCTTCCTGCCTCGCGTTCTCCCCGTGCTCACCTTCCTTGGCGCCCTTTGTCAACGCAGCTCCATCCAGCCTCTCGCGCAACTGATTCAAGAAACCCGGAGGAAACACAAGCCAGTCCTCCCACAAGTCAAGCACAGCCGTGAACTGCTTCTTGAACGTCTCGGCTGTGATGCGGCCTGGGAACGAGTGATACACGTTCGAGAGGTGGTCGAATACGATCCCCAGGCGGCCTTCGAACTCCTGCCTGAACTTCCACGCACTGGGCACGGCCGAGGCGGAGTTGTGCAGGATATCGCAGATGAGGTGGAGGCGGGCGACTTTTCGGGGAACAGGGGTATCACTGACTAATAGGGAGGCGAGGATGATGTCTGCGATCTGTGTGGGTAAAATGAACGCACGTCAGTATGATGTGGATGTATGGGTAGTATGGTTGTAGCAGGGTGGGAAAATGCAGGGTAGGGTCTAGGGCAGAAGAACAGGTTCAGATCGATGATTGAGAACGTACCTCAGCTGCAGCCTCAGCATGTTCCAGGCTGAATGCCATACATCGTGCCAGCTCTCCTCGTTTGCCTGACAAGGCACGCAGCATTGCCTCAAATCGCTTACGCGCTAATTTGCCTAGCGCAGTCTTACGTGTTCGTTCCCTCTCCGACTCTTCACCAGAATCAGTCGAATACACGGAATTGTACCCCTGAAGTAGTGTGACATGAGAACCCTGAGCTCAAGTCTCTAGCAGGGGAGCAGACACATACATCGTCTGTGAATTCAGGCCCGAGGACCCGGTCACTTTCGACTAACCCCCTATAGAAGGCGTGTCGTCGATGCTACGGTTTCACAGACTTTAGCACTGTGAAGATGGCACGGAGAGAGAATGGACCAACATGCTTATCAGTCAGGAAGCCGTACCTAGAGTTTTCGTGTTCCCGGTCCTTGAGGAAAACTGCGTAATCGGTCCCATGGCCTCTCACTTCCGAGGCTACTGCACGTATGAATGTGTCCGTGACCAATTCCTCCTTCTCTTCGAGCGAATGATGATACCGCCCACTGGGGCTTTCGGAGCGGCGAGAACGGCCTCGAGTTCGGTGGGGTGATTGAGAGCGGCTCCTTGAACGCGAGGACCTGGAGCGAGAACGACGGCCTGGACGGGGTTGGTGGTGTGGTTCGCGTGAACGTGACCGCGAATGGCCGTGTGAGCGGCTCCGACTGCCATCATGACCACCTCGCCTCCTGGAGCCATGGCCTCCCGCACCGAGAGCTGCAACAAACGGGTGACGACATTAGCACAGAATGTACCGCGAAGAGATAAGATATTGAAATTTTCACTGTATTGAGGTTTATGGGCGACGGGTACCGCTTTGCTCCAGCCCACTCGGAGGATTGAACCCCCCCAGTCGAAACCATCAAAATCCCTGAGAGCTGCTTCGGCGCCTTTGCGTTTCATGAACGACACAAACCCGCTGAGACCACTGTTCATTGACCTCCGAGAAGCTGTCATATCGGCACCTGGCCCAACAGTGGCATCACCACGGGGCCACATGATTTTGACCTAATGAAGGGTTGTTAGACTTCAAGCGCGCGGTATCATGATGGAGAGGCAGTCTCACGGAGCCGACAGGGCCTGCTCTGGCGAAGAACTGCCCCAAAGATTGCTCAGTGACGTGCGCTGGTAAGTTGGCGACAAAAACATTGGACGTCTGGGCGTCGGCATTGGTGAGCAAAGCACGGTACTAGTGCAGACATGAGTGGTGCTAACCTCAGAGTCGCCCCTATCTCTGCTTCCGCTGAGCCCTTCGTACGCTGTTGAATCACAGGGGCTCTCAGGAGATAGCGTTTAGCTTATGTGGGAAAGTCAAACCAGCCATAGCAGTGACCGAGCGGCCCTGACCTACGAAGAAGGTCAGCTGAAGATTCGAGGCAAAAACAATTACAGTTCATACCTTGACGCGAGAACTTGGCTTCCCGGTCTGCTTGATCCCTGGACGCAATAACGCCATAAGCACATGGATGAGTACCCACAGCATATCAAGTTGGCGCTGAAGAGATGGAACCTTTTCAGTTCTTCAAGAAACGCATCCATTGCGCGCTTCCCCTTCGGTTTAGAGGAAGATGCCGAAGATGCTGCGGCCTGATTAGAGGGTACATCATGAGAACAGGTGTGAACGCCAAAGATACGTCAGGACGTGCCATGTTTGCCATTTCATCCTGGAATCGCGTATGGCCTGGCTCCCCAGTGGAGTCGGGTCTGCTCGCCGAAGGAGGTGCAGGTGCAGATTCCTGGCCAGAGCGAACGAACCTGTTTGCCGTACTTCTTCTATTGCTGCTGGACTCTGCAGTCTCGAACTCGTCTAGAAATTCTGCATAGGCATGGGCGGCACGTTCCTCTTCTTCGCGCTTCTTTGCGTCTGCGGCTTCTTTCTCTTTGTCCTTTCTAGACTTGCGCACGACACCGGTTGCATAGTTGTTCAGTTTCTGAGAGTCAAGTTGTTTTTGCTGGTTCGGAAACAGAGATTGTTAACATGGATTGGAGGAAGACGGCAGATGTTTAGCTCGCACTGGGACAAACGGCTCGTCGTCGTCGTCGTCGTCGTCGTTGTCGAAAAATGCAGCGATATTTTTTGGGGGTGGCATTGAATTGACAAGGAGGCTGGAGTCAGTCTGTTCAAATGAAATTGGAGTTAGTAGCCGGAGGCAGGATGTACAGCGGATGCACAGTAGTGTGCTGGCTGATGATGTGAGAGGCTCGAATCTTTAGCGACACCTCGTGGCGCACTGGGGACAATTGATCAAAACCAGTGGTCACATTGACCGCTGGGCCCCTTCTTTCCTCCTCATTCCTTCCCCCCACCCCCCGCCACTTTCCATTCTACTGACTTAGGTGCCTCCGTCGTCGTCGTCTTCGTCGTCGTCGGTAGTGTCCTTCTTGCTTTATCGTCACACCAACGTCTCCCATACTGCATACAGCCTCCTAGACGGGGCAATCAAACCTCCGTTACGTCGCTCTAGGGCGTACTGACGGCTGTGTCTGGTCCCCAAACCTCCCCCCGTCCTCTGTATACATCCACACCGGGTGTGATCCCCAGCTACGACTGACACGAAACAATGCGCCAATTCTCTCTACCGCTCACCATCTCCTCATCCTCCTCAAGGCGCACTACCTCGCAGGATCCTTCAGTCTCAAAGTTGGATTCAGATCTAGCTCCTCCTCAGTTCCCTTCCAACCCCCCTTCTTCTCGTTCATCACGTTCAAATTCATTTCTCGCCTCTCTTACACGTTCAAATCCCTCCCCTCTCGTAATTTCAACTAATCTTCCCAAGGCCGACGACTCGCTTCCATCCTCTCCTGAATCGGCCGCTTCACCCTCCAACCCGAACAGCCTCTCACAGCGTTTCTCATGGTCCAAGCCAGACAAGTTATCTGTATCTTGGGACGAAGATGACGAAATACTCAACTACCCGAGCCACTCGTCGTCCTCCGAGAGCTCGCCTATCGAGCACCTCCTCGTCCCAGGCGACGTCGTCTGCCATGGTGGCTACCTGCAGTCTGAGCCCATTCAGATTGTTCCCATCCCGCATTCATCACAGGAGGACGTCGATCAGCAACTTGGAGAGGAGTTCGAGGTTGTCCGACGGCTAGGCGCAGGTAGTTACGCCGTCGTTTACCTCGTTCGTGAAGTCCTTTCGCGCCCTCAGTCTGACGACGATCATCCGTCGCTTATGGGTGACATGGACATGGATGCCAGCTTCGACTCTGCTCGCTCCGCTGAGCCTGTCTACGGTCGTGAATACGCTATCAAGTGTCTCTCCAAGGCCAATTTGGAGGAAGGTGGACTTGCTGAACAGCTGGCCGAGGTACGTTTTGCCAAATACTTCCGCAGTACCCCGCACTCATGACTCGACACTTCGCCCCTCCAGGCCACCATACATCAATCTTTGCCCGCCCACCCAAACATTGTGACTTTACACCGCACCTTTGAAACCCCTTCCTTCCTTCTATTATTGCTGGAATACGTTCCAGGAGAAGATTTGTACTACTTTCTTTCCCGAGCACGCGATCGTTACGAAATGGACCCTGTTGAATCTGCTGTCTTCACTTCTTGCACTCCCCCCACTCCCGGTCTTCTCACCACTCTCAACCCCAACCAGTTACTCTCCACCAGCCGCCTTCGCCTCATCTCGTCCATGTTCTCTCAGATATGCGACGCAGTCGAGTTCTGTCACGCGAACGGCGTCTATCACCGTGATATCAAACCAGAGTATGTCTGTTCACTTCTGTTTCGCGTCTCGTCTCATCGCCTTTTCTCCCGCAGGAACTTGATTGTTACGGACAGATGGGTCACCGGCCGTCATGGCCAGCGTGAGCGCAAGGTGGTAGTGAAGCTCTCCGACTTTGGACTCGCCTGCACAGAGACAGAGTCCTCGGATATGGATTGTGGGAGTGCTCCCTACATGAGCTACGGTTCGTTATCGCGTGCTTTCTGTCCGAAGTAGTGCTGAAACGCCCTGTAAACAGAATGCAGGAACAATCTGTCTCCCCAATACCGACCTCGTGGTGCTGACATATGGTCTCTGGGAATTGTATTGCTAAATATGTTCGTGTCTCCGTTTGTCTGATGCCTGTCTCGACTCACACGCTATCTCTCTTCGTTCTAACTTAGGTTATACCACCGTAATCCATGGACCGATACCGCCGATGGTGCATGTACCTCGTTCGGACATTTCCGCCGCCGTCCTGGGGCCTTTCTCCTGCAGCGATTCACCGGAATGAAACGCCCTGTCGCAGAGTTCCTTGTCAACCGTGTCTTCTGCGTTCTGGAGGACCCCATGGATGACTCACCGCGAGTGACCGCCCAGGAGTTTGGTCAATGGGTCAAGAACCTACCTGGCCTTCTCTCCCCAGGCGCTAACTCCAAGCGTACTCCTAGAGCTCCCGCCGTTCGCCACGACGACGATCATCCCTTGGGTGGTTCCATGCCTCCTTCCCACAGACCCTCGTCGAGGAATTCTTCCTACTCATCTATCGTCAGGCCTATCGCTATCCGAGCTCCTGCTGTTCATGAGCTATCTCTCTTGGAGCCCACGCTTGAGCAGAGTATGGACGACCTGTCTGTCTTCTACGACCCAGATCTGGACGCGGACGAACGACCAGAGTTCGACTCCACTGGGCAGAAGGTGGTTTCACCGGTTCGTGTATCCACAATTATCGCGTGTGCTATCACTGATACCATTCTCCAGCCGCTGCCTACGATGACTCGATTCTCCGCGTTGACCTCGTCCCTGCGGTCTGACAAGTCCAACGGAACAATTCGCGTTCCACCATCTCCGACATCTGCGACTACTCCCACCGTTACCAAGAAATCCTCAATCTGGCGACTTGGTTTTGGGAAGAGCAGTACTGGTCCAACCGATCGCCTTTCGCCTGCCAGCGCTTCTCCTGCAGCTCCCGTTACCTCGTCTGTGACTGCTGACAACACGAACATGTCGCCGACCGCTTCGAACGTCACCAATCTCATCATGGGTCTCAACCCAGTGGATCAGCCTTCTTCCCGAGGCACCACGTTCAGCAAAGGAAGACAGCCCAAGAGGCCTGCCATCCACAGCAACAACTCGAAAGGAAGGTCCACGCAGGATGTCGATAACTGCATGACCCCTGCTTACTGGGCGGGCCCCAAGGCTCAGCCTGCTCGTGGGGAGGCGGTATCGAGCGCCAACTCTCTCAAGTCTGGCAACTGGAGGAGCTCCATGTCCTCCAACTCGAGCCTCGCGACCTCCAACTCGGGGTTCACTCGCTTCAGCAACAACAGTGCTCGCAGCGTCGCTACTGCCGCTACCAGCGTGTCAGCTTCCAGTTGGCGCAGCGGTGCCGGTACTGGTGGCAAGGGCTCTTCCCTTTCACCTCCTCAGCAGAGGACGATCACCCCGGCCACTCTTCCCAGGAACATCAAACGTGAGTACTTTCTATTTGCTCTTGTTGCGCCAACTCGGCCTGACAATTATCAAGTTGTCAAGAATGGTGTACCCTTCGAAGCCAGTGATCTACGTGCGAGCGCGGAGGACGAAGACAGCAAGCGAGAAATCTACGGCTCACCTCCCTTAAGGCAGCCTCGCTTCAGACTCCAGAGGGAGAACAGCAGCAATCTCCACACCATCACCGAGCGGCCCCGTGGTCTGTCCAACCTACCCAACGAGGACCTCACCAAGAATCGCGGCCACATGGATCTTACGGAACCATTGTCCGACGACGGCTTCGACGACGATGCCGACGGAAGGAAGAAGGTGCAGAAGGGTCAGATCAACGCGTTGGCCAAGATGCTGTCTGCTCTCCGCAGGTGAACGACATCAAGACGCATGGCATGGCGAGCTGCAAATCCGATGGCTCAAACGGATTACGGGAGCCGGTTTCTTCTCCTGCCGCGCCTCCGCCTCAGACCCGCTCGCTTTCTCATCTTTATTTCTTTAATTTTCTAGTTTGTGGATGGAGGGATTGTTGCTGTTCTGTCGAGGACAGAAGTGTATGTGCATTGTGGGGGCGAGCGGTCCGAAGAAAGAAAGAAGAACTCATGCAGAATCATTCAACCACCCTGGACCACCCATATCCAGCCTCCCAGTCGTTTCTTGTGGCGATGTTTGTGTTCCTCCCCGATCCTTCGTCGTTGCGCGATGTGGAACTCTCTCTAGTCGCAGATATGCTCAGGTCATGCGACGTCGTTGGCTGGCGGTCTGTGCTCTCTTTCGGTTAGACGCTATAGAGTGTTTGTGCTATTTCGTACTGGTAGACAACCAAATATGCGTAGCCGCTTATAATTGCAGCACCGAATGAAACAAGTAAATCAAAAAGTTGGTGTAAAGAGAAAGCCTGTACAGTAACAACAGCAGCACATCCCGGTTTGAATCGCCGCTTCGAAACTTCCTCGTCTCGCAATCCAAAGTGTTCCAGATCTTGCTCCAGATGGCGACGCAACCAGAGGTCCCATGCCCCCGGAAGTAGGCGTTCTCATTCGGACGACGGAGAAGACGAGTGAGAGCGAGAGGCATACAAGTGGACTTGGGTAAGTGCACAGCGGGAACCGCGAGTAGGAGTAGTATCCACAGGACGTGCGTGGGATGGACCCAGTGTGAAAAGCCCAAATTGGAAAGAGAAGACGAAATAGAGAAGAGACCATCCATTTCCTGTCCTTTCCACTGTACTCCAATCGGAGCAGCAGAAAAGTACAAAAAAGAGAGGTGGAGAAAAAAGAGGATCCCCGCACGACACAAGCCGAAGGTGCAATAGCAAGGTCATGCCGTCGCCTCGAGTTGCAAGCAGAGCTCGAGAGACAAGGGTGGCAAAAATAAGATAACCAAAGAATGGAGGCGGTGCCTCCATAATAGTGGTTAAACTATTAAGAACAGATACTACACTTGATCTAAGCCAAAAGGCCAGAGTGGTAAAGATTACACCAAGTAAGGGAGGCAATCTATATACTGCGGGACAGTGCGCACGGGCCAAGTGGTGCTTTGATGTGATTCGGCGGTGGCTCTCATTTCTCGTGCTGCGTGGAATGCTTTGACATGATGCCAACACAGAGTGTTCTCGGACTGAGGTCCCTTTTCCATGTGTATTCATCCAAACCCTCAGCTTAAGCTTAAGACCCGAAGCTGGTTACACATAGTAGAAAAGCAGACGATGGGTAGAGAAGATGTGCAAAATACAAATTTTATTGGGGCCAGTGTCGCCTTTCAGCTGCATTGGTGATACCAAGATTAGGGTGATCTCAAATAACAGCTCTCTCAAAACGAGAAGCGTGTGTATGATAGGATAACAGTCTACGCCCTTACATGGACATCAAGTTACCCAGTCCGCCCTGCATATAAGCCATCGGCTTCATGGGAGGATGCGGCTGCGCTTCAAACTGGAAGTACTCCTCTGTACCCGCAGCGTCTATTCGAATCTAATCACAGGCTGTTAGTTTGGAAACGGCTACAGTTTGAACATGCACTCACGAAAGCACCCTTGTTGCCCCCTTGGTCGACGTAGTTTGGCGCGGAGAACACCTGTTCATAACGGGTAAGGACAGGAAGCAGTGACTAACGAGGAAAACCCACCGTTGTGCAAAGACCATCGTGTTCGATCTGGTATCCATCTATGCAATGCACCCTTTGATCAGCTCCAGATCATCTACAAACGCAACGATGAGTACAGACCTTGTCGAACTTCATGGCTGCGAATTATCCCCGTGACCTTGTTCAGTTCACACCACCGTTTTGTGACGTCTGGGCCGAATGATATTCCAAGACCCTGTCGAAAGTGCGTTGCACTAGGTCAGCGAACTGAGAGAAGCAGCCCGAGTGAACTGATGCAGACCCTTTTACTTGGGCCTCGTCCCGGCTGTTCTTGCGGATCCGTCCACAATAACTGAAGAACCTCTCAGTTCAATCTATCTTCATGTGTAGCGATTAGTGCTCTTACCTCACCTGGCATATGAAAGTCAGATTAGTGCTCGTTCACAAATGTAGAAGGTGGACCACGTACTCATTAATCCATTCTGACCAGGCTGCTTGCCTATCCGTGGAATCTTCCTGATATCGTCGAGTGTCACCTCATCTTTACTGAAGAGACCACCGTGTACAACGAAGAACCGTTTTCGCCCCTCGGCTGATAATATCGGGTTCTTTCGTACTTTAGGTGATGGCGGCTGGGTCGGACTGATCAGTGTCGCCAATGGCACTGGAGAACCGTCAACTTCCAGGTTACAAGTCTTAAGAGACGGGCAGAGACTCACTAGCGGTGAAGACGTGCGTGAAAAGCTAGAAGCACCGAACGATGAGAACTCCGCTGAATCGGATGTAGACGTCTCGGGAGAGACTGACCTTGTAGGTTTGCTCTCCGTGCTTGTGCTTAGCTTCCCCCTCAAACCCGTACGCTCGGTTCATCTCTTTCGCTTCGTGATTCCCTCGGTTGATGTACATGTACTTCGGGTAAAGCCCTTTCGAGATCGTCAGATATCGCGCTTGCAATAGTACACGGAATGCTCCCACATTTGTAGGCGAAAGCGGTAAGAATCACTTCCATGGACCAGGAGCCTCGATCCACGAGGTCCCCGTTCATGAGTAGATAATGCTTCTCGGACGGTTTACCGGTCAAGGAGAATAGATGGAGGACGTCATAATACTGCCCTGCAATGCAAACGATGAGCCTCAGCACCATCCAGTAAGCCTTCGAACTGCACGAACCATGTACATCGCCAATTACGTCGACTGTTACACCCTCCGCGATAGGGACGTCCACCAGACTTTGCTCTTTAACGAACTGGTCGTGGGCTCCCAGGACGATCTCCCACACATAACGCTTGGGGAGCTTTTTGCCGTCTTTGAACCACTGGATCATTCCTGCGGACTCTAGTAAGCAACCGAGCACGCGTATCTTAGGATTACTTACCTTCGACGAACTCAAGTGTTATCGAGAGCTTGCCGTCGTCCTGTTTTTGTAGCTGGGGACCTGCGTAGTCCTTCTCGACTTCGCATGCACCTGAGCGAGGTCGTCGGTTATCAGTATACTCAAGTACCTCATGATAGCGGACTCACGGTCAGCGATGATGTCCAGACATGCCTTCACGGGGCTTTCCTCGTCCTCCTTCTCAATCGCCTGAGCACAGGGATGAACACGATCAGCAACAATGTCCCGCCACTCTTCGGACTCTTCTCACCTTCTCAAACTCGATCTTTCGGATGAGCTTTTGCGTTGCTACCATCTGTCCCCGGACCTGCTCGTTCTTCGGCTCAATCGCGAGGATCTTCTTGAAGTCTGATACTGCGCGCTGGTATTGCAGGGTCTGCATATGGCACGCAGCTCGTCTGCATAGGTGGCGTTAACGTCAGTCTTCCTTCCACTCTTTTGAACTGTAATGTGCGGGCATCACCGGTAGAAAGCTTTCGCATATTTCGAGTCGAGGGAAATCGCCGTGCCTAGGAACAACCATTAACAGACAGCTCGTTTACGCGTACAGTAACAGCGGGGGCAACAAGCCGGAAAAGGCCCAGAGCTCTGCGAAACAGTACGAACGGAGCGAGTAACGTACTGGCATCTGTGATAGCATACCCGAACTCTTCGAGCTTCATCCGCGTAAACGCCCTGTTACACCACACAGTCGCATCCCTAGAGTTCTTCTCCAGAGACTCAGAGTAGAGCCGCGCAGCAGTCGGGAAGTCGTGTGCTGTTTATTGGGCGTCACACCATAAGAAACCGCCGAGCCGAGAGGTAGCGAAGATATGATCGGGTTGGTTCCAAACAGAGAGCGATCGATGTTCAGAGTCGTATCGCACAGCGCGGAATGGTAAAGAACATGAAGAGAGAGAGTACACAGGTCAGTTACACGCGTCGAGCATACCAAAAGTGAGCCGCGAACCTTTGAAAGCCTCATTTGCTTGCGATTTCAGCTTAAGCGCCTCCGCCTTCGCCTCTTCAGTCACCTCGCCATCGTCGTTCAGAACCAGCTTATCTATAGCGGGAGATGGGATCGAGGTAGCCGGCGTCGAGGAACCAGTCAAAGGAGAGCTTGGTACAGAGGATGTATCGCTCATTGTGGAGGTTAGTAGAGAGCTTTGTCTAGAACGCATCCACCGCGCAAGTTGATAGTGCGAGTGATGGTGATCATCTCCACTTGTGGCTCTCGTTTTGCTCTCGTTATTAAGCGTGCACACTGCAACCTATTTTCAGTGTTTCACCTCCTTCTGAGGTCCAGCCCCGAAGACTTACTATCTAGGCACAACACACAAGTAAGCTTATCATTGTTCTAACACGCAAAGCAGAAGTTCGCAGATGAAGCACAAGATGTATTTCGTCAAGAAATGTAGCGCGTAGGGTATACGGTAGGGGATGGCTCCAGCCATAGTCAATCTCAATCATGAGCTGTATGGTACATATTGACGTCTCCACAAAATGCGAGGGTGTAGAAGTATTCGAGTCCAAGGAGGGAAGGTGGGTTGAAAAGATCGGAGGGGGGTGGAAGCTTGGGTGCGTCTCTCTTAGTTGCACCTGTCAAGGTTGAAGTACTTTCCGAGGCGGTTGTTGTGGTCGTAAGCGTTGCGGTTCTGGATCCATCCGTTAAGGAACTGCTGGAAGCTGAGGGGCAGACGTCAGTAAACTATCAGGCGCACGGGAAGGATGAGAGCGTACTAGTCGAGGTTGTTCTGGTTGCGGCAGAGACCGATGTTGGCGGCGTGGGTGGCGTCAGCCTACGAGAACGCGATTAGAATACTTGAAGCAAACCCTGGAGGCATGTTGATGATTACCTTGGTCATGCCCTTTCGCCAGCCGTTGTAACGTCCAATACTGAGAAGGACGTTGCCGCCATCTTCCTTGAGGTTCTTGGCGAAGTAAGCAGCACCGGTACGGATGTTGAAGTCCTGGAGAGCGAGTTGGTGTTAGTGCCCCGTAAACTCTAGGAGCTATACGACGAGAAAGTAACGCACAGGGTCCTTGCAGTTGCCTCCAGGAGCTCCACCGCACTTGTCGGGGGTGATCTGCATCAGACCCATCTCTCCTCCTCCACCGGTGGTGTTCGGGTTGCAAGAGCTGAAGAGGTTATCAGACTGAGACGCAGAGCTTAGGACCAGATGCAACCGTACCTCTCTTGCATAGCGAACGCAGCGAGCAAGATGGGAGGGTCTACGAAGAATCATGAGCTCGGTTTCATGTACATGAAAATGAAAAAATTACATCCGTGCTCCCAGGCGTACTTCTCGAAGGTGGAGATGTAGTTCTTGCAGGCGTGGAACGGACTGTTGCCGTCATTCAGGGCAGCCCTGAGGTCGACAGCCTTGAGCTGGCTGATGGCGATGTACGGGGGGTTCCATCCTCCTCCCTCAATACCGCAGTTGAAGAAGTCGATGTTGCCGTTGGGACCACTGGTAGCAGTGACCTTGGCTAATTGAGAGGAAAACCAAGAACCGCTTAAAATGCATTCTCGGGCCAAGATCACTGCCGAGAGCGCTCACCAGATGGGTTGCTGGACCCGCAGGCACCGTCAGACCAGAGGAGGCCTCCTCCGCCACCGTTACTGCCGGAGTTACCCTTGTCACCACCAGAGTTGCCCTTGTCGCCTCCAGAGTTACCCTTGTCGGCGTTACCCTTGTCGGCGTTACCCTTGTCGGAGTTGCCCTTATCGGCGTTCTCCTTGGGTGGGGCAGGCTTGTCCTCCTGGGGCTATGCAGGATGCATCAAGTCAGTCGACGTGGATATTAGAGGATGTGTAATAACACGAACAGCTTTCGGGGGGGTGCGAGTCTTGCAGCGACGGACCAAGTTGGGATTGTGGGCATCATTGCGCTTGCGGACAATACGCGCGTGGTTGCCGAGGCCGTTGGTGGAGGCATGAGGGCTAGCAGAAACGAGCGTGGTGCTGGTGACAGCGACGGCCAATAGAGCGGTGAAGAACTTCATGACGAGACTGGAAAAGAGGGGAAGGGTGGTTGGAGATGATGGTAAGAGGAAAGAAATAAGGAGGAGACCCAGAAGAAAAGCGAGGCTCTAACTTAATTGTCGGGGGGTGGAGATCAGTAGATGACAGGTAACAACACAGCAGATGAATTTACTCCAAGTGGTTGCCATCAAGCCTGCCGAGCCCTTGTCAGGCCTTCCTTGGCCGTTGTGAGCACAACCTCCCGCGCAACGGCGTGAGAACGCCGTGATGCAACCAATCGTTGACCTCAATAGCATAGTTTTTTTGGCTATACAGAGCTCGATGGACGCTGGTGAGCGTGAGGAAGCAACAGGAAGCGCATCCTCAGGAGTCCTTTGCGCGTTATTACTTTCCGAGGAAGGCCACGCAGATGCCACACCACCGGCAATTATTGTTACGCCCAATTTCGTAATAACGGTTACAGCCATGCTTACGTGCAGATCTTTTGCCTGGGCTGCTTGTGCATGCATCTTCAAGCTATGACTTCCGACCTAATGATAATAATACTTACAGCATACTTGTTATGTTTAGCTGTAGCAGTTTGTTCCATTTCTGGATTGGTAGCGAACGTAGGAACCTGCGCTCTGGAAGCAGCTTCTACCTGGAGAGTGAGCATCTACTCCGGCATTGGGCTCCACAGCGCGTGGCGAGTGCGCGAGTGCCAAAAATACAGCACAATCCAAGCCCTGGCGCCACCTCACTCGGAGTCACCGGCACCAAGAACGTGGGGATGAGCTTGCAGGTGCTCGGAAATCTGTGAAGTCTCGCATCAAGCTCGCAGCTCTAACTTGGTTCTACTTATTCATGAAAGCGCCTTCCGACCGAGAGGCCCTTAGCTAACTGATCACCGCTGTGGACCGTGCAAAACTTACGTATAGGTGTGTGTGTAGCGCACCGGATTGGCGTTGAGGCAGGTGACAAAAGACTTTATGTATTCATCGAGTATAGCTTCAAGTTATCTGTGTAGGTCATGATGACTGTCGACGAAGAAGAATAGCACCTCGACTAAGGGAGGTTACGGACCACCTACAAAACCTAGAAGACGCGTACAGGACACCAAGCTGCACCAAGGCTCTGGTCGAAGCTCGTCGCGTACGTTGGTGCTCTTGACGAAGCTGCTCAAAGTCGCTCGGTCCTGCCAGGGTAACTTCAGTGAGTGGACAGTAAAGCTAACTAAATGACGCTCACCGCTTCAACGTTCTAAATCTATCGTTCCTCATCAAGATCTCGCGCGGCGGAAATACTGGAGATGAAAGGCACCACCAATAATGTAGAGAACCTTCCAGCATAATTCAAGGGGGGTCTGCAAGTTCGAAAAAAAACAGCTTTAGCAATCCCCAGCTCCCGTGTCATTAAGCAAATGAGTATTAAGAGCGACAATGCGTGATTTGAGTAACCCGCTCACAATAGTACGCATAGCTCAAAGCACAAGTAACCGCCGCTGCGCACGACCGCTACTGCAGTGAGCGCCGAGTTCTTCGCGTTTCGTGAGGATGAAGTCTGCGTGACGAGCGACACGCGATACTTACAAAGGAGAATATCTGTCAGACAAAGTTTCATTAGTCTCTCGTTCGACAGATTTATCATCTAATTGCTGAGGGCAATAAGGTTGGCGCAGGGTTCTCAAGTCGCGGAACGACCTTTAAGCAGCGCTCACTATTTCGTAAGACCAACTTGAACTTGCAATCGTGAATACGGGGAAAGATCTTGAGCTCGAACCGAACTGGGTCGTTCACCGGACGGATAGTGTGTGGCGAGCCATGTCCTGACTATGAATGGGAGTGTCAGTGGCAGCAAACTTGAGGACGGATCCGAGTACATGGATCTGAAGTAGGATGCTAACCTTTTGTATTTTCAAGTCTCCGGTCTTCAACTGACTTGTTGAGATTCAACGATGTGCCCAAGGACACCGAGTGGAGACCAGAGCCTTCTGTGATACAGTGCTTCAGAGGCTTGTAAGTTTGATACCCGGCGGTGAGGCTGGAGGTGATGGATGAGGCGCGCCCATCGACCATGGTTAGGCGTTGACGAGGAATGCGAATCTCCTCCGGATGGAGTAGAGGAACCTCCAGAGATCGAGAGTCGTCTGAGCTCCGAGTCGAGGTTCGAGTTCCCAACACTCCACGTAATTTGGGAACATTATCCGAGGATCATGTTGTATCGCGAGAGAATGGGACCTGAGCTAACGCGATGGCGCGAACTCGACGAGGGGCGACAGATGATTGTAGATCCGCGGCTCCTGTAGGTTCTGTATAGATAGCAACGGGTTCAGCGCCACGTTCTCGTCTAGGACGTGTTCGCCACATACCCTCCAACAATCGGATCGCCGTGTACGAGTCGCCTGGTTGGTGAAAACGCTGCGTTGGTATCTACACCGCGCCCTCTAGTGAAGCGCAGTTCTCATGGGAGCACAGCGGAGCCAGCTTCCAGCTGCTGACGCCCTAGTGAATGACGTTCATTTGCCATGAAGGCGGCCTGTCTGTAGGTTTATTGATGATGAACGCTTGACTCGCTATCCCGACTTGCCCGCGCTACTCGTGTGAGTTTACCTGAGGAGGTTAGTTGACTTTCGCTATCAGTGGACGCGAGCGTCCGCAAAGTATACTCGCCTCAGAACTTGGCCACCCCGCGGCTAGCCTCGAAGGAGATCTATTCTGTCCGACTCGCACCACATCGCAGTTCATCATCGGCAATCCAAAACTCGGTCGTCCAAAAGTTGTTATCTCGGTTTCCGAGGTGATGTGGAAGAACTGTTCAATTCGCCGGTCGTCGACCTCGATGTGACTCAAGGAAGGTGGAAGATCTTGCTCTCCTTAACTTAAATCTGTGCGTTAATGCCAGTGCATGATCGAATTCGATGGGCCAAGGTATCTGAACGTTATTGTTACATTCGCGCCCCGTTGTGATTTTGCAGGCCTCGTCCGGAAAGTACAACAGGCAAAAGACAAGGCGTATAACGCTCAGCGGTGATACCTGTGATAATCAGGCTAAGATTTGGTGATGAACGAGTTGAGCGCGACCGTGCGACAATTATTGACTTGAAATTTGGCGCTTTGACGGTGCTCGCCTGCACAATAGTAACGAGCAAAATCGTTGACTGTGTCACTTAGTGTCGGGCCCGACATTCGTGAGTCCATAGGTCGTGCTGGAATCCGCAGGACTCATGATGATGACAAGTGCTTGAAGCCCAGGACGGAGCAATGAGATTACAGATAGTGCTGAACAGGCAGAGGCATCCGATTTGAGTTGCGCGCGTCGTCCGTTGGATGACATGGTGTAGTGTAGGGTTGATATGCATAATGCACTCACTTCAATGACAGAATGCCGGAGACGCCCCGATGCTTAGATGCGAGGAGCCGGGAGTCGATAGCCAGGTGACATAGAATCGTCACGTAGCGCTGGACGTACTCGGGAAGACTATGTAGCTCCAGCTGGGCTGACAGAATGGTCGAGATCTTGGAATCCATGATGAGCCGGTTCACTTCGTTTGGGGCTTCGTCCTGCGTGCTACTTGTGGAGGTGTGAATAAGACAACAGAGATGGAAAGTTGTGAGCACAGCAGATCACCCACCTGCGAGCAGATTCTTCCGAGGTGTGTTAACAGCATGCCCTGATGCAAATCCGAACGGCCGACAACGGACGGAAGCAAAGCGCAAATAGCGGTGGAGGGAGTCACACTGACTTTATCGTGGCCCATGCAAGGCCCATGGGCCTACATGGGTCTCGGTGTTATGCCCAGCCAGTGGGAGGTCACAGTTTACAAGACGATATGCGTTAGCGGCAGCAAGGTTGAAGTTGATACCGCCGTTCGAGCCGCCAGTTTCACGAGCTGAAAAGACATGCTGCACATACAGCGACAGCCTGTTCTTCATATCATAACTTGCATAGCTGCGAGTGGAAATGAAGAGCTGAAAGGACGCTATGTTGTTGAAACAATTGATAGGATGTGTAAACTGATGGTGCCAGTAGAAGTGAGTCATGGGCCGAGTGAGCTGGGAATGAGTCAAAAAGTGTAGTGCACCGCTTCGTGACTGCAGCCCCAAACCAGACACCACCTTATAGTCCAGCCTTCCTCCCTACTGCCAACCTCTTCTCGTTTACTACTCAAAGTCGCCTATCTAGCGGTCGACGACAAGCAACAAAACAGATTAGCCCTGGTCTAGCTGACACCGGGCAATCTGTGATATAACCAGAATCTGCCCACCATGTGCTCATACATCGAACCCCCCGCTTTCCCCGTCCGCTTTACCAACGTCTACTTCGCTCAACTCTCTTCTACCGACTTTATTTCTGAAACCAAACCCAAGATGATTAACACCGATGTCGCCAGGAAGTTTCTCTGAAGAATTGTACAACCACAACACCCCAACTCAGTATCTGCCTTGGTCCAATCGGACTTGACCACCACTCAACGACTCTATCTCTCAATCATGCACTCTGTATCTCATTCACTATCGCACCGCGCTCAGCCCGCTCGAAGAAGCGTGCGCTGGCAACCCTATAATTCCATTGTCACCCCTCACTCGGACAAACCAACCTCCTCGCCACGCCACCCCGTTATTCCAACCAAAGCACTACTTCCCTCTACTCCTTCCACGTCCTCCACTCCTCTATGCGAAACCGATAGGCTAAGACAAGCATTGCCCAATCCCAAGGAACAAACTCTTCGAGCCTCCTCGACCAAGACCAAACATGCCATCAGCCTCGTTGGTACGCACACAGTTTCTTTTCCATTCACTTCCACGCGTTAAACCAGGACGTGCATACCAGATCAAGCAGCGAAATCTTTATGCGAGATATGGCATCCATATGACATCCCAGCTGCATTCCTCTCGTCTTCCGGCGCTGCTGTGACGATAGGAGGGGCTCCTGACGCGCTGCCACGGCCTGCCATTGGCGGCTCTTCCATCACTACACGCCGCTCTCCCACCATCCAATCCTCCGCCCAATCGTCGTCGACTGTCAAAACATCTCCCGTGACCCAGACTCGCTCGCTGGGATCTCACGAGCTGGTGGCTTCACAAGCCGCTCGCTCCAATGAGGTTCCCATGAAGAGCTTCGTTCACGAGCTCTGCCGCCGGTCGAGGACGTCTGGGATGGTTCTTCAGACAGCGCTGTGCTATCTCGAAGCCCTGCGGAGCAAGGTACCTCAGCTCGTTCGGGTGGAGATGGAAGGAAAAGGCGTCCGTGGAGATCCCGACCTTTCAAGCAGGATCACCACATTGGACGACAGCTTCTCTGCTGAAGCGATGACACTCGTGGGATTGGAAACTCATGCCTGCGACGGCGGCGAGGACCTCATCGCCACGATCAAAGTTCTCGACGATTGCCCCCTGGTCGAAACTCCCTCCCAGTCCAATTTGGAGGACCTCGATATAACCCCCACGAGCGAGAAGCCGAATATCTCCACCACCTCATCCTCCCTCCCTTCACCTCTACTTTGTCCTCGACGCGCCTTCGTGGCCTCTCTGATCCTCGCCACCAAATTCACCCAAGATCGCTGCTACAGCAACAGAGCCTGGGGAAAACTTTGTGGTCTTCCACCGCGAGAGATCGGGAGATGCGAAAGAGCGCTCGGAGATGCTCTCGAGTGGAGGTTGTGGGTCGGAAAGAAGCAGCCGGTTCGCACGTTCGGCAGGAGCCAATCCGAGGGGACAGTTCTTAGCCCGCCTGCAGACGGAGGGGTATGGGCTGCACCTGTACCTGCACCCTCTTTGCCCTTGCCGGCAGCTCACGTCGCTCAATTCGTCGGTGTCGCCAGCCAGAAGCCTTGCTGCCCAACTGTTCTGAAGCCATCCGCAAGTGGACTGCGAAGGTCCACGACAGCCCCTAACTTCAGCCCATCTTCCTTCTCGCCCATTCTTGTCCAGCCTATCGTCCAGCCCGGCCAGCAACCCATCGCCTCCACCTCCACCTCTGCCCAGTTCCAGCAGCTCTTTTACGAGCCCGAGGGCATCTCGCCTGTTCCGTCTCTCAGCCACTCGCCGTCCTCCACGGAATCGTCTGACGGAGATCAGACTATTCAGATGTCGACGTTCTTCGGCGAGAATATGATCAGCAACATGTCCGGCACCCTTCCCAAAGCTCCCTTCGACATGGACTCTTGGAGCTGGACTGCCCAAGTCGCCCTTTCTATGCCTTCTGCTCATCCCATCCCTCCCGTCCCAATACCTCATGCACCTCACAAACTGTTCCTTCCAAAAGCTATGATGGACGATGCTGCCGCTCCCAGTGGCATCATTCCGGAGCCTATGGTAGGGATTCTTGAAGATGGCTACAAGGGCACTGGAGACGCCTTTTGCGGACAGGAGGAAGCGTTCGTCACCTATGGCGGCGGCGCTGGCATGGCATGGGATCATTCCCTGGTTTACTAGGGCTTCCCGAAGACATCGATCATTGCACGGAGCGACGGTCTTTGTCTTCACTGCTGCTATTCTGGTCGTTCCGAGGCTCCTCGACGACTGCATGTTACACTACCCATATGTCATCTCGCGAACTTGCGTTCCATTCCGATAATCCTGCTTCCTCTTACCGTTGTAGTTCTGTGTCTATTTAACTGTCTTTCCCATACTTCTGTGATCATCCAGTCTCTCGAGTTCCTGAATGAAGAAGTGCTTTCTTCTTCTGTGATTGAACCCTCTTCTTCCTTTGACTGCTCTTGCGACTACTATGATCTCCCCCACCCCTCTTTCTTCTCCATATGTAAACCTGATGAAATATTGCTTACTGTGCCTTTATGCTCTATACTAGGTGTATGTGATCTCGTTGTACCCAATGCCCTTGTTGGCAGCGTGTTCTGCGCTGCAAGCTCTTCGTTGTGTGTATCTTCCGACAGTCCAGGAACCGGGAGCACGGACGTCGCGTGTGAGCCCCCGGTAGGTCAAAGAAACCCCGACACGCTTAGCTTAAAGGTACGTGAAGTCCCTATGATGGCTGCTACTCAGCTAATTTCGCAGAGTTCCTTCACACGACTTCATAGGTGAGTGACAGTTCGTCGTGGAATTGGAGTCAAGGTATATTTCCAGCAGGTGATACATTGGTTCTCGTACATTATTCAGCGTCCTTCGTTTCCTGTCGTTTCCTTCATAGGGTATACTCCAGAGCGAGATTACTCGTTGAAGAACTCTAGTGATTTATCCGCCGTTTGGATAGCGCGATAATCGATAGGCCGCTCGTTGGGATCGTCTCTGATTTCGTCGGTGAATAGAGAATGGAAAATTACGTCCTCAGAACCCTAGGAATGACAGCGATTCGGATTAACGTGGCCCTCGGCGTTCAGAAAGGAAGAGAAGCCCGCTCACCTTGTTGGGCGGGTCATGGATTCTAGCAGAATTTGGGGTAAGCAACGCGGAATAGCGCAGATCGCTCTAGTTTAGGCTAACTCGACGAACCTGATATGAACGAAGCCTTCGCCATGCTCGTCTCGGACTGCAGGGATTCTGATCTTCCCGAGGACAATCTGACCGTAGGCAGTCGGCGCGCTGCGCACCTCGACAAAGTCTTTCCTCAGATCGAACGAGGTGAACTCGTCGTCGGAGATGCCCTGGAGACGAGAATACATGCGGGGCTCGTGCCCATCCCAGTGCTTTCTCGACTTGATGAGCTCGAACTTGATCTGTGGTAGGATCTGGGCGAACGCTTCGATGGCGTGCTCCTGAGGTGCGTGTGGTTCGTTAAAATTGAGTTCCTCTTTCGAAGCTAGAACACAGAGCCCGGTGAGAAGGCAAGCTAGGCCGTGATCAGGGGAGGACACGGTGCCTACCCATTGCAGTGGATGTCAGGGGAGAATGAGGTGAGTGGATTCTGTGGAATAGAAATGGCGCCCCACGTGTGGATTACCCCGCTTGTCCTCTCCCCTCATCAACCTTCTCCAGACCTTCCAAGCCGCTTTAGGCTCTACTCGGTTCCCTGTAACATCAGCAAGCATATTTCTACATCTGCCAATCGTCTTGATCGCTTCTCAAGACCGCCTCAAAGCTCCTTCAAATAGTACGGTCAACTTCGCAACAGCTTCCCTTATGTCTGTCTCTTCACGTCCCCATCGCATACCTCGCAAGCCAGTCCCTTCAGTCGACTCCAATCTTTTATCCGCTTTCTCTACTTCATCTGCATTAAACACCACATTCACATCCGCAATTCCGCCTCAGGCGCTGCCTTTTAATCTGGATCAACCACCGCCTTCCCCAGGTTCTCGGATTCCAGCGCTTATTTCATGCTCTTCCCCTGCCGTTGGGCGTTTTCCCAGTCACTTGCCTGTGCCGCCAGCGCCTTCATCATCCGTGCTAGCCCCTTTCTCTGGTTGCCTATCCGACGACGCTGGTAAGAAGAGGCCTCGTTCCAGTAATGACAACGCCACGACCAGCCAAAGTCGTCCTAATGCGTTCAGCCTGTTGAAGGGGCCTGTCAAAGCAGCGCTCGCTGCCGGCAAACATCGCGATATTTCAATACAGCATCGTGCTCAAACCCGCGTTTCACTTTCCACCCCACCCCCATGTTCTCCTTCTCTCACTACAGGTAGCAACACGGTCTCGTATATGCCATCTGCATCATCTAGCTCCCTTGGATTCGATCATAACTTCGCTCTACCCCCTCTTACCTTCGACATGGATTTTGCTGACCGGAACAATTCATTCTGTTCTGAAGCTGCCAAATCAGTTTGGAGCGACGAGTCCAGCATATCCCAGCGCACAGCTACCGGACGTCCTCGACTTTTCTCTTATCCACCTGTAACTCCATCGCCCGCGTTGACGACGCCGCCGTTCAGCGAGTTTGGCCTCCCGTCCACCACCCAATTGCAGCTTTCCAGGTTTCTGTACGTCATATCCGAAAGCGGCATTCGCGTCAAATTCGGCGATCTTTGGCAAGGTCAGAAAACGGTGGTGATCTTCATTCGGCATTTCTGGTTAGCATTCAGATGTCTGCTCAATCGCTGTTGTTTGCCTGATGAATTGCGCTCATAGGTGTCCGCTGTGCCAGGACTACATGTTCTCTATCTCCAGAAACGTCTCACCTGCCGTGCTCGAAGATGCCGGTGTCAAGGTTGTCGTCATCAGTAATGGCTCCTATGAGATGATCAAGTCGTATCGAAGTCAGTCGAACTGCATCGGCCCCCGTCTGTCCTATCAACAAAACCGCTGACATCACTTCTACAGGTATCTTCAGAGCTCCATTCGAGATATACACAGACCCTACCTTGCAGGTCTACACCATGTTAGGGATGACCAGGAAAACGCCGGAAAAGTCTCCAGAGTCACCCAATGGGACTTACGTTCGCCACGGCTTCATGTCTGGCTTCGGGATGGTTCTGAAGAACGCTGTCAAGTCAGGAATGCCATTTTGGGCGAATGGGGGAGACATTGGACAACTCGGAGGCGAGTTTGTATTTGGTCCCGGGTACGCCCTCACCCCACCTTGGCTTCTATTCAAAACTTACATCTTTCGCCGTGCAGACTAGTTTGCACATACGCCCATCGAATGACGACTACTCGTTCACACGTCCCGATTCTCAGAGTCCTGCAGGCAGCTGGCGTGGACATGATCACGCCCCTTCGCCGCAATCGCAGCTTCAGTGGGCGCTCATTCTTGCCCATGACAGAGGAGGAGCTGGAGATTTGGAGGCAGCGACGACGCAATCAACTTTCAGTCATCAAAGGGAAACGGCAGGAGAGAAGAGGTGGCTCGATGTGGTGCTCCAACGCCTCCTTCAGCACACTTCCCACCATCTCGCAATCCGGTCGATCTTCGTCGTCTGCGGATGAAACCAGCACTGTCCAGCGTCCGCGCTATGTTGCCTCTTCTTTCGTGTCGGCCCGTTCCCAATTCTCAGCTGGACCTTCCTCGGCGCCTGCTACGTATACGGTCAAGGACGCCGCGACTTCAACTCCTGACTTTGATGAAAGTGATTCAGAGTACCTCTCCAGCCGCCCTCACTCTCTCTACAGCTACGAGACGGGGAGCTCAGACGACGACGATCAGAGCGTGCACTCCATTGCGCGGTCCATCTTCATGGAGTCCATCCTCAACATCACTTCACACAACACGATTTCGATGCTCGCCGAGCCGTCGAAGGACTGCTTCGCCCCAGAGCCTTTGCCGCCGATTCCTCCCCAACAGGTCATGATCAGATCACCCAGGAGAATCGAGAGCAGAGAAGATGCTTTCTTCACGGGGGCCAACCTTTTCATGGTCTGGTAACGTACATGGTCCTCTTTCTTCCTTTACCTTGCTCCGTCAATCAACGATTCTGCGCTCCTTTTGCTGAGGTTCCGTCGTTTATAAACGCTTCTGCATGTCCTTGTGCGCCTCTCTTGTCCCTCCTTTGATACACACGGCTGCGCTGTTCTTGAGCGTTTCGCTCATGTCTGCTTTCGATCAGTTTATCGCTTTCAGTTTGCTGTCTTATTTATGCTACCCAGAGATTGAGTGCTACCGCCTCTTCCTTGGGTGTGCTCCCTCTGCTTGAACTTGAACAAGTTGTACTTTTATTGTCCGATGATGCGCATCGTATACCATTCACTTTTGCACTCAGGCACCAATTGTATTCATTTTCCTTGATAGACTACCTAGCAGAAACTTCGATTCGACTTGATTATGCTTGAACCTGTTCAAACGACGACGGAAGCAAATGTGTTTCACGTGTCTTGGTGGTCAAATGTCAGAGCTGTGTGATGTGATGTGATTACTCGGCGTGGGTCCCTTGAAGAAACAGCAGGTCAGGTATGCGCCACCCCATACCGCACACCCTTACCCCACCCTTACTGTACTCTACATCTCCCTGTACCCATAGACTACACTAAACTACGCTACGTGGGCCAGCGGGAGCATGAGACTACAACAAGAGTGGGCCATACAGCTACGCGAACAAGACCGTTCAAACGAAACTGTGGGTGCGCGAGCTCCTTGAGGGAGACAACAGGCGAGGAAAGACAATGACACCCTCCGAATGTACACCACCAAGCTTGCCATCGATTCCCAGACGCCCCAGACGCCAGGCAGCCCGCACATCAGGGCAGGGGACCAGCTAGCCGCCATGTGAACGAGCGGCATTGCCGACGAAACGGTCCTCTGCCCCTAGGGAAGAAAAAGGTCTACAGTACTTACTACAGCGGTGAAATGAGATCCCGACGGAGTCAGGCAGAGATCACTTCTCCACGATCAAAGCCACGTCCCCCGAGATGCACGAGAAGTTGGGAAGGACACCTGACCGACGGAGTCATGCGAAGACCACTTCTTCACGGTGAAAGCCACGTCCCCCGGAAGGTCCTATTGGATGATGAAGGGCGAGAGGCGGTATGCGCGCAAGTGGTCTGTTGACGGAGTCAGGACGAACCACGTCCCCCAACAGCCGGGAGTAGAACTCCATTTGAACTCGCTTTACGACGATGGTGAGCCTGGGAAGTTCAATGTCGTCCGCAGCCCCTGCCAGTAGCGGATGGTGCGGGTCCTGAGGCTGGATGCCTGACGATGGCAACTCCGCGTTATCCTTGTTGGATGAGCTGAATACTCGAGATGGTGGTGGCCGATGTACTCGAGCACTGCGCGTCAGTGTCGCCGCGTATTCAGCAAAATGAAGCAGGTTTGTAGCAAGTTCCTGCAAGAGTTCCTGTACGTGTCTGTTTCTGTTACACGTTTGACCTGCGCGTTTGAGCAAGTGCTGAATCTCTCGTGCAAGTCGATGGTCATCAATGACAGCACCCCTGCCCAGCTGCAGTGCTTCTGGTGTTTTGGATGTTTGCACGTCGGGCAGCGCCCGGCACCACCAATCGCATGCCTCATTGAGTTTATCGGGGTCAAGGGCAATGCAACTGGAGCTTTGCACACGACCTGTGGCGAAAGCACGTATGAAGGAGATTATCATACTCTCCACCGATGCGCCACATCGGCATGAACGCAGGGACGAAGAGGACTGAGTGCTCAGGCCAATAGGGCGCGGACACCTCCGTCAGTGACTGAGATTCCGCTGTGCTACGTACCGGACGCTATGTTCTGAACGGCGCATCAAACGGCGCTGGCCGTGCTCTGCGGCTAGTTTGCGGCGGACTGGTCGGTAAACAGCCCTTCCTTGAACCTCCTAACAAGTACACGAAGGACTGAGCATAAGACTGAGATGCGCGCAGGGGGAGTGCCACAGCGTTCTATTAATAGGACCAGATAGGACTTGCACAGATCCCGAGTAAAACGGAGTGGCTTGGGACAGGATGAGAGAGGTTCACGCTTATTTACTGTGCGCAACCTATCCGCCCATTAGCCCGCCCCTGGCCGACTCCATGTTCACGAGCAGCCTGAGAGTAACCTGAGGCGGTGGAGAAGATACGGCCCTGGATTTCATGATTTCAGGCGGCAGTTGAACTTCTCCATCGCACGATTCAATGACTCCTTCGACACGAAAAGAGCAGCACTGAGATAACACAACTCGTATATCTGTGTGGAGGCGCGTGCCTAGGAAGAGATCCGCAATGCTGTATTAGAACCTATTATGTGGGCGCAATATTATGGCAGCTGGAGAGAGGTCGAGTGTGGTAGTTATTCGTAAGTAGCATGGCGATCGTACTGCGAAGCATGATTTCCAGGCACCAGGCGTCTCCCCTGGTAATGAGGGAGCATCTAACGAAGAGGTAAGTTAGTACCGATCAGCGGACGTGTGAAAGATCGCGCCGGTGAGGACTCACGTATCCTTCTTGATCCAAAGTCAGATCCATGGAAGGGAGGAGTGGCCCAGGGTCACTGGGGTAGTAGCTTCCCGCTAAGAGTCCTCTTGTGGACAAGTCGTAAGCAGGTTCATGTCTAGTGGGGGCGCTGGAGTAACGTGGTAGAGATGGTGCGGTCGATGGCATTTGATACTGTCCATGATGATGCATGAAAGTGGGAGACTGATGATGATCGTTATACATGTCGTCTGAAGGAAGTAATGGGGGGTTGTTGTGTGCGGCTGAGTACGTAGTTCCCGGGAGATCGCTGCAAAAATGGCGCCGTGAGATGCAGAGCTGAACGCCGAGGGTTACGATACGTACTATAAGGGCTGGGTGAGCAGGCTGCTTTGAGTCAGTCCCCTGCCGTCAGACGATGGTAAGCTACAGATCGAGATAATAATATAGTGATTGATTGAACCCACGTTGCCCTTCCATTCAGGTAGATGCTTGACGCGTGCGGTGGACTTTGCGCTCTAAGCGGAGGCGTCGGGGAGCCTGAAGAGCTCGTCGAAGGGCGGGGAGCGTCCTGCTCGTCTATGCTGTCACTCCGACTGGGTCTCTTGCGTGTGGGTAAAGCCTCCGGCCATGTGCACTATTGGGGACGATGGTAAACAAGAAATATACACTTGTTGGATTCAACTCAGAACCTACCTCCCGCTGTCCATGAGCGCATCGAATGCAGCTAGGCTTCGCCTCATCGCACTATGAAAGACGATGATTGGGAGCTGTAAAAGGCCTGCCCAAACGAATCGTACCTTGATTTTCTTGACACGGCAGGTCAAGCATCCCGTCTTGCTACGCGTGTACTTTGGACGCTTCTTTGGCGTATCCCCTCGCTGAGCATCCCCGCGTTGTTGAGTGTCGCCTCTTTGCGATGGTTGTGATGAGTTCACTTTGCCGTTGGTGTAAGATGTCTGGGAGTAGTGCTGAGGGTAGTGGCTGCTTGGGATGATAAGAATCAACGGAGGTTATACGATTGTGTGTGGCAATGGGAAGGCATACTTGAAAAGATCGTCCGACATGCAGGAGGTAGGTGAGGCAGAAGGTGGAATGCGAACATCGTCAGCGTGGCTTTATATTCACCTTGCACCAAGGAGGTGCAAGGGCAGAATGCTCAGCGGCTAGGGGCAGGGGCTCGGGGGTGAATGACCGAATACCAGATTTATTTAGTTTTATCCCTGGATCAGAGAGATTTTCCTCCGTAATTGCTTTTGTTGCCTCTCCTTGTGATTCGTGAAACAGATTTCTCTACGGAATCCGTTGTCTGGGTCTCTTTGCCTGCATGGCACGGAATCAATTCGAGTCCTCGCTGTGCCTCAACGCGACGAGGTGATCAACGTTGACAACAGTGCTCTGTACATACACCTTGGCGACATTCGATTACTGTACAGCCTGTGGTCGATTGCCCTTCAGACAGCGAGCTCAGGAACCGTTTAGTGGGCGTGTTCTGACCATAAAGTGTTGCAGGAATAGTGGCCAGAAAGAGATAGATCTGTGAATGTTTCCACATGTTAGCGGTAAATTGTGCCTGCCAGCTTGGTCAACCCACTTCGTCTGTGTCAATGGGAATACCCTAAACAGAAACCTCCTCTTCGTTCTCACGTATTCAGACTCAGGATCTTCCGCTGACGGTGCAAAACAGGCTGGTGGATACCGCCAACTCTTTGATTTTAGCTATAAAAAAAGCAGCTGCACCGCCAGACCATTACCCACAGTACTGTACCCATCAGCGCATGTCCTTGGTCTCCATCGGGTCTCCATATACAACGCGCTGTAAGGGTTGCTGGGCGCTCGGGTACCCACCCATCTTCCGTACCACCAAAGATGGAGAGGCCAACACCAGCAACTGGATCCTCAAAGTACCTGTTGCAGCTGAGAAACGCCTACATGTTGCCGGCGGCATTGAGGGAGGTCCTTGTAGAGATATCGACATCTGCCTAGCGACGTAATTGTAAGTTGGTTAGTAACCTAAACCTTAGCAGGTAAGAGCAGGCCCACCTGCGGATGATCATCCGAATACCCGCACTTTGTGGACCGCGCGACGGCACCCAGCCCTTTAGCGCTTCGGGCGCTTCAGCGCCTCAGGTGCGTGGACGTTAGTTCTGACAAGAACCAACATCTCTGACACGTCGCGTTATGAAATCCGCGACAAACACATGAACTTGGCTAGTCTCCTGTGGCACGCGGTTTGGAGACCTGAAGGATCCCCAGCACAATACCTGCGACGCTCATTATAGTAAGTGGAATAATACTGGGTACGTTTCGACTACTGTTCCTCCGTTGCAGGTGGCAGACAAGTTTCGCGGCTCTAGGCTCCATCCGAACGCTTGGACATCGTTGGCGCTCCAGCTTGTTGAGTACACATGGCGCGGGACCATTTTGGTTGGATCGAAGAAGTGCGCGATGCGCACGCGTGTCCTCGCGTGGCTGCGACAGATCCTCGTTCCGTTAGCGTTTGAGATCGAGCTTGGAAACGGAGGATTTAGCAATTTGTGGGGTACGTCATAAGTAATCGGACCACCTTCGATTGCTCATCGCCGAGCCACCGCGAGCGTCGGTTTTCTGGGCCAAGCGGATGGAGGGTGTATGTTATGACACTGTGGAAGGTTGTTGACAGCGAGGCAGCCCACATGTATACGACGTGTATGGAGGCAGAGGCTTTGATGGTTCATCTCGGTGAAGTAACAAAAGCCTGGACGCCGCCGCATCCGTCCCTGCAGGGACGCTTCCCCGAGTCCCAGTACCGGTACTATGCAGTAGTGATGGGATGCATCAGTACAGTTACTCCTCCCATCGTCTCCGATGTAAAGCCGTGATCCTCCCTGATCCTCCATAGCGGAAGGGGGAAGAGGCGCGACGCTCGATTCGGAGAGTACCCATGAGCGGGTATTGCAATTCTTGTAGCTTACGCCGCCGGCTTTGAACCGGGTATGATCATTTCACATCCCACAAGACGTGGCGAGTTGCGCAGAAAGGATCGCACCGAGTGCTTCTCGCGCTGCATGCTGAATCTGACAGCATTATCTAGAAAACGCCAATGCGAATCTCACGGGCGTGAAGTGCAATCACCGATGCAATCACCCACGCAGATAAGATCTCTCCCTAAAGCACGATTGGCCGGCCCAAGATCTCCAAAAGTTGAAGCCGAGGTATGTATATCGGGGTGTGGCAAGATACAAGTTTCCGGTTTATAGCAACAACAACAACGAACAAATGACATCGACACTGTACACACGAGACAAACGAACAGATGGGTGGTTGAGGAGCAGAATGTCAGGCCTCCGAGAACTCCAGTGGTAAATAAACAAAGAGGAAGAGAGAAGGAGAGCAGATGAGTTTGACTATGGAGGGAAGGGAGCGGAAGGAACTCCAGTATGGGTGCAAAGACAGCGAGAGATCAATGAGATGATACTATGAGATGAGAATGAGACGAAAGAAACAATAACGGGAACGAGAGGCACCGTTCAATCGTCCACATGTATACTGGTAAAACAACTTGCAACGTGCTCCAGTGTGAAGAACGAAGGGTAAAATGGGATAGATGGAGAGGGAAGATACCATTCGCATCGAGATTGGCACATGCACTGTGAGTGCTATTAGAGAACGAACGCAGAAGGAAGGACAGCAGGAGAAGTCCAGAGGCACACAGCAGGCAGAAAATGACAAGTCCAGAAAGTCAAAGACAGCAGAAGTCAGGACGTGCTATGCTTAGCACGATGTGAGGGAAAGCGTCATTGGCAAGTGAAGCCAACCGCGTCACGGCGTTCATGAAGCAGCAGCACCGTTAGTATCTTGGACGGAGGAACGACTGCTGGACGGTCGTTGACTTTCGGATCTGTATCCACGCTGTGAGCAACAATCTGACATCAGGCAAGAAGCACCACTCACTCTTCTCTCGGCCGCCGGGAACGACCTGAAGGAGAAGGCCAGCCCCATAGTTTCCGGATCCACCGGGCCATCTGGACATCCTGTTTCATCACGTCCTTGATCCAAGGGTGGTCGAGGAGATATTCCGGAGTGGGTCGTTCCGCGGGGATGACGGTGAGACTAGATGGCGGAGTGAGATGGGGGTGGGTGGGTACACTTGAGAGGATGAGCTCACGTTTGCTTGATAAAGTCTTTCATGTTGTCGCTCCATTGGACATCTCCTTCATCCTCAAGACGCGGGGGCTGTAAAGGGCTTCAGTGAGGATACTCCGACAATAAGTGTACACACACATACCTCGCCCTGAGTGATGTAAATCATAAGTTCAATGGGAGGAAGGTCGATTGGAAACGGGAATCGGTTCTGGACAAGCTCGAGCAATGAAATACCAGTCGACCAAACATCGGATTTGATGGTGTATGGCTGAGCTACAATACGCTCGGGCTGAATGGGCACCAATCAGCTCAGCGTAACAAGAAGGACAAAAAAGGACTTACAGCCATGTACAACCCAGTGCCAGTGAAAGTACCAGCCTCCGAGTTCACTAATTCCCCTGAGACGCCGAAGTCACATAGTTTGACAACGCCCTCTTTGGAAACAAGAACGTTTGATGGTTTGATATCCCGGTGTATCGTCTTGAGAGTGTGAAGGTACGAGAGGCCTTGCAGGATCTGATCGAACAGGATGAGCTGCCAGATGTGTTGATCACAGAAAGATTTACGAACCCCTTCAGCCAGCCTGCCGGTGACGCCCTCGCCCACGACGGCTTTTCTTTCCTTGATCTTCCTGCCGATGGACTCGAGGCTGCCTCCCTCGCAGAACTCCATGAGGATCTTGACCTCGCTGGACGACGGGGTTATGTACGCTCCGTAGAACTGCGTGATGTTGTCATGTCGGTTCCGCGAGCTCAGGACGATTTCTCTGAAGAGCTGACGCATCGGTGCGCCTCGAGTCGTTATGGTTTTCCGAGCCATGACATGGTTCGACCGTTTTTCCAGGACCTTGTATACTGCTCCACCTGCGCCCTCTCCCAAACGTGATAATTCTTCAAAGTCTGCGTCGGTGTAAGGCTGCGATTCGCCTGACGATGAGGCCAAATCAGAGAGGGTTGGCAAGGTATCCGTGGACTCCGGTCGGGAACTGTCAGGTTGCCTGTCTCGATGCATATCGGGCGGTGGAGGAGGACGAGGGTTAGAGATATGGATATTAGCAATGACTTGTATAAGATCCTCTGTTGTTTGCGGGGGTCGGTTCGGTGCTGCGTGCACTGAGGTGAGCTGGCCCTGCATGATTGTCCTTTCGGCATCGCCATCAAGAGCTTCGGTGGACGATTGTGGTGCGGGATATGGGCCTGAGTAATAGTCTGGTTTTGAGGCTTTGGGGATTTCTAACTTTATCCTAGGGCCTCTTGGCCCCATTGGTCGTTGAGGTGCATGCATGAGAGTAGATTGATTGAAACACGTGTGACTTTATCAGTTTAAGTTGATCAGTTTTATATTGACCACCCAACTTTGCTGCTCCAGTCCCGGGCCTCACTGTTCCCCGGAACTCTCTCACTCTTCCATCTCAATAACGAACCTACTTACCGCCCGTACACCATCTCATACCCCTTCACTTGCCAACTCTACCCCAGATCTAGCCGGACATCATAATCTGAGCCTCGATTCAGGCAACTCTCGATGCCTACCTCATCATCTCTTGATTTGCGCGGGAAAACATTGCGCTCTGTCCAATGCTCGACTTCACATCCTTCCATCTCGCTATCCTTCACCGACAACTCCTCCTACCATATACGCGTCGATCAATACTCTCCGTCTATGACATCCAACGCCGTTTGGGCCCTCGTCCAGACACCAGGCGCAGATCCAGCCATAGAGCGCCTCTTCTCCTCATCCACCACCTCCCAAAACTCGGCGCAAATATCCGAGGTAAACTGGCAGGTCATTGACTGCACGTTCATCACCATGAGTGATAAGGCCTTCCAATATAATGTCGAAAAAAGCGGAGAGTCCAAATGGGACGAGAACCACAAGGCATTGGCGTTCAAGCTACATCCGATTCCCAGCTCAGATGCAATGTCCGTAGACGAACCGGCGCACAAACCTCGCTGGCATTGTATCTGGGCCACAAAGGAGGTCTACTCCGAAGAGACCTCCTCCTCAGGCACAGGTTACCGCCAGTGTGTATCGCGCAGTTATCATGACGTCTACCTGCATCCGAACCCTGGTAACCCTGCCTCCGCCCCTATCCCTCCACCCCTTTCGACCTCGAATTCGACGCCGAACTACGCTGCGAGCTGGGGCAGGAGGCAAAGGCTCCAATTTGACTCGCGAGACACCGCTCCTCCCTCGTCTTCCGACACGCAAATGCTCCCACTCGACGACGCTCGAACACCTCGCAACTCCAAACGATCCAGAAACAGGTCGCGCTCACCTGTGAAGGCCGCCTCATCTAGCTTCGTTCCCGCGCCGTCTCCTTCACGACTCAACCAGAACGGGTTGCCCCAGCCCTGGAACCAAGTTGGCAGCTCGCCTGCTCGACCCATACCCATGACGCGGAGAGGAAGTCACGCCGAAGGTCCCTTCTCGCGTGGGAATTCGAGTTCTTTTTTTGGAATAGGGCATTCGCCCACGCCAAATTGGGGCTCGCGGCCGAGCTCGCCGTCAAAGCTCAGAGTCGACATACCATGGACGCCTTCTTCACGCCGAGAGCCGGGCTCTCCATCTAGAAACATGTTATCGTCGTCACCTACGCCGCCGTTGAGATCGTACAAAATGGCTGCGCCTAACTGGCAGCCGGCTTTATCCTCGACGCAGAACATGAGGATGCGCGCTGGCCCAGCCTCGCCTGTACTCTCCATCCCTCCCCAACCGTCCTTCGACAAACTACTCGGGCCTCAGCCGCTCGCTTCTCCGTCGAAGGATGACAGTATGTTTGGGAGCGACGCAGGGAGCGACCTATCCACGCCTTCGCTCACTCATAGCTCGAACTCTAATAGCAACGAGTGGTTAATCGTGGAGAATGGGGCTGTGAGGACGACCACTATTCCTTCCGACGACTAGGAATGAAGAAGAAGAAGAACCACGAGGTGGTTACCCGTGACAGGACCATCCTCTGTGATGATTAAGAAGGACGAACGACGAACGATCAGAATAACGAGCCATGGCAGGACCTGGATCCCCCCCCCCCCTCTTCCCCCTGTACTGAATCACCCTCTTCCATCCCGGGTATCTATCAATCATAATCACCACCACCACACTGTCTCCATTTCTCACTAAAGCTTTTCTCTGTCTGCTGCATTTTATATCGCTCTGTCATCTATCGACTGTATGTAAGCTAAATATGCCGCATCTTACGGTAGAGTGCACTTCCCGGTTCGGACTCCCTCCATGTTTCCTTAGCCCTGTAACCATTGTTTGTTTTGATTATTACCGCTATCCATATCTGCTTTCCCACAGCTATATCCTCCTCACCACACCCATTCATACTATCCATGTGCCTTCTTTACATCCTCCAATTCATGACCTGTCCCGTTTCTCGTTTCAGGATTGTACTTGGCCTTCTCTCCGACGTCGAGGACTTGCCCAATGTCAGTCATGCGGGCCTTGCTCGCCTCATCACGTTCGATGCTGGACTTCACTTTATCAAGTTTACTTGGCGGGTCACGGTCGAAACCAGTCATGACCTGCATTGGCGACTGGCTCATGCGTTGAAGGTTGTCCGCAGGAGTTCAATATGGGCTTGGACCGAAAGGCGATCGATGGCTTACATCTCACTCCCGTTCTTCAGCAACTCTGCTTTCGAACAAGAGCCTTCAGGTTCGTCTGCCACTCAGTTCAGCTCACTTTGCACGGATCTGGCGGTGGAGCTGGTGACTTGATTTTGGTCGGCTCGCTGTGTGCTCGACGTCGACTGCAGGCACGACTCTCTCAGAAAGATCATATGCATTTCCAGAATAGGTAAGCCTGGTGAGCTATACGGATACCTGGTCGTCTGGGCTCCGGCTATCTACTGTACTCTAATTTATCAGTAGGTGAAGACATGCCATGCCATCTAGCTTGATATCGAGGCGTAGAGGATACACCGGTGGAGGAGGCAAGATCGATAAGGCTTGGGCTGGTCCGGCTTTCTGCTCGTCGGTGTTGGAAAGGTAAAAAGAGTCGATTGAGTCCGGGTGCATACAACATGCCTTTGAGGGTAAGTCTGCCTTCTCAAACGCGCTGCAGGCACGATCAAGAGAGTCAGACTAGTATTCGTATTCAGGGCAGCTCACAGTCCCGACGCGCTCTAAGCATCAAACCGGGGATCTCAGCTCGAGCCTGAGAGCGTTCCTGTATTGTTTTACCCTGGGTTGGACGTTCGCGGGGCGCTCTGCAGGGAGAATGGGCCGCAAATCTCTACGTGAGTGACAGATAACCTTGCGAACTTGAAGTAATGATGTGACCTTCGCCGATTAGGTTGCTCGCTGAACCTTTAACGCGCCGATGTAGGTATGATCATGAGCAGTCGCAGAAAACCAAGTGATATCGATAAAGGTAGATGTTAGGCGACGGTGGCGACACCGTCGGACTCCCGATCTTCAAGGACACGTCGGACGAAAGATCATTAAACTTTGTTGACAAACACAATGCCATGAACATGGAATATTCACGAAATACGGCGCGGAAAGAGCGAGCGGGATGATATTACCGTTAGGAGACTATTTCCCACCACACATACGTAGTGCATGCCTACTGGAGTGTATGTACTACTCGGTATATGAACAGAGGTGAGCTTGATACGAGCTTAAGAGCACCGAGTTAACTCACTTTATTTCTGTTGCTTCGAGAGAGAACTGCACCATCAACTATAGTGGGGTTGATCGCGCCGGTCTGTCACCCGCGACCGCCATACTGAGGGACAGATAATACTACATACGTTCAAGTTGAACATCTGGACTGAACGAGATACCCAGACCCGCATGTCTTGTCGTCGAGAAAAATATGGACAGTCCTCGGAGGTGGAGGTGATAGATGAAGGATAGATAGATCGCGGCACAAGGAAGACACGACAAGCTCACTAACAACAATAACATCTGCCGACTCTTGACTTCCGGATTGCGCATGGGCGGTGAGCCAGAACATAAGTGGCGAGCTCACGCTTGAAGATAACGCCAGGAAAGAAAGATTGGCATGTAGGCGTCTGGAGGGATCGAAAGTGACCACGGTGTGCCATGTCACCTCGGACAACGTCAGCGCTTGCGTCCATTGAAATCGTTCTGTTTAATTGGAGGCACCTACGATGTATCACCGGATGGCCCATAGCGGATGCTTGGACGTTGACAGTGATGCGGGGACTGGATGACCAGGAACGCTGGTTTTAACGTGCAAGGAGCAGATGATCCTAGGGCCAACAGCGCGGCGAGAAAGATGCTGCGAAACGCGCGGGCCCGAGGAAAGATAGTAGTAAATGAGCTGAATGCCCTCTACGAGCGCGAGGCAAGGTGAGCGTGAATATGATTAAGCCAGGAGAAACGCCGTGTAGGTGAAGTGAGCTCCTCCGGGCCCCTGTCCATAAAAGTCCAATTATGGTGCTGTTCGCAATTGATCGCTTTGAACTTCAAGAGGTGGCGCTGGTGGCGAAAGTCCTCAGGGTTCTCGCGCCCAAAGAACCGGGAGATGCAAAGTTCTGAAAATGAACAACAAGAACTGAATGAACGGAGATGGAGCCATGCGAAGATCGTAATTATCTGTCGAGCTCCCTCCTACGGGTAGTGACCTTCTTATAGACTCCGTTTAATTCGAGATATATAGCATTCGTTTACCGGTTGCCAGGCTGGTGCCGGAAAATTGCCACGTATCGGTTCGTAATGGGTCCGACAGCATCCAAGTTACAGGGTTCCGGTGTGCCCAGTTGCAGTTTGAGGCGAGCAGGTTGGTATATGCAAAAGTGACTTGAGAACATTAAGGCGGGGACCGATTCGTTCATAGTATACTGAAAAACCCTCGCACGAGAATGTCGGGCTAGTAACGAATGAAAACGATCTCTATTCTTGACGTAGCTTTAGGACGCAGCAATTCTGTGTTATTGACTGACGCTGGCTGGACAGTCGGGGTGCAAGGCCTTCTGTTCCGCCCTTAGATCGCTGCAAACCTTAATGCCTCCTGATTTTCAGCCGCATTACCTTGCTCATCACAAGAGGGCATCATAAGCCGCGAGGTAAACTTGGCTAATTTCCCCGAAGGTAAGTCCATGTGTCTAAAGTACTGAACGCACCAGAACACTCACCACCATACAGTGATCATCGGTATTCAACACCATCCAATCAAAGCCCTGAAAGTCAAACTAGATCGATAATCAGCTAGAATTATGCAACGAGGACTGCGAGATTCGATACTGAGCGCTGCGGCGTTAAAGGCCCTTCCGTCTGATTGATAAGAGATTGATGGTGTATGGAACACGGGGGAGATGTGGGCAGTCTAGGCAGAAAGGGATGACGACCGGGGTGGACAGAGTGTGAAGAGGAGTTTTATTGAGATCAGAAGCGGGCGCTCTCCGTAGTGGCCCGTCGAGTAGTGAACAAATCCCAGTTGCAGGTCACGTTACGTCCTGCAACTCTTCCCAGTTCACTGTCATAATCGCCATGTCCACTGCACCTCTTCATGACGATCGCCTTTCCTTCGCATCCCTCACTCCAAATAATGTCGGCACCGTTCGTAAACTTCACAGCACCATCATACCCGTCAAATACAGCGACTCCTTCTATCGCAACATTCTCTCGCCAGAGGTCGAAGATTTCTGCAAACTTGGTATCCGAATCCCGACATTTTACAAGCCCAAAGATCCCTGAAAACTCATAGGCGGATCTGTTCTGTAGTATACTACAATGACATCCCTGTGGGAACGGCGTGCTGTCGTCTAGAGACGAGCGATCCCTCAAAAGTCTCTCTGTACTGCATGACCATGGCTATCCTAGGAGTCAGTGCTTTCCTTCTCTTTGCTCTGGAAACGATCCTCAATTCTAACACGATTCATAGCCCTATCGCGATAGGAAGCTTGGATCCGAATGCTTGCAGTCTATCATCACCGCAGCGGCCTCCCATGCTAAGCCGCAGATCCATCGGGTGTATCTACACGTCCAGGTGTCAAATCACTCCGCGAAACGGTTCTACGAGCGTCACGGATTCAAGGAGGTGGGAATACAAGAAGACTATTACAAGAAGATAGAGCCTCGTGATGCCTGGATCCTGGAGAAGACTCTTAATACTACCTAATCCGAGCGAATGAATGAGTGGTGCCAGAGCGCGGCGTCTTGCATTGTGGGTACTTGGTCTCTCATGCGAAGTACACAATAGCATTCTAATGTATTACATGCCAGCTAGCATGGCGAATATACAGCTTTACTCCTCGACGACTAATATAATGTACATGATAGACTGCAAAAGACCAATCTGTCTCATGTCGAGACAGATTCATGAAGAAACTTCCAATTTACCGAGTCCCTATGATATACTGCTTGTTCAAATGCGACGAAGACGGTTCAGAAACTTTACAGATGAGGCCATGGCTCGGACCAGACGAGCTTCCAAGTGATGTTCCTCAGCAGGCTGCATGATCATCTCCCGATGTCCCACAATTTTTGACGATCTGTTCAGCAAATGAAGAGTGTCAGCACTCTAGTGCGGCCACGGCGCAGAAGTTCATGACTAACCTGGTGTCTCTTCAAAGCATCCTGATGCGCATTGTCAACATCCACAGTTGGGCCAAGGTAGAAAGAGACACACCTTTCTTGTGAACGTCTTCCCACATCCACCATTGCACTCATACGGTTTCTCGCCAGAATGGGTGTCCCGATGGCGTTTCAGATCGTGCTGTCGACTGAACGTCAGCGCGCATAGATCACACGCGTACGGCCTGTTGTCCGATGGAGAATAGTTCGTCGGCATGTACCCGGAAGCGGGAACAGGCACGTAACCAGGGTATCCCGAGGGGTATGCGTTGGTGGTATGGGCTCCATTGTTGTTCACGGCCGGCCAGTATGGGTGTGTGCTGGAATGGGACCGACTTCTGGGGATCGCACTGGGAGGATAGCTATGTCCAGGAGAGTACGAGCTTGGTGAGTGATCTCCCCCATACGCGTAGGGCGAGGCATGTAGCTGAGTCTGAGTATAAGGTGATGGAGGATGTCTGGGATACGCTCTAGACCCCGATCTTGGAGGCTGGTCGGTATGGCCGTTTGTCGCGCCGGACAGCGAATACGACGGAGAGCCGTGTCCGCTCGAGGAGGGAGAGTAGTACTCGTATCCGCCTGCTACGGAATGGGGAGAGACCGGCTCGTGGTCGATCGAAACGCGAAGGGATGACGAGTATGGGGAGGAGGGGTAAGACTGTAATGAATGAGCATGAGGGTAGGCAACATTTGTGGCGTGCCACTGCGAAGGGTAACTATTTGGCTGTAAGCGGTCTAGTCAATGGCGCACAAAGTGACATGTCGTCGGAGGCAACTCTTACTGTAGAGTGGGTGTTCATTGCTTGGCTTTTGTAAGGCCGTAGTGGGGAATGGTTGAACAGAAGGTGGGCAATCAACCGCTCCTGACAGGATCCTTATAATAAGTACTCACAAAGATTCTCATCTCTTCAGCAAGATGACGCGCAGTTTGCATTCCGTGGACTGAAACAGAACCTCCAGCCCAAGGTGCCTGGTTGACAGTTGTTCTGATCACGGTTACGAACACGACGGCATTCTTGGTTGGCTATATTAAGCTAGTAACGATTTCCCTTGTCAAGTCTTCTGAATCGCTCCGAAAATGATTCTCTGACTAGGTCGTTTTGGATAAATAGCGTGTACTCATCATATCTTAGATTCGCCGGCTCGATTCCTCGATCATGAACCTCCATTTAGCCTAACCAACTCAATTGCAGCTTCTCCGGTGTGAACCAGCTCGGTAATGATGCGCCCTACCTCTTGCTGAATGAAGATCACATCTACCCATACACCCTCAGCTCTGGGCGACGGTATTTCCTTCGTACAACGTGGGGAAATCGGACGGTGCGTACGACAGACCTGTTTGTCGAAGCGCTAGCTTCCATCTAGATTCTTAGGTGCGCTTCACTGGCAGCTGTATTCGCCGGCCTGCCTGCCTGCAGTTGGGCAGAGCCAGAACTCTGGATCATCTTGGGATTGTCATCCTGCCTAGAGGGAGTTGCTCGCTGGCTTCAATTGAAGCTTCTGCACTGTAATAAAGGGATCTATCTCGCTCTGGTCTCGCTCTCAACAGGCGTACTTCGGTTCCGCGGAGGGTTGACGGATGAATGTAATCATACTACATGACGGTACTCATTGGGCGGGACCGTCGTCGTCCACGAAAAACCAACAACCGCTCACACTGTCGACGTCGGCATTGACGGAACGTCCTGCGGCACCTGCGCGCAAAGGCAGGTTTCCGACGCGGTGATCTTGACCGGTTTACACATTTAATATAAAGCTCCAGGCCTTGGGGAGTGAGTCTCGCTGTCAAGCGAACAGCGCGATGTCGTGGAGGACACTCCGAATGCTATCTTACCGTGTTTCTCGGTTTAGTTATGCCATATATGGTTGAGTTAAGGACGGTAGGTAGCTCTTGGCTGCGGCGCGAAATCGATGCAATATTATTTGATGTTGGTTGGGGAGAACGGCGGTCACGAAATGTACTCATCCTGACGTCTATAAGCTCCAGGACATCTCTAACTTTTTATGCATCGACCGGAAGATTACAGTACAACATGTACATATAGGTGCACTAGTAATACAGCGATACCTACATATTGACTAAAGCGATTGTTTACGTGCGTTTGAATCGAAATGGCAGTGAAGCTGCATGCCCTCACAGGTACAGATTGTGCTAGAGCCAATGAACATGCGTTCTATGGAGTCAAAGCTATGCGTCGCTCAGCTGAGATGGGCGAACTGCTGCGTAGTAGATGAGCCCATCGTCTAGTAGCCAAGGTGGCGACGAACACTGGCAGAGCTTTTGAGCTGCAAGAGAAAATCTCCAAAAGAGCCAAATACGCGTAATCGGTAGTGGCATTCGTACAGGGCTCAGTTGTATACGTGACTGTCACGGCAGTTTTCCATCGTACATAGCGGTGGCCCTGGAGGATGTAAAGTTTGAGGTGCTTTCTCGAATTAAGGACATGGCAAATCGCGACAGTTCCAAGTCGAGGGAATGTCGCCTGACCAGATGTCGCTATCTCTGTCAGGTGGACATGTACCTCTCTACCCTCACCACCAAGTCACTTCGAGGTTTGTCGCCTATCCGTACCCTCTCCATGGCTTCACCACCTCCTCAGCAAATTGGCCCAATTGAGACTTCTATGAGGACCAAGGTCCGTCTAGACACCCGCTCTCCTCAAAACATTTACTAAATGTTGAGCCCGTAGCTCACAACTCAGTTGCCGTTACCGAACGAGGTACATATATCCAACGACTCCTTCAAGCACAGGCATCATCGCGCAATGGTGGAGTCCGGAGGAGGACCAGAGACGCGTATGTACCTCAGACATCACTACTTCGCTGGCTCAACAAACGACTGTTGTAGATTTCTCTGTGGAAGTGATATCCGACGGCTTTCAGGGCAAGGTGCGCTATTTACACCCCCTCATTCCAGATCTTAGTATACGTATGAACCTAAACTTCCCACGTAGACCACGATGCAGAGGCACAGAATGGTTTATGCCATCCTGTCCGACGAGATGGCTCAAGGGCTGCATTCCCTAACCTTGAAGACCAAGAGCCTCAACGAACACAACTCCTCTTCATGATCACGAGGCAGAAAGAACATGTTTATAACAATAGACAGACTTGCCGTCACCTTGCTGGTGCAACCCTCTGCGGATAGCCGTTCAATATCGATGCGCAATAAGCCAAAGAGGCAGAGTGCCCGTGATGGCTAGATTCAAAACCTCGGCGTGTCCATGTCCCCGTACTGATACCCAGGAAACTGGGAAGAACGACACTGTCGGTACTTGAAGACCCTCCGAGCGACCCGGCCTCGCGAGTACATCATCTCCTTCACCCGTTGAATGGTGCCTTGAATCACAACACCTGGCAACACACAGCAAGAACTGCACCGTCAAGCTTGAAGGCTGTCTTACCGGTCACGGCCTGTCCACTATCGTTCTTATATATCCTCAGCAAATGTCCTGTTTTCATCGTATTCTGCTCATCGCTCTCATATGTCTGGTTTTGGCCACAATGGTCGCGTCGATCCTCGCCCTACTCTACCTCCCATCCGAGATTGGTTTGCAGGTGTGTGTCCCCAGTGTTGGGATCTGAACTCCCCAGCATCCGTACTCACTAAAGATCTCGTAATTTTGCCTACCTAGAGGAACTGGCAGGAACTTCACCCAATGTTTTTCCTCAGCTAAGATCCTTGGAGCTTAGCAGTCAAAGCTCTGAGCCGTCCAGCAGCACGAGCTTCCCGGTATCAACGCTGTGCTCCTGGATGAAACATTCGTCTGAACCTCTTTCTCATTCAGTCACCACATGGTGGACGCATACCGCATCGTACTCCATCATCGCGTCCTTGCGTGTCGCCTTCTTCGTCGGGAAGTTCGCCGCGTCATCAGCCATGGTCGCCAGCCCGGCCGATAGCAGAACCCCCAGTATTCAATCGTGAAGAGCAGAGGGTGCACCAATCTCGCAACTTGCACCGCAACTTCGACAACTTGTCCTCGGTTGATGTCGGAATGCGTGGTACCGGCATCTTGTCAAGTTCAATGTCTGCCTCGCAGTACAGTAACCCCGCCCAGCAATTAACAGGCAGTACTATGGCCTACCAGAGTCCTGTCAATCGGGTGAACGCATCATCGTCCCATATCTTCAGGTCCAGCCCTCCTGCCCATTCATCGTACCTCTCTGTACCTGACAGTAAGTCTATTCATCCTTGATCCTCAAAGAGTCGCCGATCCCAGCTCGATCTGCCATAGGAACTGTCAACACTTATCCAATGAGCTCAGATGACGCCCTCGAAGCCAAATACGAGTGTCCTCATTGTGGGAAGGGGTTCACGCGACCGTCATCTTTGAAAGTAGGCTGTTCTATGTCTGATAGCGCACTTCGTTCATTAACGGCGATAGATTCATCTCAACAGTCATACCGGCGAGAAACGTACGTCGTGTGCCTGCCTTGCGCGCGTAACCCAGGATGTCCGTTGTGATTGAGATCGTCCATCTTCACGCAGCTTTTGTTTGTCCAGTCGAAGACTGCGGAAGAAGCTTCAGCGTTCTCAGTAACATGCGAAGACACGCTCGTATGCATTCTCAATAGCCCACCCTGTTGCTGCTTGAAGGCGAACTCCGCGGGCAGATCGTCTCTCTCCCTTACTACATCGGTCAGCGACGTTCTGTCCAGACTGCGTACCATCACCCCCACCAGTGTCTTACCGACGGGTCGACGACTTGGCGAGCACTCTCGGAGTGCGCGTCTAACGTGCTACTTATGAAGCCAGGCTGAAAGGCGTGGATGGCCTTCCCTGCTCCCGGCCGTGAGTGGCATTCCAAATATGGCTCTTCCCCACGCAGTTGCTACAGGCTGTAGTCGTCGCATCTTTTCCTCATTCATGTTATTCATTCTCCATTGTAACACTATTCAACTATCAGAGCATCATTGTCATCATTTTTACTTTCATGCATCTCATTACACACATAAGTCTTGCAGTTTCTTGCCAGACAGCACTATTCAGATCGTCGCAAGTTCGGTGGTTATTCCGCGTGTTCCCATGATGGAATACGCAGTGTGCAAACGCACGCAGCCGATCTCCACGACGCGCTAATACGCTGAGGCATTAGCGCCCTTCCCTCGCCACTGTTCCAGCACACGAGCGGATTGGCCTTGAGGCGAACACATCTCGTTGGCTTCTTGTTCTCAACAATCAGCTCAGAAGGACTTTCCTCGATGTACTGCTAGCTTTCACAGTCCTCCCCGTCTGGACTTTCCCCAATGTGCTGCTAACTTTCACAGTCCTCCCCGTCAAATAAGTGTCAAGCTCGGTCCTGGGCTAATAAGGCGAGCCAGAACACCGTCGGGTCCTTGTCACGGCGACAACGAAAAGGAACTGCCCAGAGGCTGATCCCCGCTTCCATGTCGCGTCGTTCAGCGGGCCAGGCGCAGCCCATGCTCCAGATATGCACAAGAATCAAAGTCAGACATCTAGCTGTAGAGGAGAACTTGGAGAGCTCGATTGACACATGCTAGAAGTACAGCGTGTATTTATTTGGAAGTGCAACATGAGGACGCGGACGAGTAGAATGAATGAACAGGCCTCGACCGTGAAGAAAGGGTGCGCGTAAGAAGTTCTCTACGGCGACGAAATTAGTACAGTAGGTAGTGTAGAAGATCATCGATCAGTCCTCGGGGTAAATGCTAACGTTCAGATGCGGGTCCATTATATATGGGTATTAAGATCATAGATGAGCAGAGTCGAGAAAAGCCGGATATAGGGAAAATGTCGCTGATGTCAGTGGTATCCTTTGTTTCGTCGGATCGTGTCGGTAGTCGTGTCGTTGTTGAAGGAGCGTTCAACTTCCAAGGATTGTGCAAGGCAGGCTACATGGACATCGCGCGTCCCTGCCCGACCAGATGGCTTTCACGAATGACGGATCGCCCTCGATCTGGTTCTTCCGCAGGCTCCTGTCCGTAAGTGTTTGGTTCTGGATGGAACACTCGATCAGCCCGGACGTAGCTGATGACTCTAGGACTCTTATGAGTGAACCCTGCGAAGGCTAGAGCTTTGCGGACGTCTAGAATCTCTGCGCCGTGGACTTTATTACGAAGAAGGGGATCACGAGTAGCATCAGCTGGTGCGCCATTCGCAGGTGCTAGCGGCTGGGAGCGAGAGTCAGATTCGACAAGGGCCATAAAACCAACGTGCAACTAACTTCTGCTGGGATATCTGTGTCAAAGTGCTTGGTGTCCTCTGGTGTTTCAAGGTCAGGGCGGTATGGGGCTGTATATCGGTGAATATTCGCCCAGTCGATGCCTTTGAACCAGGGATGCGCCTTAGTGAAAGGTAAGGCTCAACGCGGCCGCAGCAAGAAGATGAAAACTAACCTTGATATGTGCTGCCCCATCAATAGAGCTACCTGGTGCGAGGAACGCACTGCGTCGACGCATGGTCTCAGACCCCTTTGCTTGAAGGTGGGAGCCGAGCCTCTCTTCGGGCTCACACAGCAATTGCTGTATGAGTTTGACGCCCTCATGAGAGACACCAGGTCTAGAAGGAAAACGGAGGGACTGCTTCCAGTTGAGGATCTTCTGTCGTGTGACGTGTCTCTAAAAAAGAAGATTTAAATGATACACCAGTAAGACTTGCGGGTTCTGGCTGGTACTTACCGAGTTACTGACGAAGGGTGGGAACCTGCGGACAGTTCAGCGTCACGAAGAGTAAAACTTGCGTAGCATGGCTTACCCGTATAGGCACTCGAACATGATCACACCAAGACTCCACCAGTCGCAGGAGTAAGTGTAGCCTAGTCCCCTGATGACTTCTGGGGACACTGATTGAAAGGGTCAGTCGCGGGCCAGGCTCACGAATCAAGATTTACTTACTGTAGGAATTCGTACCACAACTGCCCGACGATGGAGCGTAAGTTGTGGGTTGACGAAGCACAACTGAACACATACACAGAATAAGCCAGCTGAAATCAAGGGATTAGCTTGAATTCCTAGTTTACTACGGATTGCCTACTTTGCGTCTGTTCTTCTCTCGCCAAGTGAAGACACCGCCGGGACCTTCTCCACCACTCATGAGTAGCTCGGCCTCTTTGCGGTCCATGCGCTTGGTTTTGCGGGTGTCAAAGCCGGAGCCATCTTCCAAGTCAATACCATGCTTTCGGAGGAGATGTAGGCGCTGTTGCTCGTAATCTTATCGGACGATGAGCGAGATTCAAGTTAGGGTTAAGGGAGCGGATGACTGACAAGAAGTATCGTGAGCCCAATGAAGATCCGTCCTGTAGAATTGTCTAGGTTAGACGTTGCTAGTGGACTGTAGGAAGGGCTATACACACGCAAGTCCAAAATCACTGAGCTTGAGATGACCCTCGGGATCAAACAGGAAGTTCTATACCAGGATATATGAGAAACGCATGGATCTTCACTCGAGGAGCACTTACATCGGGCTTAATATCACGATGAATGAAGCCGTGCTTGTGGCAGGCTTCTATTGCGAGAACCATCTAGGCATAGAGCTCAGCGAAGCCGCACGGCATAGCACAGGCTCGAGGAGCGTACCTCAGCTACATAGAACCGCGTGAAATCTTCATCAAAGACATCGCGTTCTATCAGTAGATTTAGGAGATCTCCACCACCCATATACTCAAGCACCTAGAAATTCATAAATCTTTGTGTATAATCCAGAGAGAGCGGAGATGAAACGAACCAAGTACAGATTATCGCGATCCTGAAAGCTGTAATGGAGCCTGACGATCCACTCGGCAACGCCAGGGGAGGTGACCATCGAGGCGGACTTCAGGATGTCGCGTTCGGCTCTCACATGCCCCTCTTGGCCTTTGCGAAGCATGTCGGTCTTACGAAGCTGTGTATTGCGGTGAGCAAGACTGCGCGGGAGAAGACAATGACAGAACCCACCTGCTTCATTGCAAACAGATTACCGGTAGATTGCTCCCGAACAAGAGACACGACACCGAAAGCACCTGTTTTCGGTTGGTGATCAGTGGTAGGCGTATGGTCCTACAGATATGGAGACGGACCATGGCCTATTGTTTTCAGCTTCATGAACGTACTAACATCCACTTTATGTCGGCGTTCGCGCAGATAATCGGTTTCATTCTGTCTCCATCGATCGCGCAAGAAATTTTTTTGTCCTTGACTGAGCTGCATCTGGTCCATATCTTGCTCCATCGCTAATCTTCTCTGTTCACGGGAAGGCGGGTGGTGGAACAACGGGTAGTACAAGTTTTCGAAATATATCCTTGCGGCGACGGCCTTCTCCAATGTCGCTAGAGACGGAGTAATCGGTTTCCTCACAGGCTCCGGAGCTGGCGTTGGTTCCATAGCTGAATCATTATCGTGCTCCTGAACCTCTTGATGGGTATTGAGCCCCCCTCCCCATCGAATGGTCGAGTTCCCTGGTTTACCCACAGGAAGACCTGAGACGGCCTCAGGAAGGGTGGATCGAAAGTTCTCAATTGCGGCAGTGGTGAGTGTGGAGGATGTGACGCTACTCAAACCGTTTACGACTCGCAGGGGAGCAGCCTGAGCAGTAGGTCTGCCATCCGCAGACGTTTTCAAGGCGCTGACAACCTGGTTGACAGCTCTAGCCTGATTCTGAGACTTGATACGATCCTTAATGGGGTTGGCCCAGCGTGGATCTACAAAGTCATCCGTTGAGATGCGATGTTCATACGGACATGGGCCGCTGGATGGATTACCTCCAAGCTTCCCCATACCATCCGGACCCCATCTAGTGAGAAGTTCCTCGAGCTGACCAGCATCTGAAGCATGAACAAGGTGCCTAAAGTCCACAATGCCATACGTCAATGACCCATAATCAACAAAGGGGTTGACACGACCTACACAAAACCTGTGGGCTTGGAAACCATATCCTTGCTGATCTTCGCGCGTCTATACACCCCAGTGGGTCCAGCGCCTGGCGATTGTAGATATACCTGGGCTCTGTCTTTGGCGAGATCCTCGTAACGAGGGCCAGCTAATACTTGCTCGGCAGGGGGTGGTGGCGGGTTCCAAAGCATTCGAGAGGGCGAGGGTGAGGGGACCATCGATAAGAGATCATAGAAACCTTTGTGTAGCATGGTACCGCCGCGTAGAGTTGTCCTAGGTTGCACATTGTTGTACAGGCGGCTATCTGGACCAGAAGGTGCGTATTGTGGGTAGTCGAACCGTGATGGGGTATATGGGTTCGAAAGCTCGGGATATGGATCGTAATCGTTAGGAAGATGGTGATGATGAAACTGGTGAGGTGGATACGCAGGCGTAGGTGGAAGCGGCCGTCTCGCTGCCATGGATGATGGAGGAGGTCACCGTGGTCAGGGCTATCAAGGGCTTATTCAAGTTATTGGGCGTGATCGCAATATACGGTAGACGCATGACTAAGCGCTGTTCTCAAGATCGCCACCAGGAGATCTTTCCACCTTATTCTCTATGGCTACAGCGACACTCGGTCGGATGTGCTCTGTCTACAGGACGTACCGTAGGAGTGAACTCGTAGAAAGTATTCCTCTCACAGCCAAGGCGTGCAAACAATCTATTGACGTAGTTCTCACAAGCGCTCTTGCATCGCTCGACCCTGCGGCTCACGCATCTTAGATCGGGTCGATCCAGGTTCCATCCCGAACAGCCCTTCTGTGCGTTGGTCATGACGATATACTACAGGCTTTTTGGAAAATACCTACTCGTTGTCGATCGTGTTCTGGATGTGTCTTCGAGTGTAAACCCGTCCACCTCGACGCACACCAATAGAAAGTATTTTTCAAGCACTAATACGGGACCCCGGTATTGCGTCTATCAGCTCTAAACTGAAGAACGCCGGCTCCCAAAGCTTCGTCCTATATTGGGAAATAGACCCAGATCCAGATTTCATCCTGCAGCTTCACCGCGGTGGCTTGTTGTTGTTGTAATCGGCCCGCTGGCTGGTTACCAGATGCTTAAAAGGTTGTCTGCCAGCCGCACGTTTTGAGGACCTCCACTTACTTACCTTGACGTCTTCTTCGTGTGCGTAGTCCTGTCCTCGATGTACAGCATCTCTCTGACTCCTCTTCAAGGAATTCACCCGACGTTACCGCCACACTCACCTGGAGGATACCACGCACTCGTCGGCCTGGTGGCCACATCAACACCCCCTCGACTTCAATTGCCAGGAGGCATATACCGACCGCCTCGTGTTAGTGCTCCCTGTATATATAAGCCCGGCCGTGTTGCGTTCTTGCCAAAACCATATTTCCAGCTTCCTCGATTTCATCCAAACTCTTCATTTCATTTTATCTATCTGCATCATTCCAGGATGTCGGCTGCAAGAAGCAATGAATACTACAATAGCTATCACGGGAGTCGCAGGAGTCCGCAAGCTGGAGAGCTGCAGACTGGTGGGTTTTTTCAGTCGGATTCGGGTGGGCAAAACATTGTCCTCCCTCCTATCACCACAGTTTTTCCAACCTCTCTTTTTTCAGGTTTGTTCCTTCAGTGTAGCGACACTTCAGGTACTCATTCATCATTCTACCAGCGGGTGCGTACGGTGGCGTCCACTACAGTCAGCCACGGGCTACAGCTGGCTCGCCTGGTCGGAATTACGACACAAATCCGATGGTGTACACCTCCTACCCGTCGTCAATTTGTAAGTAATTCACTGCGGCTCAGCGTTTCTGCCAGTTTTTCGACATTAACTTCTAGCTTCGACGAATTACCATTACGATCAAGATTACTCCGCCTATTCTCAGTACAATACACACACGACGCCTAGGTCGATGGCGAATCACTCGTTCGACAGCAGCCGCAGGCACGGTACGACCCCTGCGTCTTCCTTGGCTATCGCGGTAGAAGATCGGGGCTGGCCCGAATCTTTCGCGAACGCCTCTCACGGCGGCGGCGGTGCTGTTTACTCGCCAATGGCCTCCTATCCCCAACACTACACTAATCATACTCAGCACGAGCTCTATTCTTTCCACACGCTACCCGATCACGAAACTGCTTATGCAGTCGACCCCCGCATCCATCATACCTCCCACTCGTCTTCTACTCACAGGTCTTCTGGTACACCCGCCCGTTCAACCGACCCTCACTTATCTTCGGCTCACAGATCTTCGACCCCTGCGCGCACGATCGACCCCCACTCGTCCTCAGCTATCAGGTCTTCTACACCTTCCCGTGCAGTCGATCCGAGGAATCCCTCTCCTGGGCGCTCGTCGATTCCATCCCCTACTTCTCCAACATACCCTGGCCACAATCATCCAGACGCTTCACTGCGCGCGCAGGAGTCTGCTATCAAGAAGAAGCGCCGCAGGGCCGATGCGAATCAGCTGAAGATTCTCAACGAGGTGTGGGAGCGGACAGCTTTCCCTTCGACTGAGGAGCGTGCCGAGCTGGCAAAACGCCTGGACATGAGCCCTCGTAGTGTCCAGATATGGTACGTGACTACACGATCGTGGAATGCTGTTTTGGATCGTACTGAACGCTGCTTAGGTTCCAGAACAAGCGTCAGAACATGAGGCAGACTTCTAGAGGTGGAAGTACCGCTACTCCTCACCAGCCATTTGCGGTCTCGCCCACTGAGGACTACTCTGAGGAGGTCCCTCATTACCGATTCTCGCCTCATGTCACTAGCATCGATCACCACACTGGTCACACCAGTCGCTCTTCCCCAGCTAACATGGCTACTAGCTCCGTCCATCGCAGGACTCGGAGTTAAGCCTTCGTCATGCGACATTAGCCTTCTCTTCATTCCCGGCATCTGGTCCGCTAATCCTATTGAGCCCAAGACGATTGTGGCGATTATCTATGCAGCTTCTTCATCTAGGTTTCGGCCTATAGTCTGTTTGCTACCAGGACATTAAAGTAGAGCCTCTTTAATATGTTTCCCTGTGCCGAACCTTCTTCGTGTCTAAGTTTTTGGCTTCTTGCGTCGTCTGTAATTTGTGCTTCTTTTCTGGGACTTTGCTTCATCGTACTACTATATACCACTACCCCAATTCCTTCATGTTACCGTGCTTTGTATTTTTCTTGCCTGTTCTCGCCCTGCTGTCCGAAATTATGGCGAGTCGTCTGACTTCTCGCCCCCCCTTTACGTAGACCTTCAAGACTGTATTATTTTTTGCCTCTGTATTCTGGCTGCTATGTATTACTGCTTGGTTTCCTCTATGTATCGGACTCGAGCGTTGTTATGCCCAACATAGATATATAGACCATTGTTATAATGGATATGAGTATTGGTACCGTTGAGAGCGCTGCAGAGACAGTATTTCTTCAGTCATTATTCTGCTGCGAATGTGACAGGACGGGGTGCTATAAACCAGGTCCAAGAGCAAGAACCATGACATGTGTGAAAGACATCGACACGTTGTTTCACAGCTTTTACCGCGTTTTGAAACGCGTGCTCTTCGACGGCACTGCAGCCATCTAGGTTACAACCCCGACCGAATAACCACACAGCGACGGGTTGGGCTGCCAACCCCCAGCTGGCCGAGCCTTTGCATACCCGCAGAGTGCGCAGTCCTAAAATTTACAGCACCGGACAGATCGCTGTAACGTAAGTTGACACCCGGTCGAATGTCGTAAGTAACTGGCAGCAGCCTCGTGTCCTTGCTACCAAGTAATCGGAGAGTACTGCTACCTACGTATGCGTAGGCACGGAAACGTTCGCGTTGTGATACTGTCGCTCGATCCAATCTATGTGCCTGCGTGATTCGGCCACTCAGAACCGATCAAAGGTTGTTTAGTTTGAAGGGCGATGAGACCTCGACATGAGTGACGTTCTGCAAGCTGGAGGCCTCGTGTGTATAATGCACCGCAAGTCGGATTCTCCCAGAACTCGCCCGCGGCAGTGCGAAAATTTCCCGCGGCAGTAAGCGCTCCAGCGGCTGACAAGTAAGTACCTTCGAAGCGACAAACGGCGGAATTACAGATGTGCATATATACAGTACCGTCTCTAAAATCTGGGCAAATATACTCTATCGTAAAATGCAACGATGATTCTCAACGCTCAGGACTTGAGCTAAGACCCCACCTGTTGTGGGTATCAGGGCTTCCATAGGGTAGACCCAGCGTGCGCAGTTGGTGATCAGAAGTCCGCGACGGTGATCATAAACGAGACCAACCAAACAATGAAACCTCCCAAGCCTCCAGACCTCCGCTATTCTCGGGATCACGGCCAGATCGGATTCCACCCTCCCGGTGAGCGCCTCTAGGTCTCGTCATCCGTATCCTCAGGACGCGGAACTCCCGAAGGCCCTGAAAGCCAAGCCAATTTTCTAAACGCAGATCAGTATGGCGCCTGCACGAGATTAGAGGGGGATTTTACCTTAGACGCCGGCGCTCCTCGGTAGCTTTCAGTTGGTTCCTGAATCACGTGGTCGCGAATTAGCACAGATTTTGCTGACCCAGAGATCCGAACACACCTCGTTGGCTTCTTCTTTTTCCTCACGATCGGCCCGGATGGACTCTCCTCAGCATCACTGCCGGCAGGCGTCGGGTTTGTCGAGGTATTGGGAGTTTGACGACGAGACATGATGCTGGCAGGAGTGTTGTTGCCGCTACCTCGTGGTGATTTGGCGTCCAGGAACGCATCGTCCACAATGGCTGCCTTGCCCTGATGGGTCATACGGCCAGCTTCGATGTTCCAGATTTCTGGGCCTGTGGAAGGAGATTAGAGGCAGTCCTTGATGAAGATGGAAGCTAAACGTACAGAGGGCACTGACAAACTCGTGGTTATGCGAGATAATGACCTGAACGCGGAGGGAACGATCTGAGCACGATGCGTAGCAAAGGTATCGATACTGATGGACTCACGACAGCGCCAGCCCAGTCGCGGATGGCAACAGCAAGGCCACCTAGCGCCTCTCGATCCAGGTAGTTACTAGGCTCATCAAGAACACAGACTTGCGGGTTGTTCCAGAGGCAAGCCGCGATGACGAGCTTGATTTTCTGACCTAATAATACGCGGGGGAGATTAAATAATAGTCAGTACCTATTGCTTCATTTCACTGCAAGTGACAGCGCACCTCCGGAAAGACCAGATATCTCGTTGTACTGCGCAATGTCACCATCAAGACCGATGTCTTCTAGATGTTTTCGCACGGCAGGAAGCGTCGTTTCGCGAGCACCAGCACCCTCACGCGAGGATTCTAGATCATCAAACTGCTGCACAAGCTTGTTCAAACCTTTCTGCAACAAGGCGTCGCGAGGAACCCAGGTGTTGAATCTGTGATCGAGTCCGCGCCACTTGACTTCGTATTGGAAAGTTTTCTTTAGCTTTTGACGCCCCATTAACATCTGGATCGTGTGCGATTAGATGGATAGGACGAGTGGCAGGAAAGATGGGAAAGCTCCCAACCTCAATCTTGCGTTTAGTCCCGTCTTTCCCGACCCATTCCTGGTCGAGAAGCTTCTGTTCCTCCGGCGAGAGCGCACGAGTAACCTTCTCCACCAGCTCACCTGCGGCAAATTCAGTAAAAAAAAATCTGCAGCTGCTGTATGTAACCACTCACGATCGTGTCCGTCTTGAAAACGCCACTGGATGTAGGCAATAGGCGTTTTCTCAAGATGGCGCTCTAGAAAGGGAGTCAATTCACCGGGTCCAATAGGCTAAACGAAGAGCACCTACCAATATGATGTGTTGCGTGCTGAGACACGTATCCCACACGCAGGGCAGGGTGCTTGTACGTAGTCCCTTGTTGTGGAACGGTTTCGCCCTACAAAGAAAGATAACCCATTGGCGCCAAAGGTGACTATACGTAAATGGGCTGGACTTACGGTCAACAGTTTGATCATGGTCGATTTTCCTGCACCATTGGGACCGACGACACCCACTCGACTGCGAAAATCGTCAGAGATCGGCCTCGGTTCCGCCTAGTCGTGCGAAGACCCACCTTGAAAGTGACAGAGCACAGCTAACGTCGATCAGACTCGGTGAGGTTCTCCCGGGATACGTGAATGTGCAGTTGGACATCTTGAGGATGGCTCGTGTGTTGCTCCGCACTCCCATGAGCGAACCCGGAGGAGGAAACGCGAACTTGACAGATGTGGCAGCCAGTGTATAGAAAGACTTGGCTTCTGGCTTCTTTTCGACAAATGTAGCCAGGTTGCCTGGGTAAAAGACCAACTATACACATAGCGATGGTGAGTGGGTTGGATACGACAGGTGGAATGGGGGAAGCGAACCTTCTTGGACTCGTAGTGGATGATGTCGGTTGTTACGTTGTCGAGGAAACTAGAAGAAGCCGCAAGCTTGAGACGACAGACCGAAGGACGGAAGTCGCTTTACATACCCGGAGTCGTGACTGACGATGAGGCAGGTAACTTTGTTGTGGGCGATCAGATATTCCTCGAGCCACTTCACAGAGTTCTTGTCCAACTAGAAGAGAAGTGATACGTCAGCGAGATGTGGAGAGTCCAATATAGTATTTGAACCTACGTGATTCGTAGGCTGGACGGAGAAAATGAAAAGTTAGTAAGAGTGCTAGCGATCTAAGAGCAAAGATAGCATACTTCGTCTAACAGCAGAAGATCAGCATTGTAAAGCATAGCTCTCCCGAGCTCAAGCTTCATCTTCCAACCACCGGAAAGTCCTCCGACAATATCAGCCTGTCGCTCGTCGTCAAAGCCCACTTCGAGAAGTTGGGCTCGAATCTGTTCACGAGAAACTCCGGCTAACTTAGGATCTGCGAAGACGTGTAACGTCAGAGAGGCGATGTTGTGCCATACGTCGTGATCTCGAACATACCAGCAGCAATGAAATCAAGGACGCTGAGCGAGCCGTCCTCTCCTTGCAGAGAGTGTTCTACCATAACGGCACGCAGTTGATCCTGAGGCGGGAAGTTTTCGACTTTGCCGTCTCGAAGCTGCCTCAGTAACGTTGATTTTCCTGAACCGTTGGTGCCGAGGATACCATAGCGACGTCCACGGACAAGTCGCAGAGTGGTGTGGGATAGCAGCAGCAGTGCTCCGTAGGCAAGGGAGAACAAAGTGTTGCACAGCACATCTTCACCATCGCTGCCCTGGTCCACAACGCCGTGCTTTTCCTAAAATGTACGCGTCAGTAAATGTAATGTGTCGATGATGTACATGTCGCTCACCTTGTACACTGCATACAAGTGTGTTCGGACGGTCTCAGTATACTCAGCGGCAGCATCAGCTCCAATCCATGGCATTGTGTACACGGTGATACATCTGTTCCAGACCTTCGTGTTGGTATACTCGTTCTTGTGGATCAGGTCTGCGACGAGCTTCGCGAGGAAGTCGAACAGGTTTTTGGCGACGGGATTGCTGGGAGCCTTGGGTCCATTGGGCGCCTGAGGATTGGCTTCAACCAGAGTCTCTGGTGCGAGGGTGGCAAGGGACGCGAAAGTCTCTGCAGACTCGGCTTCGAAGTTACGACGCGGGGGAGGAGCTCCTGATGCCGACGCCCCGGATTTGAGCAGGGTCTGCAACGCAGATTCTCCGAAAGCACGGACCTGAAAGTACGGAAATCATGTAAGGCAAAGTTGATCGTGAGCCACCAAGAGACGTACCTCAGGGAACGCAGCGCCTGTGGCGATTTTTTGGACACCTTCAACAAGACTGCTGAGGTAAACGGCAGCCACATGAGGGTCGCGAACTAGCTTGACCAAGTTCTCAACGACGACGACAGTTCGACGTTGCACTTCCATACTCCGATCATTGAGAGCTCTGGTGAGCAGAGGTACCAGGACGGCGAGTGCAGGGGCTTTGACTTCGCGGACGAAAGTGGTGGATGATAGTGACTTGATGCATGCGGCAACAGCGTCGGGATTGACCATGCACTTGACGAGGATAGCAATGTGAGGAGAGAGATCTTCGTTGGCGACAGTGGTGCATAGTGAGGTAGCGCATTTTATGGCTGCAGAGGATACCTGGAAGATGCTCCTGTAAGCAAATGATTCAACCAGAGGATGAGAGGCTCGTACCTCAGCCTTGGTATCGTGCATAGCCCCTTCGATTACAGGTAGGACGTTCACCAACTCCTCACCGACAAAGTCGGGTGCAATCGAAACAAAACTCTTGATGGAGTCCATGGCTCCAACCTTGGACTTCCACTTTCCATCGCGTACAACATCCTCTAGGGCACGATATACGACGGGAGTAGCTTCCGGCGGGAAGGACTTGATGATTGCCTTGATGGCGGAGCTTGCGGCTGAGCGAACGACATCGCCTTTATCCATCAACAAGTCATAGAGAACGGTGAAGGAAGGCAGGAGGAGGGGAGCGATTGGGGGGCCTAGGACATCGGCAAACGATTTGTAGGCAATAGCGGCAGATTCCCGCTCATATCCAGACTTCTTGTTGGTGGCGAAAGCTTGGAGGGTATCTAGAACGTGATGGTCGCTGATCAAAGCGTTGCAAGTTCAGTTCATGTTATGGTTATGAACACTGCAGGGACTTACTGCAGGGATTGGTATCCTTGTTTTTGAACTTCTCTAGCAAGTTGATCAGCAGTGCCTTTGGCATCTAGGCAAGTGTTGAGCATGATAAATGAAACAGAAGAGAGGGCGAAGTACCTGGTGCGGTGGGCGCAGTGCGCAAAGAATCGATGAGGGTTGAGAATGGGGCGGGCTCGGTTGATACAGGCGACATGATAATTAAGGGTAGCAGATAGAAAGCAGGAAAGAAAAGTCTAAGAGGGAGAGAGTAAGTACAGGTGAAAAGAGAAGGCTGCTGGCGGGCGTAGAGGCAGAGATAGAAGACGACGGGCGTAGGGGCAGAGATAGAAGACGACGGGCGTAGAGGCAGAGATAGAAGATAAGTTTTTCCACGTCCTCTATCACCGATCACCGACAATTCTGAGAAGCACCGCCACAAAACGCCAACTTGACTTGACACCATCTCGACACTTGCAATATTCGCGCTGTGATAGCCTTGCTCTGGCTTTACCGCCTCTCGTCAGGCACTGGATCGGACTTCACGGTGCTGCACAACGGGCTCATTCCACATACGTCGGTCTGCGATGACTTTGAAGCTCAGCGCGCGTTTAGCCGTTGACGTGGAACAGTGGCATTGCAGTATGCCTCTCCGTCCATATCAGCCATGCCAACAGATGAATGGCTAAACACCACATTGAGGTAAGGTATCTACAGATGGATTTGCTACGGGAGGGTACATTGTTCAATAAAGCTTTCCACGACATCTAGTTATATACCTAGATGCCTGACAACGTCTTGCATTCCTTTCCTTCCTTCACCAAGCTTCTGGATTACCAGCGTTCAGCGCTGCTCATCGGTGAGTCTCCTTGCGCGCTGATTGTACTTTCTTGGATCCTAGCTAAAGTGGAATAATCAAGGTCCAAGATGCTCAACAAGGTCACCGTCATTCTCATAGGAATCGTCGCAGGAATCACCTTCCTGAACCTCGGCATCGGTTTACTTGTCGTCCTCCTGCATCGCAAGCGACGCAGAAGGCTTCGCACTGGCTTGACGGAGAGGGGACTTGGCAGCTCTGCCACCAGTTCTCCCGCGCCCAAGAAGGAGCAGCTGATCACCTACACACCCGTTCACACCCACACGCCCTTATCAACCCCGGGCCCTGTACCGCCCTCGCCAACCACCAAGTTCATGCCCAAGCAACCCTATGAACCACCTGACTACCCTATCCCCAACCAATCCGACTACCATGCCCGATACTTCTCCGCCGACGAAAGCAGTGGAGGCGAAACCGCCGTAACGTCTCGTCCACTCCCCAGCACAATCGTCGGCGACCAGTACTCCCACCGATCAGGTCGTTCCGAAAGATCTGGGAGGAAGAAGAAACATCTCCCTAGTCTTCGTCGCCAGCTTTCCGTGCGCTCGTACGATACAGAGTCTATGTACTCCACTGCGTCTGCGCCGGCCGAGATGCACGAAATGCTTCTCACACCCAAGGACAGGCCTCTACCACCGCGACTTCAGGCCAAGAAAATCTCTGCCGCCGCCGCTTCGATTGAAAAGGGCTCGAGCGGGGAAAGCACGCGTAGCAGTGTTCGTCAGCGTAACGCAGCAGCGGCTGCCCGGTTGACGATGATCACAGAGGAGATGCTTGCTCCAGAGGTGTGGACCGGTCGGTCGGTTCAAGCACACGCTGCGAGAGTGGTAACGAACCAGCGCCCACTATCCGGGACGAGCACCGAGCTCGAGCTCGAACTCCCTGCTCCCATCCTAGCTATCGCCACCTCGCATGCAGACCTTACCGAAGAGTTTCTCCCTACGCCGGACAGCATGAAGTTCCACCCTTTCGCGATCAACTTCAGTCCCACCTCTGCAAGGAACGATCTGGTCCCCATCCCTGTCGTCGTCCCCGGGAAGACCCCGGCTGGAGATATTCGCGACTCCTTCCTTTACCCGCAAACCCCGGTAACATCCCCCGCCACAGCTCACTTTCCTAGCTAGATGAGCCGCGATTTCATCAACGCAGAGGGCAAGGCCGCAGCTGCGCCCTCCTAACTTCATTAACATAGTTATCAATCGTCTAAGCTACAGTATATCCTTTTGTCGCTCGCTCCACACTCATTTCGACAAGTAGAGTGCCCCACACCTCCATTCGTTCTTCATTTCGAATACATACTTCGATTTTATTTCTGGCTTCATTGTACTATCACCCTCTGCAATACTTAACACGTTCATTTGACTACCGCAGCAGCTCAAGTTAATGCCCTAAACAGGAAATGGATGACCACTGAAGGTAGCCCAGCTGGGAATGCAGATCGCAATGAGCGTGTGTTTGGAATGAGAACGAACACAGCGCTCAAGTGTGGGCATCAAGCAGCACATCTGAAAGGGCGAGCTGAGGAACACCCGGCGACACATATATGATATCCCAAGTTAATCGATTGAGGAAGTCCCCAGTAAGTGCGTCACCCAGTACATACATCCCAAACCCACCACACTAAGAAGCTAGATATCACAGAGTCCGGAGAGTATCACTGAGTCCAGATAGTATCACTGGTCCGGATAATCCACCTTATCATACAACCTCAGCACTTCATTCCAATCCTTCTTCCTCCTCCTCCTCACACTGAAATACTGCGCCCCACTCCTCCACCGCCCCTTCATCCCCCCCTCCCCCCTCGCAGCGTCCCTCCCCTTCGCTGAATCAGTCATCGTCCCACAAGGCTCGGTATCCAAAAAGTAAGATTCAGGGTTGGCAGGGAGTTCAAGATCCCTCGTAGCGAGCTCCATAACCCGCCCATGAATCCCACTCCTCCTCTTCTTCAGTTCATCGACTTGCGCACGGTCGGCTCTGAGAAGACGGTATAGCGCCACCGACGCTCGGAACGCGGCGATACCATCCTCCAACCACCTCAACGTCAACCACATCACCACCAGCACACCCACCCCCGCACCCACCCCCCCTCTCACCCCCCAATTCCACGTAGCGTACGAAGACACAACGCCCCACACCGTCAGCCCCGAGAACAAGCCGTAGATAAGCTTGTATTGGGCTAGTTCGTCGTACGTGTCCCATGCTGGTCCGGTTTGTTTGAATCGGCGGACAGCGATGAATGTAGTGAGGAAGGTGGGTGACCAGAGTAAGAGGCCAGGGAGGGCGAGGGTGAGGAGAACAAGCGCCCATAGGAGGCGGAGGAGGAGGCGAGCGAGGATGTGTAGGGGTGGAGGGAGGGGTTTGCGGAGGCGGTCGTCTTTTAGGCCGAGGGAGACGAGTTGGTTTTGGTAGTGCTGGAGAGAGTCCGAATGTCAGATGGGCTAGGCGCAGGGGTGTTGGAACGATGGACGCACCTTCAGCTCCCGGAATAACTCTGCTCTCTGCATGACCGATTCGGGCGAGGAAGAAGAGGAAGACTGCCACAGCTCATCCTCTTGAACCTTCAGGGGAGGATTCTGCTCCGCCGCAAGCGCGTCCTTAAACGCGAGCAAAAACGTTCGCACAACACGAATATAATCCCCCAGACTCATTTCCGTTCCTAATGGCGCGTAAATATTGGCAGCGAGCTTTGCAGAGCGGACGATATCCCACGACGGTGCGTCAATGGTGCCAGAGCTGATGATCTCTTGCATACGCGCGGTCAAATCTTGAACTGGTTTGAAGTCGGCTGGGGCGACGAGGTTTGGGTGGGACTACATATGGTCAAATATTGTCAGAGTTCGGTAGTTGGGGCGCTCTAATGCGATTTGTTCGTTACCTTTGGCGTGAAGACCATAGGCTCATGGAAGGTGACCAGGAGATCGGAGCGGAAGTGCTCGGGGTGCCTGTAGAACGACACATAAGTATGTGCGCCTGCACTCGACGAGACAGCTCACTGACATGTAAGTCACGGAGCAAAGCTGCAGCGCGATCTCAAAGTCTGGTTTCCCCTTATTCCTCGTCAACACGTCCGAAATAATCCTAGCAACTACCACCCCATCAGCATCGTCCCAATACGCCAGTCAAACTCAAACTTACCTCCAGTCTTCAAAGGCTGCATCATCGGATGATACCTACTCGCTCCCTCAGGGAACAAACACACCGCGTCGCCCACTTCCAGCGCCTCCATAAGCTTAAGCATCGCGTCGTTATTATCTACCGCTTCGCCGTCCTGGAAGTCTTTCCTCCGTTTGATGGGAATGGTTCCGGCGGATTCGATGAGCCAGCTGGTAAAGGTGGGATGCCCGAATTGAGTAGATTTGGCGGTGAGGCGGAGCATGCCCCTTCTCTAGACATGACATGGCGTATCAACGGGTGTTCCATGCGCGCTGGAGGTGGGTAATGTACCTTGGAGGGCACAGAGGTTACGAGAACACTGGTGAAGGCTGTTGTTAGTTCCATTCGGGTACATGAGGTACAGACACTTACAGAGCATCCGTTAGCGAGTTCCCGTGGTTAGCAGAGACGATACTGGAATGTGTTCTTGAGATTCACAGATGGAGGGATAGCTGTCAATAAGGCTCACCATGGCGTCCCGTTCTTGGGCATTAGGTGGGCATTTTCGATGACAATGGTCCCATAGAACGTCCGCAGAACGGATCTGAACAGTAACCTGTACCAGCATTTGGTCGTGAACAACCACGCGCAAAGATGCCCTTGCTACGGACCTAATGAAGAAGTAGGACCATGGCGTTTTGGTACCCTTTGGATTGTTTGCCATGCAGGTAAGTAGAAGGCTGAGAATGGTTAAGTGACGCAGATACGGCACGGGGGCAGGCAGCATTCAGTCTGTTCATGATGGCGCTAATGAGGGGAATGTTGGCCGTGGCGTGGAAGGGACGGAGGTTAGAGACGGGTCCATGTAAAGTAAGTACCCGTCCTCCCCAATCTACTCTCATCCTCATCTAACCCTTGTCCATCCCTGGTCTACTCTAGTCAACTACTGCTCTCTGTGAATAATGCCCGAATTCCTCACTCTCTCCGAGCAGGTTTTCCCCCTCGCGCAAAAGACCCTCCTGATCGTGTGTCCATCCAGCCTCGCGACTCTCATTTCCGTCCCGTTGAATTAGATCTGCATCCTATCTAGCCTGTCGTATCCGCCGCCAACGTCAGCCAACTCGCCGTCGACATCATCATCGCCACATTCAACTTGCGCCGGATAGGTATATTCGATTCGAGGGATCTTATCCCTGTGGTTGGTGCAAGGGAGAATGGCGAGGCTGGCGTTACTGTTCCTCTTGAACGTGAGTGTCATCTCGTTACATATTCATGGAGGACGTTCACATGAGATGGGTGTAGTGTATGGGAACGAAGATCTGGATTTCGTCGTGATGCAGCAACGCTCACCGGCACTTAAGGTTCGTGAGGCTATTCTCGACTGTTCTATACTTATACACTAACTCGCCGTTCCATCGTGTCTACAGTCGCGCAAGCAGGCTTTCGTCGACTCCGTGCTGCAGTTCGCGAAAGACTCGCAGATCGGCGCGATCTTGTTCTTGTCTGGGATAGATCTCATAAACCGGACAGATGCTCAGATGCTGTCAGTACCTTATTTCCTCTCTTTTCCTCGGCACAGCCATGCAATGTGGTGTTAGTCCACATTCCGCACCTCTGGTAGAACGTTGTTGCTCACTGGCGTGTCGTGGCGCATCTACCCACCAACACGAATTCAGCTAACATTCGCTGCAATTCCAGGACACCAACACTTCACATCATCCCCACGAACTCGCCCCCCTTGACAGCGTCTTCCCTGTCTGCTATCGAACACCTCCCGATCCCCAGATACGCAGAGATCCCGCGAACACAGTCCCACGATCAAGATCTGGAAGCTTCCGACCACCGTCACAGTAACAAAGACACAAGCGAATCGACAACCTCCCCGTTCATCCCAGGCGGTGGCCTCACACGCCGCTTCCTCGACTCTCTCTTCCCCTCCCCTCCTCGTTCAACAGCCAACAATACAACAACGAAAACAACAGTAGATTCACCCTGGTCGATCCCCACCCTTGCCCTCCTCCAATTCGTGATGGAAGGCGACAACCGGGCGGACGCACACCTCTTCGCTAGCGTCATAACCAAGGTGCTAGAGCGCGAACCGGGCAGTGCAGGGTGGAAGGTGCCGAAGAGCTGGGAGACGGGGTTGTTTGGGAGTGACCATGATCAGACTTTGTACGGGTGATTGCTGTATGTAGGTTCCAGGGAAGAGGAAGAAAATGGTTGTATTGTTAGGTAAAGAGGTACTACAGAAATGACATCCGATCTAGTTCTAGGGTCTCCCCCACCCAAGCGACAAACCGCGGTTATGTTCATACTTCGTCACGTAGAACCCCGCACCCTCCTTCTTAGTTGCATTCCCCGACTTGTCCTGTCTAGGGCCTCGCCGGTCTCTTCTACTAGCAGGAACAGGCGTATCCACATTCGGGTACGTATCCCCCACCACATCCGGCCCAAAATCAAATACGAACGGCCGACTCTGCGTAGCGCCCCACACCCTCGACGATTCCATGATCAAACTGTACACGGGTGACGAATCGTTAAGAGGAGCATGAGCCGCCCAGCCGAAACGGGCGTTGTGTCGAGGGTGTGGAGAGTTAATCTGTTGAGAGACGTTCCGGACGTCCCAGAAGGAAACGACACTATGCCTCGCCGCACCAGCTGCGATATGTGCGCCTGCGCCTCCGCCTGATGCGAGTGAATATATGGGTTCGGGGGACCAGGGGTCAGAGAAGGAGAACGAGGGGAGGAGGTGCGTCGCGTTCGTGCCAGACTTCTCCTCCTTGGTAGTACGGAGTGACGAGCGTAAGTCGTAAACACGTACACCCCCGTCGTACCATCCGCTCGTCACGATCTGGTCTGATGCGCCCCATGGCGCACAGAGGGGGGAAGAGTCGAGAGCGTATACGGCTGATGCCGAGCCTGAATTACCGGGGGTGTGGAGTTGGCGGGTGTTGGCGAATAGGACGATACTTGGTTCGGTGCCGAGTCCAAAGGCGGTGGCGTGGACTGTTAGTGGGGTGGAGGAGGAGGATGAGCCGAAGACGGCGTATGGCGTGGATGCTTGGGGTCGGGAGAGCGCTGTCCAGCTGCGTCTTTGCAGGTCCACCGTGGTGGTGGATGGTTCGGACCCTGGGAGGGAGAGGGAGACTAGGCCGGAGGAGGAGAGGATGAGTGTTTGCTCGCGGTCGTGGCAGATAGCTTCTATGTAGTCTTCTTGGTGACGCGACGTATCGAGGATCTCTCTTCGTAGCTCTAAACGCCCTGTGGATAACAGATCGACCCGCTCAACGGTCCCATCCGCGAATCCCATAAGGAAGTTCTCCTCGCTTGTAAACCGCAACGCCGAAACGTCCGAATGTCGTGTCTCCTCCTCAGGGTCGGTTTGCAGAGGGACCGACCCCGCAAACGACACCTTACTATTCTGCTGGCTAAACCTGTAGATGTAAAGGTTCGACCCAGCGCCAACGAGCAGGTAGGAGCGACTGATCGCCAAAACTGGCTGTAATTTGCCTTGCCACGGTGCCTGCAGCGGCCTCGCTACGAAATCATGGAGTTCCGAGTCCCAGCGCTCGTCTGACAGGATGTCGTACTGGATTCGTTTGAGGGAGGGCCATGTCTCTGGGAGAGAGAAGGAGGGACGTGGGTGATTCCTTAGGTATGCTGGGTATGCATACTGGACGATCTGTAGTAAGTGAACAGTGTCAGGGCAGGAGAAGGGGGAGGGTATACTGACTGAGGACAGACCAGGATGTGAAATGATTTGGATGTGAGAGATAAGGCGCGCAAGGATGGGACGTCGGCGTGCTCGATTATCCGCAATATCAGGTCAGCGGGGAGCTGGATCATCGAACCTCAAATAAGGCAGTTCTCGAGATGGAAGTGGTCCTCAAACAAGGCAGTTCTCGAGATGGAAGTGGTCCTCAAACAAGGCAGTTCTCGAGATGGAAGTGGTCCTCAAATAAGGCAGTTCTCGAGATGGAAGTGGTCCTCAAATAAGGTAGTTCTCGAGATGGAAGTGCTCCTGAACGTATATGTACTGCAGCAGGCGTTTGTCATTACCGGATCACTCGAGGGGAGGAGAGGTGAATGTATAGCACGTGACACTCTTAGCGCCAGCTGCCGCCTTGGAGTCCGCCTTGGAGTCCAGAAGCAACGCCGCCCACAGAGGACTTTGCCATAGTTCCACATTCCAGACATCCCCAAACGCAACATCACTTGCACGTCCAACACTCGTCGCGATCGACGGCGATCACAAACCTAGCGACACTGGTTTGGCAACGCTAACAAGAGGCTAACCAATGAGGCGCGACGTTCGCATACTCCTGGTCGGAGACGGTACGTGCGCTCTGTACCTCGCAGGACATACGGGAATTTCAATTGGTTGTGTTCTAGATGGTGTAGGGAAGAGTACCATTGTAACGTCTCTAATCAAGGAATCCTATGTTCCACATGTTCAACACATCGTACCAGAGGTGACAATACCTCCAGAGGTGACGCCCGAGAATGTTACCACGTACATCGTCGACTCCGGAGGTGAGTACATCGTGCCCGGCGTTTACAAGTCAGCATACTTATGAACTTGCGTGGATGCAGCTGGTCCCAGCGACAGAGCTCACCTGGAATCCGAAATCCGAAAAGCGCATGTCATATGTGTGGTGTACGCCATCGACAACCCCCAGTCCTTCGACCGAATACAAGCCTTCTGGCTCCCCCACTTCCGACAACTAGGAGTGAACATCCCGGTTATTCTCGTAGGGAACAAGATTGATTTACGAGGAGGGCACGTAACGAACGAGGCGCTGGAAGACGAGATAGTCCCGATTATGAACGAGTTCAAGGTGTGTGCCGTCTGTCTGTACTTCGTTTGTCCGTCAATTGCTGACGAGTGGGGACGCGGATAGGAAGTGGAGACGTGTGTGGAATGTTCTGCGAAGATGCCGCTCAACGTTTCGGAGGTGTTCTACTTCGCCCAGAAAGCCGTTCTGCATCCCACCGCGCCGTTGTACGATTCGCGCGACCATGTACGCGCTTCTTTCGCTCTTCATCTCCATCCTCACCTCTCATCGCGATTCAGATCCTCAAACCCGCGTGTATCGCAGCCCTGAAACGTATCTTCAAACTCTGCGACGCAAACAAGGACGGAATACTCGACGCCATGGAGCTGAATGACTTCCAGGTACCCATCCCATCTAATGACATAATTCAAGCGCGCGTCTCTTACGTCCGAACAGCGCAGGTGCTTCAACAACCCGCTCCAGCTCACAGAGTTGGAAGGAATCCGGTCAATCGTGCAGTCACATAATCCGGATGCTGTGAAGGAGACGAGCGTCACCCTGACTGGGCTTGGTACAGAGGCGGGCTTTGGATTGACGGAAGAAGGGTTTCTGTATCTGCATACGATATTCATCCAGAGGGGACGATTGGAGACGACGTGGACTGTTCTGAGGAAATTTGGGTATGCCGAGGATCTGCGGCTAAGGGAGAGCTTCCTTTGTCCCAAGTACGTTCATTCCTCGCGTCATGACTTACTTTCTCTGACTCACGCACGACTCGTGCCCAGATTTGAAGTGCCAAGTGACTGCTCGGTTGAGCTCAGTCAGAAAGGATACCAATTTTTCACCGACCTCTTCGAGGCGTTTGATAAGGTGCGCGGCGCAGTGATCAGCACGCTCGATACATGCCCTAAGCAGGATTCTAGGACCAAGATGGGTCCCTCAACCCAAGCGAACTTGCCGACATCTTCAGCACGTCTCCTGGAAGCCCATGGGCGGGCCTGAAGTTCCCTGACACGACGCTCGCGGACGAAAAGGGTTCTGTCACATTGCAGGGGTGGCTCGCTCAGTGGAGGTAATATCCTCTCTTCCTCGATTGCAAATGACTATGAGCTCACTGCTTTCCGCAGTATGACCACTCTCCTCGACCACAAAACCACCCTATCCTACCTCGCCCACCTAGGCTACCACTCCTCTCCCCCTTCACAAACCTCCTCTTTCCCCTCATTCACACCCTCGCACTCCTCGTCCTCCTCCGACTCATCAGACCAAGACTCCCTCACCACCTCCGCCCTCCTCGTCACCCGGCCCCGGAAAACAGACCGCAAGAAGGGCAAAGCCACACGAAATGTGTTCCTTTGTTATGTGTGCGGCGCTGCGGGGAGTGGGAAGACGAGTTTGTTGAGGAGCTTCGTGGCGAAGCCGTTCCAGGGGCAGTATCATCCGACGAGTAAGATGCTGAGTGTCGTGAACTCGGTGGATATTGGGGGGAAGGAGAAGTATCTCGTGGTGGGTGCTCGTTCACTGTCTGTCTCCCATCGCTCGTACTTACAGCGCCTTAGCTCCAAGAATTTGGCTCGAAGTACGAGGCGGAGACGCTGAGGAACTCCAAGAAGACGGACGTGGCGGATGCGATCGTCTACGTGCATGACTCGAGCGACACGAACTCCTTCTCGTACATCAGTAATCTACGGGTAAGTCCGCTTCCCTTACTTAATGCCAGCGACAGTCTTATCATAGTTCTCCAGCAACAATACAGCCTGGATCACATACCCACCCTCTTCGTCGCCACGAAATCGGACCTCGATCTAGCATTACAGGTCAGTCTCAAGTTTAAGAACGTCTGAAGGGAGTCTTGCTCATTCGTCCTTCCTCCAGCGACACGAAGTACAGCCAGATGTGTACTGTCGGCGCCTAGGTCTCCAAGGCCCAGTGTCGGTTAGTGTTCAGAGTGGTCAAAATGCCGACGTATTCGGGGCTATCTGTAGTATTGCCATGAATCCGTGCGTCCCTCTCTCTTTAACCTCTATAGCTTCTCGTTTTGACACCCCCGTAGCTTATCAGCCATCCCAGGTGGCGCCGACCGGGCTCTCCTAGCTGCTCGGCGCGTGAAGATGTACTTCACTCTCACTGCCGTACTAGGTGGATGCAGTGCCGGCCTGATCGTCCTCTATCGGACACTTCTACGGCCGGGAGGAGGGTTGGGACTTGGTGGAGTGGGCAGTGGCGGGTTATTCACCAGCTGGCTCAGGTGGATAGGTTGGGCTTCCAACGCTGGCCGACGGGAGCTTTAGACCTAGTGCTATCCGTTCGTTCGTCTGCTCGGTGAGGGCTAGGTATCTTACTTTCATAGACTCTTTATATCTTTATTTGCTTGGATACACATTTACGTGACATCAGGGAAGTTGGACCGGGCGCTGGCGCTGGGTTCTCCGGACTTGCCAACGCAGGGCGTAGTACCCGATTACTACGACTATGAACGCAGCGACGATACCGGTGCCGATCCATTGCGAGTTTTCGTTGGCCTGGGATACAGTCGAATGAGGCGAAGGGCTCTAGGAAGAGGAATAGGAACGTACCGCTGCCCAGAACCTCCACCAGCTTCCTGCAAGCCCTCCTCCCGTTCCATCGTCGGTTTCGGCGGCCTCACGACATCGCGCACATTCCTCTCCAATCAGTCCCATGAAAGTGATGATTGAGATGCTGCAGTCGTCGCTGAGTATCAACAAACAAAGGATTGTGGGAATCGCTTCACCTGAATGCAACAGCAATACTCATAGCTGTCAGAATAATGCTCAAGCCCGAGATCACCCTCCTCTTGCCACCCTGTACCACTCTTGGGGCCTCCGCGTCATGGTCAGACCCTGGCACTCCAGAAGTGGGAGAGTCCATAGAACCATAGTTTATGGCTTCCGCGTCCGATGCAGCAAGGTGACCTCTGGATTTCTCGTATATAGCCCATGAGGTCTGGATTTCGATGCCCGCGTAGGAGTAGAGCATCAGGACAGAGTCGAGAGAGTCGACGAGTGTCATTCCTGCCGTGAAGAGGAGCTGGGCGTGGTCTCAGTTCTGGTTTAGAACATGGCAGTCAGGAGTGGGGCACACCGGGAGGATAATGATCTCAGCAGAATGCTCTGCACGACCATTAGCGATGGCGGATACTGCCAGCAGGGCTATGGAGGAGGCCGTATCGAATCCTGAGCTCGGTGGTGAGCATCTTTGTCCTATGCACATCAACGAGTAGCGCACCTAATCCGAAGAGCAGACCCACTACGAACAGCTGATTTAAAGTCTGCTTCAGAGCATCGTCCATTTTCTGGGCGAGAAAGGGCGCGCACCTTCCACGGCTTATCGACAAACGTCAGAACAGGGCCGAAGATTTTCATCAGCAATGTGTTCTTCTGGATCTCGGTGGTGAAGTTCTGCTCCTCCGCTTCGGTTGATTGTACCTGCAAGATAGCAGATGAGAATGGTTGACCAGCACACGTCCGAAGGCAAGTTCAATGTGAGTACCTTCTGCCTCCTTTCTCGAATGATTTTGTACAAGATGACAGAATTCGCGAGGCCGATGAGGAACAGGAAGCTTCCGCTGACGGCAGCACCTGCAAAGCGACCCTTGAGTAGAGGAACACCGCGGACTGCGTCAAGTAGATCTCACCTATAATACCGCCAACAGATCCAACCCGGTCAACCTTATCTGCCACATCCACCGAGCTAAAAGGCCAAGTGAGCACAAGACTGCAGATACTGAAGGAAGAGGCTGGCACACATTGCGATAGCGATGATCTATAGCGTTGAGGTTAGCTATGGGGTGAATGAGCTTCAAAGACGTAGATCAAGCTCACAAACGTAACCACAATGGTGCTATGCCCCAAAGAGAAGAATAATCCACAGGTCACAGGGAGTTGCCCTAGCCCTATCAAGCTGCGCGTAGCGTTGTCGATGGCACTGTATTTCCGGAATCGTGGTCAGTGGGGAACAAGACCTGTGATGCGACTGTCAGCAATGCGGAGCGATGGCACTGAACGAACGTACGACTGGTGAGATCTGAACTCGACCTGATATGATCAGCGTCCAGAGCTACATGTACAGACATATCGGTGAGGATTCAGTCAAGTCCGAGACGACTACGATAGACCATGTACCGTGCCGAAGTCCCAAAGTCTTCATGCCACCGCACACGTAAGTCAAGATCCCACTCAAGTACAACTACCAAAGTACTCACCCAAGCCAAGACCGCCAGATTCAAAAGGTGTCCCTCAGCGCGATGCCACAAGATCGCTGCTGCGACCCAGAGAACGACGTTGACCACCACCTCAGACACGAGCATAACGAGCGAACGGCCGAATATCGTGAGCTTTCTGTCGTGGGCGAGTGAGAGCGACATCATGGCGGATGGAAGAGATTCCTTCCGAAGAGCTGCAGACTAGATATAAATAGCATAGCGCAAGAGCCTCGAAGCGGACGGAAGTCGGGCAAAGGATTCGGACAAGTTTCTTATCTCGAGTACGAGAACGCATGACATTCCCGATCACAAGAGGCAGGCACAACACGGTGATGATAGAGGGCACGCAGCGTAATGCTCGTCCAGCAACCCCAGGAATAATGATAACGGTAGCTACCGTTGTGAATACATGTATGTAGATGGACAACGAGTGACAGTACTGGGAATTGGATGCGAATTACCAAGAGTGATGCAACTAAGAGGGAGAGAAGGAATGATGGAGAAGAGAGGAAAACAATTGATAGGAACCAGTCCTATCGCTGATAATGTCCATGTTGCTGAGTCTCCTGATAATAAGGCGACTGTTGCCCTCCCGAATACGCCGTATTTGGCTGACTGGAGTAGGGCGAGGGCGTGTTCTGATACTGCTGAGTATCGTACTGTGGCGTGTTGTTCGTGTTGTTGTTGGTGTTGTACGCTGAGAGACTGTACGAGCTCGCCGAATCCTGCAAAGGTGCGTAGGACGACCGCTTATAGGGAAGCGCGCCACCCTCCAGCCCTCCTTTCGTCTTAGCCTCCTTCGCCGCCTTCTTCGCTGCCCGCGCTTCCTTTGCTTGCCTTCGGCAGCAGCACCTCCACACAATGAAACCGACGACGAGAAGGACGAAGACAAGACATCCAACGAATATGTAGGGCCATCGACTGAGGATCATCTCTTGATATTTCTTCTTCTTTTCTTCGTCTGAGATAGGCGAGTGCTGCATCTGGTCTTCAGGGAGGAGAGACCAGTCAGCGTTGGCTCCGGCTGTTCCTTCGAGGCGAACTTTGACGAAGTCGGCGTGCATCTCGTCGGCTTTGGTGACGCTAATCATCTGGACGTATGGATCAGGTGTGCCCTTCGGTGCGGTGTCGACCCAGTTGCCAAAGGATAACAGCGTGTAGGTGTTTCGTACTGTTTATCAAAGTCAGTTACCGTCTTCAAGCATACTTAGATGAACAACTCACAGAAGTTCATGCCGAGGATCATATCGTAGTTGCCCAACATGCTGAACGCAGAAGTGATGGGCTGGAACTGCAGCGCAAACTCAGCAAAATACACTCAGTAACAAAAGAATCCAAACGTACAGTTCCTATGCAGATCTTTTCGCCGTTAGCATCCCGAATCCCAAAGTTGTCGTTGACTGTATCCAGAGGGTGGATGGGGTAGTTGATCCCCCCAAAGTTGAACGAAATGTTCAACTCCTGGCCACATGGGACAGTCCACCACTCGTTCTTCGCGTCGTAAATAGCTCCGCGCACTCGTCCATAGATAGCATCCGAGAGTTCGCGAGGGACTTGGGTGAAAGTGAACCCTGTGTCGACGACAGATACCAGCCGACCTTTGGGAGCACGAGGGACGATGGACTTGACCTTGACGACTTTCCCATCTGGACCGATGACAGCGCTGTCTTTGTCGGTGAGGATTTGCCAGTGCTGATCAGACTAGAGACGCGATATAATCAACACAGTAGACAAGTTTGAAGAGAAGGAAGACTTCTCACGTCCAACAATCGGTGCACCTCGTGGATCTCCATCTTCGGCTGCTTTGTGATCCCTTCAAAGCCCTGGATATATTCTGAGATTGTCATCTGGCCAGTGAAGTCTGGCGAAGGGTCGCCCTTGCGATCCAACAAGAAGGTGATAAAGTCGGCCTTGTGGTCGAACTGTTGGAACAGCCGCTCAAGCGCTGTATTCGCGCTGTCCACATCGTCCATCTCTTCAAGAATGACAGAGCCCGCATTGGGACCCAGTCCTATCAAACCGGAGTAGCCCTGCGCGTGGATGTCGCTGGAGAAGGTGCTGGTATCCGTGACTTTAACTGGAAATATGATGTTTGTTAGACGCTGAGAATCGCTCGTTTGCAGCTGGGTATGGCACTTACGAAAGACCTGGTCCGCCAGGGTATAGTCGTCTATCTTGAACTCCGCAGTATGGACATGACCTAGGGTACGTAAAGCCTCAGTGAGTTACATCGAACAGCATCGAGAGGGTAGGTGCGCCCGGCGAACTTGGATGCCAAGTACCAAGATCCACCAGGCACATTGGGAAAGGCCAGACACAGCGTGGAAGAACATACCAGATGCACGCCCAACAGCGTACCGCAGATTGACCGTCGTCCCCAGCTCTTGAGCTTGCGGCTGGTCCCCAATAAAGTGGACCCACAAGTCCGAGCTAAATAAAATCCGCAGTAAGCATCCATATACAGCAACTGGTGGTGAATCTCGCTCGCTCGCACCTCCCGGTATCCAACAACACAGGCACCTCCACACCTCCCAGGGTGATATTACTGATGTACTGTGCATTGTGCGTATTCGACACAGGAATAGATACGTCGTCACCGCTTATTGGGCTGGTCCCGATTTCGTCGTCGCCGTCCTGCCGCCGTGCGAGCGGTTGGCTGATGGACCGGGTGATGGTGCGGCCATGGAAGGGGAAGTTGAGGGCGGATGCGGTTGGTATGTTACATAGATCTAGGAGGAGGAGAGGGAGTAGAGGTGCGAGGAATGACTTGTGCATTCAAGCCGATGAAGGAGCGTGAAGGTAGTAAATGAGTGAGTGTAGTTGATGGAAAGGACTGAAGGTGCCTGGTGATCATGGCCTTCTGAGCCGTGGGTTTGACCGTAACCCTGACGGCCTGGCCGGGTACCTTCACAACTCCAAGTGGACTGTCGCTAGCGCTGCTTCGGGACTTTGCACTGTATCAAGCATCGCTGACTTGGACTTGCTGGACGACTCTGAGCCTTCAAGGCGTCACTTGTCTTGCCCAGCCCCGCATCAACTCGAACGAGCGAGTTAGCACATAATCCGAATGCAGGTTGACGCGAGCTTCGCGACGATGAGTGGGTATTAGAATTTTCCATACCATGATGGAGGCCCGCTCGTACTAAGGATGCTACTAGTGAGGCTGCTCATGTCGCTTTATACCCTGGTCCTGATCTTAATTCATCCGGCAGCTTCAGTGCACACGACACCACGGTCAGGTTCTTCCGCAAAAAGTCCAAGAACTACCGTGTCAATCACGACTATGCCCTGGGCCAGCGAGCCCACGAAACCGGCCAGTGGTTTTTGCAGTCGGAACCGTATCTTCGTTGGAAGCAAGGTCGCGTGCAGAATTTAGCATGCACTGGCATCCGTATGTACTAAGTAATCCTCAAACTCAAGTGTGTTTGAGCTAATGCGTCTTTAGCGGGTGCAGGGAAGACCATTATTAGGTGCGGCTTTCCCCTACGCCATAGAAGGAAGTACACTCATTGTATGGCTTCAGCTCAATTTTCGTTGAAGATCTGCTGAAGACTCATACCTCGGATTCCACGGCCGTCTTATGGATCTATAACGACGCCGTCGGTCAGCAACTACAGAACGCGCACATTTTTGTGCTGACTCTCATCAGCTGGAGAAGACCCAGCATTTGGGGGCCTCTGCCGAACTTCTAGACTTGTACAACTCGTATCACGATGCCGACCACTTCGCCGAATCAACGGGCAAAGAAAGTTCTCGTACAAGAGCTCAAGTGATTCACTAATGCGTTTCTAGTCGTTGATGCGTTTTGGACGAATACCGCCTTGGGGACGTATCTGCACCGAAGGAGCTCATTCGCCAGCTGGAGAGCCTTGGGGCGCGTCTTCTAGTCACCTCCCGAAACGATATCCCTTTCACCCTCGGTACTTACGGAGCATTACCTATCGCGGCTTCACTAAGGGACGTTCGCGCTTTCGTGACAGCTCGCGTGGGGAGTTTCACCGATGTCGTTCGTCAGCGAGACGGGCTATCAGAGGAAATCACTGAGAGGATGGTAGAACAAGCACATGGGATGTAAGTATGTTTCTACTTGAAAGTAACGCATAACACTAAATGTTATTCACATCATATTCAGGTTTCTGACCCCGAAGTTGCAACTCGAGCTAATGTCCAGCTGTCGAACCATCGCGGATGTGAAAGCATTACTGAAGCGATCACCTCCCACACTTGAAGACGTTTATAGGGAACTCTTTGCGGACATCCGCGCCAAAACGTCCTGGGTCATGAGACTGTTCTATCTGTTAATCATGTTCAAGGAGAGGTCGATGGAAGCCAGAGCGATGTTGGAGTACCTCGCTTGTGATGATTGGGTGGAAGGCCAATTGAGCGACTACATTCGCACGGCCAACGTCGTTTTGGCAACGTGTCGAGGTCTTGTGAACCTGGAGGACCAGTTCAACGAGAACGAGTGGATGTTGCCGTCGTTAATGCCAAACTTCGGAAAAGGCTTTCAGTTTTCTCGTGAGTGGCAAGCTGTTCTGGAATTCATGACAGTGCGCTGACCCCCCAAGACATTTGACTGCCCGTGATTACCTCCAGTCACACATAGATCAACCAGAATGTCGCACTGCCCACCTTTCCATGGTCAACAGCTTTCTTCGAAATGCGAGGACGCTTCTTGATCGTGTAGCGTTAGACAAGATCAATCACCGGATGGATGAACATCGACAGTATGCTGGTGTTCGCTCACGCAAATTTCGAGATACCTACCCTCTGGCATTCCACCACGCCCTTTGATTCTCGCAGGCAAGGGACGTCCAGGCTGATATCGACCTTGTTGCCATGAATCAGTGCTACTTGCATGCGAACTTTCGCTGGTTAGCGATCCACGTTCTTCCAAAGAAGGAAGTTGCTGCAGGTTCAGCCTATCTGGCAATCTCGCTTTCTGCCCACGGCTTATCGTACCTGCTTGATGCACATCTTGCCCAAAATCCGTACGTACATCCTGGTGCTCCCCTCTTTGACTACAGCGTCCTCACGATGTATTCGGACAGAGATACACCTCTTGATCAACGCAACGCTGCGGGTTGGACAGCTCTGCAAATGTCTGCTCCTTTCGGGTTCCCTGTGATCTCAGCTTTCCTACTCCGCAAAGGCGCCTCAATAGAGCTTCCGGGATTCATCGCTCGATCACCATTGGCCACCGCAACACGCCACAATCAACTCCATGTAGCTTCCTTTCTCTTGAGTCAGGGGGCCCGGCTTGAGTCGAGAGACGTGCATGGCAGAACACCGCTGCTGTCTGCGTCTAGACACGGGAAACTCGATGTCGTTCAGCTGCTGGTCAACGCGGGGGCAGATTTGCAGGCGCAAGATAGCTGGAGAAATACTGCACTCACACTCGCTGCTTTCCATGGCAGACATGAGACTGAGTTTATACTGAAGAGAGGCGCTCTCGTAGACTCAAGTGACAGGACCCGACGTACGCCTATCATGGACGCTGCGAGCAATGGCTACAGCTCTATTGTCTCTCTGCTGCTAGCTCATGGTGCGGACACCGAGCTTGTTGACGACGATGGTAAAATAGCCGCAACGATCGCAGAAGAACAGGGCTACGGTACTATCGCACAAATATTGCCCCAGTCGGCTCTGTCTTCTTCACGACTAAAAACCGCCAGTGTGCAGCGGCCAGGGGATCAACAACACAAGGCCGAACACACTATCACTTCCGTCATACAAATTCAACAGGTGCGTCTTTTCACTGGGCCATGGCGTCAGCAGACATGGCTGACACAGAGTTGCCGACCGTTAGCTCTCAGGCCTGCACGTTTTCGGGCGTACAAGAGCCTCTGGTTAACGCACACGGCGGGCATTAGCACAGTTCTTTTACCTAAGATGAATTGATCTTCAAATACAGGTCAGAACATAGCAGACGTCTGCGCTGTACCATTCTCACGCGACGTTCACTTTCCCCCCTTGCGAGGATGTCCACAAACAGAGAGAATCTCATACCTATCCATGGAACACGTCTTCAAACACAAATCTAGAAGTAACACTCCCAAGGATATTGAGCTCAAACCGGTCATGTTAGCATTGGAAAAGGCTACACATCTTTCCGAGCGAACGCTTCTCTTCCTCAGCTCCAGCCTATCCCAAGAACGCACTAGCCTCCACCTCGATATGCATCGTCTCCAAATACAACGCCTGCACGTTAAAATCGGCAAGCGCTCCTCATCCTTAAACCACCTCCTCAACTCCTTCACCGCCGCCTCTGCCACCGCCTGATTGAACCCCGGCGCGGAATACTCCACCAGCTTATACACCTGCTCCATTCCCTTCCCGCCTGCATTTTTCAGTGCGACGTCGACGCTTACGAACGCTTGTGCAACATCTGAGGAAATGTCCGCAGGGATGTCTTGTGCGTCGAGGGACTGAGTGGGCGAGCCGCCTTGGCCGGATACAGTATGTGGAGTGTTGGGCCTGCGGGAAGGACGACGGCGGTTGAATAGTGGGTGCATTGTTTGGCGGAGGTGCCGAATAGGAGGAGAACTGAGGGGTGGTGGGTGACATGGTGTTGTGGTGGATGGTGAACTCGGATAGTACGGAATGGGGTTTTGTTACGCTTAAGTCGATGCGGGCTGCTATTTGAACCTATGTACGCGTACTACATACGTAGCTGATACAGCTGCAAGTGCGACGTATATGTGAGCACTTACCAATGCACGCTCGGCGCTGATTCAGACCACGACCTGCATTGGTTCTTATGGTGTCGTCGGTCCTTGTTTCGTGCCTGCGAAGGTGACCATATTCATCACACATTGCCTGCGTCCTCACAAATCAAAGCTGGTAAGTGGTCCAAGATACATCATCATACAATTCCACCCAGTACGCAAAATACAAGTATCAACAAAGTCAGATGCCCAAACAATCTCAAACGCTATTAGCCGGAGAGACAGGGAGAAGTGGGGTCGTTTCAGTAACAGTAGGCGTATCGTGTTCATCATCAGCAGTCGGTGGTTCGTCCACAGCGCGAGGCTTCGTCACATCCGCTTTGCATACAGGGCACTACGATCAACATTAGTTAGTGTTAAGCTAAGCAAATTTCTCACGAGATAAAAGGAACATACCAATTTCTTGCGCTGGATCAACCACTCGTCCACCTCATCAAGGTGGAAGATATGCTGACACGGCAACACCCTAACTTTGTCCCCCTTGACAAACTCGCACAGACAAATCGCGCACTCCATTTGCGCTTCGAACCATGGAGTCGGGCGCGGTTCACCGGGCGGTCCGGGGCTCTGAGAGATCCAGGTCGAGCTGGACGGGCTGCTACCGGTCTCCAATGGATCTTCCGCGGGCGAGGCTTCTTCAGATGTGGACGAAGGCACAGGAACCGCATGCGGATCCTCATCTCCTCCGTGCTTTTCCCAGCTCGTCCCGGTCCAGACGCTCCACGGAAGGTGCCTAACTACGTCCTCAGGCGCTCTATCCCGCTGAGCCTGGCGGTTCGCCCGTATCCGGTGTATCAGTAGCGTCATGAACGTTAATAGCGAGGGCAGTAGAAGGATGATAACGAAGGTTATGATAGGCCTAGTAGATGCGTGAGTTACGCCATACGACAGACGTTGGTGGAAGAGTGCTCACGAGTACCACTCCCAAGCCGAATAATCCGTCGAGACCAACAAGGAAAGGGTCCGTATGCCCGAATGAGAGGTATTCGAAGATTCGATCAGAGAGGACAGTGTCGTATAGTCCGAGTACCGGATGTACGTGGATGAAATGTGGATATCTGACGTATCTCCTGTGGACGGCCCAGTTAGCTAACATACTTGGTGGAAGACAATGTCCATGGAGATCGATACGCACCCATACTATACATCGTCAACAACACGTCCGGAATCTCCGATATCCGTGGATCTTGTCCACCCACAACCACCGCCTTGGCTCCCAGCTTTTGAGCCTCCCGCACCTTGGCAGCAAACTCACACCCTCCCCTCTGCACCAACGCGATCCACGTATCCGTGGGCCTGTGCTCGCCCGACAGACACAGCTTAGGACACCCAGTGTTGTTATTGTGCGACGAGGTATCATCGTCAAGAGGCAAGCACGGCTGCGTGAAAGACGCCATCGGAATGACATAACCCAACAGCGGTTCCTCCAGCTCCCTCCCAAAGGACGCTGGGCGCGAAGGGAACGTGAGCGGTGGTGACCTATCAACGATAGAAACTGTGCTTTCTGCGCCCCACGCCCAGTTCCAAATCCAGCCTGCTTCTGAGGTCGTGCGAACGGAAAGTGTTTTGAGAATTTGGACGGGGTGACAAGTCGTTTGGGTGAATATTGAGAGATATAAGCAGGCAAAGAGCATAGTGGCGACCATATCCTGGCCTTGTGGAGCTCGAGGAGCGTTAGAGCTGCCTACTTGTCCTGAGCTCGTCGTGCGACTCGTGGAGGTGAGAGTGTGTGGTGGATGGCCTGGATCTCTTGGTGTGATGTCAATTTGTGGGGTAAGGGTCAGTCATTACAAAGTCATTACATCAATGTGATGAGATACTGACTCGGATCAGAAGCAGTCACAAATAACCCGGTCAGGCGATGTTCTGGCCCGTTCGTAGCCCGTTCGCGTCCCGGGCCCTGGGCTTAGCTCTCCCCACCACTGACGCCAACTTAGTCGTCCACATCTTCTTATCGCGCTCTAAATTCACGCTCAAGCTTTGTCAAAGCGCGATGGAAGACCTCAACTCTACTCTATCATGCGTACTCCCAACAGTGGAAGAACTGGCTCACAAATACCTATAAAGACTGCGAGGTCAACTACCATGAACTTGTCAAGCCGCACTCATCCATTCTCGCTCGCATTCGTGAGGCGCAGTGCACAAGTTCGCAGTCGCTTGCACACACATCTCATCGTATAATGTCTGAATCATCTGGTGAGTCCATCTGACACCTCCCCAGCAAGCTAAGAAGCTCACTCACGCACAGAATACAGAATGACACTCAACAACCTCGCCCAAAGCCAGCACTGGCACATAAATTACCTCGCCTCGTCTTCCGGTCCTCTACACACGCCGAAGTGGAAGGCCGTCGCGTACAGTGAGTACCCCAGTACCAAACGCGAGTTGAATACACATTTCAACATAATCAGTCAACCAAATCGCCATCGCAAGCGGCACAGGTCGCTCGAAAGCCGCAGCGATGGAAAAAGCCGCTTTGCTCGCTTACGAGCACATAAACCCAAGCGCAGCATCGCGGCAGAGAAGATAGTGCTCTAGTTTACTTGTCAGCCCGCCCGTGTAGAGAGGAAGCTCACCAGGTCGCAGTGAGCTCAGCTTCATTCTGTACAGATTGCATCCAAAGTTCTTATACCTTCCTCAGTGAACATCATGATACGGGCTTCAGAAACCCTGCTAAGCCCTTGTACCAATAGACAAAGAAGTAACGAATACCGCCCAGCGTTCTACACAAGAATGCCACCTGGCAATAGCCTCCCATTTACCCTAGGCCTTATGGAAGAGTAATTCGGCAGTCAGTGTACTCAATAGCAGTATTGCAATCAATGCCACCAAATGGCACCGAAATTCTCCGCAACTCAACCTGTTTAATATCCGCTGCGATCTCTGGTCATCCACCGTTCAAAGTCTGCATTATACGTCAGGATTGGAAGGCCTAAATGATGAGTCTGCTTTCCCATTCGCACACCAACAGGGGACGACTGCCGAATCAAAGCAGCACGTTCCCGTTATGGATTCCCACTTGCTAATCGCGCCAACTCCTCATCCGCGCTCTCGGACACATTCCGAAAGCACACATCCATACTAGCTAATCACACACCCATTGCATCGCGATATCCGAGCCCTCCAAGTCCACTGGTACTGTCGACACCACACGACGCTAACCGTCCAAAAACCTGACCAAATCACAGGACACAGCATGCACCTCAACAGCCTAGCCCAAAGCAACCACTGGGACGTGAGCTACACCACCTCATCTTTCGGCCCTCCGACCGCTTTGAAATGGAAAGCTGTTGTGCACGGTGAGCACCAGCTTCTACCCATAAGCGAAAGCACTCGCTCATGCACAGATGCCCCTACTAACGACCATGCGCACAGTTAACCAGATCGCCGTCTTGAGTGGTATAGGGCGTTCAAAAGCCGTAGCAATGGAAATTGCTGCCTTCGAAGCTTTCATACTCATCAGTGATTCATACACAGCGTATAGGTAGCACGAGCTCCTCGCTCTCTCATACGTGTGCCCGCGGAGGCCGCAGTAAGTCCGATTCTAGTCGTCTATTCATACACATCGCAGCCAAAGTCCTCATACCCTTCTCTAGTGAACGTCATAACATGGTCTGCAAAATTATCGACAGTCAAGCCGGTGGTGTAGATGCAAGGAAACACGGAAAACGTACCGCCCAGCGTCCTAGTCGTAAACCCAACCTCGCAGTAGCAGCTATCCCAACTTGAGTAAACAAGAACAAAAAAGGCAGAAGTAACGAATCAAACTCACAAGTAATCTGGAAATAGGAAACAAATTTGCATCATTACCGAATTCCACCTAGCCAAAGCATGAAAGCACTCACAGATCCACTTCTTCTTGAACACCTCCAGCTCCTCCAACCCTCTCGGCCCACTCATAACGTCCGCATGTTCCGCCATGAGCGCAGGCGCGATATGGCTATCAAACTTCTCCAGGAAACGCCTCCTCCATTCTCGGAGAGTTCGGGCGTAGTGTGGTCCGATGTTAGTGACAGAGTCAACTGTTAGCCGTCCTTTCGATCCGCTCTCCAGCGCTTGCATCAGGAGGGTGAGGGTAGGGAGGAAACCGCCGGGGAAGACTGGGAGATGTCAGTTGGTCGCAAGAAAAGCCGGCAAAATTGAAGGCGCTCACTCTGTTACAGTAATATCGTTAGTAAGAATTTGAGTACGCTCGGATAAAACGACTTACCCATTTCCGAATAAAGTCAATCTCAGCCATATAGCTTGCAAATCCTGAGGCGCCCCGAATCAGCGACATGACACGCATAAACCCCCCGCGAAGACTCACTATGTTCCGGAATCGTAATAACCTGCACAACCCCCGCCGCATCCTTAGGCTTCAACGCCCAATCCACAGTCCTCCAATACCCCTCCAAAAAGTCCTTCCCGACAGCCTCAATCATCTCAATACTCACAACCCTATCAAACGATCCCTTCCACTCCAGCGGCATACTCCTATAATCCATAAGATGCACCGTAATCCGATCTTCAAGACCTGCCGCGCGTATCCGCGCCTGCGCCAATTCCTGCTGCTGTTCCGAGAGCGTCAGCGTATCGACCCGCGTCCCGGGTACGGTCTGGACGATTAACATGGCCATCGAGCCCCATCCCGAGCCAATTTCGAGGACGCGGTTGCCTGGACGCACGTTGGCTTTGCGGAGGATGTGGGCGAGTTTGCGTTCTTGGGCGTGTTGGAGGTCGATTTCTGGGATGGCGTTGTGTGGGGGTTCTTGGGATTCGCCGACGCGGAGGAGGTGGTGGCCACCGCTGAGGCCGCTGAGGTGTTTTCGGGTGAGGATGTCGAGGTCGGCGTTGAGGTCGGGGAAGATACCGCAGGAGTAGGTCATGTCGGAGGATAGAAGGGCTGTAAGGCGTGTATGAGCAAACGAGTTCGTGTAAGGGAGAAGACGGCTAACCTTGGAACATGCTGTTGGAGATGTCGTAGTGAGCCGAGATGTTGGAGGGTGAGTTGCCGATGGTATTCAGGAAGCGATATGACCTGAGTTGCAAGTTAGTTCCGGGGATGCAGCCACACAAAGTACAATGGACCCACGTCAGTTTCTGAGGAAGAGTAAACAGGTACGAGGCCGAGGACTGCATATTCGACAGGTTCTCCTTATTCTTCAGGAACATCTGTTGATATGACATCTCATTAGCACATACGCCGCTCTGCTTTAAACGTTGATACGCACCGAAAACAGCGACACTAGATCATCGCATTCCACATCTCCATACATGTACGCCTCCGCGAACCCAAGATCACCCATAGCACATAGTCTCAACCAGAACGAGTCCTTCACCACGCGCAACTCTGCCCGCAGGTCTGGATCTGGATTGTCGCCCTGTTTCTCGATGTCGTCTTTGGATACTGGAGGGAAGGAGTAGATATGGCTGACAGACAAGACGCGTAAAGTTCCACGCGTTATTCTCTGCATAAGCCTGAATGAACGCGTGAACTTGGACTTCCCAGACAGACTCAGGGAAAGAACACGTACGCAACAACCGCAGACTCTGCCAGCCTCGACAAAGGCTTCCACCCCAACTTGAACAAAGCATCACATATAAAGCGCCAGCAATCGTCCGCAACCGACGCAAGCGATAACGACCGCTTCTTCAATTTGCCTGGCTCACCAAGAAAGGAGGTGGTCATGATGAGAGAGGGACAGCAAAGAACAGGAGAAACTCTCAGTGCCATAATTGTCGAGTATTTAGCAGTAGGCGGCGCTCGATGTGACGTCGATCGTACGCCTTGGATCGTGGTCGGTGTCTGAACCGATTTGGAAAAAAAGTCTTAGTTTCGATGTCAGCCCTGCTATGTAAGGCCGCCGTTCTATTACATTTTCCACGGCTAATGGGCAAAATGCTGTCGATAGAATGGAGAACAGCAAACGGCTGTAATCCCACGCAGGAGATATTTGTTTCCAGGGAGCAAAGACTACGTACCTCACCGGTGCTTCCATGATCGGTCCTTGCAGCTTCGACTGTCACCGCTAGTCCCGTTCTACAGCCAGACAAAGCATTCCACAAGCTCTATAGGTGCCGATTCTGACTCGACCGTGCAGGGTTGTGCAGTTGTCCTTGTAGCGACGAGCTCGAGTGATTGCGATGGGAAGCAGGAGCGAGCGCTGGGGACTCGGAGGAGATCGAGTCGCAGCATCAAACATATCAGAGCGATTTGTTGCTGCAGTTTGTCGCATTCCAAATATTGCGGTCCGAGGGCTTCCCTGAACAGTCTTCTAAGACGCACAATCTCCGAGTCTGCCGTACGCAGAAGCTCATCGACCCCACATATGAGCTTCTGCAAGCGTAATTATGTTGACAAGCAGTATTTCGTCAGACGTTCTAGTAAAGGCGGTATACATATGGCTGAGATCGGCAGCTGAGGACCTCAGGCCTCAAGCTTCAAAGTCCAGCTCGCAAGGAAGGTCGAGATGAGGCGCAAGTAAATTCGATTTGTACGTGTTGCAGTTTGACCGTCATGATGGTGGAAGACAAGCGCGGCGGAGGCGTTGACGTTGCACGTTCTGTGATCCTCACCGCACAAATTCACGTATAGTAGAAAGCTCACTTCGCAGTCTATAAGCGTCAGATTCGAGGTAAGTATGTACATTTCGAGCGCAGGGGGTATTATAAACAAGCTCAGGCAAGGAGTGGTACTGCTCGGGCCTTGCGATAGGTATGTAGACAACGTAGGGTAGAAGAGTGAATGTCAATGCGACAGTGCTATGGTAAACATTGTTTTGGAGACAGGGGAGGAGACTGGAATGGAGCGATGGCGAGATGCGTATGTAGGAAAGTAAGAAGTGCCAGCAGGTAGAGAACGCCGGTATGCAAGAAATATGAGCAAGGGAGGAACGATGACATGCAAGAAGTTGAAGTAGAGCCGTAAGTGGATGTTGGAAAGCAAGAAGTAGAGCAAGGCGAGAGAGAACGGAAAGCAAGAAGCGAAGCAAGGCGAGAAGATGAGAATCAAGAAGTAGAGCAAGGCGAGAGAGAAAACAAAAAGCAACAAGTAGAGCGAGGCGAAACGATGAAAAGCAACAAGTAGAGCAGGGCGAGGGAGGAAGATTATGCGAATCAAGAAATACATGCACAGCGCAAAACAAAAGGACAGCGTCGACGTTGGTATGATACAAGAGCCTATCCAAGAAAAACAAAGCTCAGCACCATACCGGTTACATCAGGAAAGGCTAACCGACAGAGAAAATTTTCATGAGAGCAGGCCCGGCGACGAGGTATCATCTAATACATGTAGCCCTGACAAGATGTTACAAGGCGTGAGCTGTTTCTAAAGCGAACAGGAGCGTACAGAACATTCATCGATATCATTGATAGCCGGGATGTCATAAGCCCAACCCTGCGTATCGTTGACGCAGAACTTGCTCAGCGGTTCCAACTCCATCTGCGTGTTGACCCAATTTTGGGTCAAGGGGTTCGACGGCACATCATGTAAGTCGCATGAGGTGTAGGCAGACTAGATGATATCGAGATCAGTCACGAACATAAAGGAAAGAGTTCGATGACGAACACGAACCTCAAGTCTATGATCACAAGAAGGTTGGTACTTCGACCAGTCGATGGACTGTCCACGCCACGGTTCCTGTATAAACGTGAGCAGCGACCACGGCAGCGAGACGCATGGGAAAACGTACAAACTCCGCGTCGTATACGTAGTCAGGGTCTTGATTGAGGACGATGGGCTGTGAAAAGAAATCAGCCTTTGGTGAGGAACTAAAACAGTGGTGCCAACCTCTGAGGGAGCGGCGTAAACCTCCATAGCGACGTTCTGTTCTTGTTCGGCTATGGGAGATTCCGAATGCACGGGAGCATTGTCAAACGCGCAGGAAAGATTCTAGCATACGAAGACTCAGAGTTCGCTCGAGAAACGAGAGAAAACTCCTTACGAGGCTATCATCGGGCTGCGAAACTTGTCCATCATCTTGTTTATGTCCAGAGGGGCGAGCGACTCCAGCGAGATAGGCTTCGCGCAACAACTTGGACTTGTTCAAGTCATACTGCATCTCAAGAGGAGTATCCTCTTCCCACTCAAACACCTCGTCTTCATTCTGCACACATATTCCATTAGTACCCAAAGTCAATGAACCAAATATAGGGTGGCTTACGAACTGGGTATAAAACAACGGCGGAAGCCGTCCACCCCTCCACCGTTCCAGCGGCATGATCATCTTCAAACAAAATAAGAAAAGTTGGTTCAGCCACCGACGCGCAACGCAAAAAAGAGATAGGTAGCTACCCTTGGACCGAGGTTATACTCGAAGTACATATACCTAGGAAGACCAGCAGCGAGATCATCATCTTCTCTAATTCTCAGAACCTGGGACTGGCGATCAAAAAGCAGAAAGAAATCGTAGACAGGGAGTTCATGTTGGAGAACATGGGCAAGACCAGGAAGACGGGATTTTATTTTGGTATGGCCTAGAGGCATAAGGCGTGATGGAACGGAATAGTGAGTGGAGTGCTACTGGGGAGAAAGAAAGAAAGAAGGTGGTGGTTTGAGAGAAAGGGATGGGTGTGGAAGGGTTGAGGAGGAGCCTGATCTTTATGGGAGGGCGGCGAGCTTCAGGAATGTTGGATTTACGTCTTAGGAAACCGACCAGGAACCATAGCCTCAGCCACCCGTGCTCTCCCTGGCTCACTGCATCTCTAGGCTCGCCGATGTCACTTCACGTCTAAAGGGGTGGAGGTCAGTGGGCCGAGCTGCAATGGCATAGTACAGAACAGAATTACTCACAAGAAACCGTGTAAAGCACGGAATACTTGGCCCCAGACGTAGGTCTACGAGCTCGACGCGGAAAGCTTGTCCTGGTCTTCTGTGAATCGTGCTTTCTGTGTCTTCAACTAGGGTTGCTGAAGCTGGTGGAGCCTTCTATGCCGATCTGGGTCTTCCTGATATAGACTTGACGTCGACGAAACGGCCTACTCCACTCGTTCCTGACCAGTCGCATCCTCTGGGTTGGTGCTTGAGTGTTTTCACGGCTTGAAGGTCTTCACTGGTACATGTGGCGACATCTGCTCCTTCGGCGCACGCGCGACTTCCTTACATTCTGCCAAACTCCAGCAACGCTTTGAGAGAGGCGTCAAGGTCCAGGTCGAAGACTTCGACGTTGGTGGAGGGAAGATACGCTTTAGCTGGCCTCGACACCGAATCCCAGGCCCTCGAACTATAGCGGCAGAGCGGAACGAACACGTGGCGACGGGCATCTAGAATCATTCGAACATTTAGGCGCTCATCTTCACAACCCAGTCAGAACCAATACGCACCATTGTGTCCCATCTTAGACCCGCCCTCCTGAAGATCTCAAGAACCCTGTTTGCCTGAAGTTGATTGACCCCCTGAAGAAACCTCAAGATCGCTTGCTTGAAGACCCAAATTTGACCCAAGACAGAAGATGCTTGATACATGAAGACGACGCCACAATAGCGTCAGGAAGACTGTGTGCCCCGACTAATACCTCACCATCCAAAGGTGCTAGAACGTTTGAGAATTTGCTCTTGCATGATCTGGAGGCTTGCTAGTCGACCGTGACTTGGTTCGAGATATCTTGGTTGCCTGAAGACTGCATGGATGAACTCTGGCTCAGCGTATGACTCCAAGAACTTTTGGAAGACAAGTCGCTCACCAATGTAGCGCTGCTCGAGTGCGAACAAGGGCCACGGAAGTGTCCAAAAGATTGTGCAACAGACCGATGTAGGTTTCTCCCTGACTGAACGTGCAAGATCGACGCCGAAGGTGTGCGAGAAGGACCTGAAGAGGCTGAAGCTACTCCAAATATGAGCACGAAGGCATGCGTATCCGAATCCTGGTTCGAGTAAAGGTGCAATCCTTCTTGCTGGATGGCTGGAGTTTCAAGAAGATTGCACCGTCGGCGGATTTTTGCTGGCCCACAAGGCAGATTCGTGTCTTTTGGATGAAGACTGGGTATATTTCATGGCTACGTCCATGGCCAGCAGCACAATACTCGCAGAGAGGGAGTAGAAGATGATATTTGTCGTGGTGGTGGTGGTGGTGGTGGAAGAGGAGATGACGATTACCTTAGGGGCGAACCCAACAAGTCCCCCTGCTTTACGAGATTGTCTCCGGCACGCGCCAGTCTGGCCGTCCTCTTCCCATCTTGGTCTTTAGTCCCCTACTTCACCCACCCTCGTTCCTGCACCCTCTCGCTGGAAACCCTACTCTCCCCAGCAAGGTGTTCAAGAAGAAGATCTCTCGCCAGAGTTCGCCGCATCCAAAACTTGCCTACTTATTAAGCAACAAAACAACGAAGAAACAACTACATACATCATGAACAAACTCGAGAAGAATAAGAAAAGGGATCCCACACAACTATGGAATAACGAAGACGAACCAATCCAGCCCCCGGGGAAGGGACGATTTCGACGGCTGCCCACCCCTCCTCGTCCCATCTCCAGCACAGCTCCAGCAATGCCTCCGACACCCTTCTATCCCTTGAAGCTGTCTTCCAACCTCTCCGAATTTAAGTCCAATCAGACTCCCACCGAGTGCTCAGCATCACGCCCCAACCAGCGCGGCAGAAGAAGCGTCGGCAAGTCACGACCGACGTATCGCCCCCGCAAGACCCCTCCATTCCAGCGAACGAGTTCTTCAGTTCTATATAGGTGCTCAATAAATACCTCATCGTCCAGCGCACCTGAAGAACGGCCTTGAAATCTGGACCGAAGATGCAGGGTTGATCTACATGCGTAAGACCGAAGACTGCAGGTATGATTCCTCTAGACTCGCTTTCTTCAACTCGTGCTCCTCTCGGTTCACATCTCTAGTTTTCAAGCCACATACATAACTATGACACGCGGGTTTGTATACACCAGTATGTACACCAATGACATCCATTTCCCCGCTCACAAACACCGTCCACTGTATCTTGACCGTAGCCGTGTAACTCGCGCACAATGAATCGCTGAAACTGCACGATCGGGCACTGCCCCTGGCACACACCTGTATCCACTATACCCAACCCTAGTTTTCCAAGTAGCTGCAATCCCACTCGGTCAACAATACCCGTCTATCAACACGAGCATCTAGGAACATGGATTCAGCACGTTGACAAACTCCTAGGCAGAAGGACGTCGAAAGAAGCTCGACGTTCAACTCTCAATCGAAAATAACTTCTGGACACTCAAGCCTCAGGCCCTATCTCTGGCTAAAGTAATGAATAGCAGAAAACTTGGTGTATTCGAGTACATGTTGAGATTCACAAACGGCAGCGTCGACGAACTCGTTCTACCCCTGGGACTTTGAACTTTCGTAGCTATTTAACTTCTGTAATCCCGAATACAGCGCTGGTCGCATATCGGAAGTCGACCCATCTAAGAAAGGAGTGCTCGTCAGTGCATCTATATTAGTGTATGGTGCAGATACGCAGCACTCACTCGGGTTCGACAGCAACCAGCAGGTAGTCGTTCCTGTCGGAGAACAATGATCAGCGCCGGCCCCAACCACAATCCACCGACACGGAACTACAGCCTCACCTCGTAGCAAGGTCCCCTGGGAGCTCCACAATCAGTTTCTCCAGCTTGATATCAACGTCGCGCTGCAGGATGGCATGCAGGTTGAATGGCCCTCCAGTGTCCATGAGGAATAGAGTGAAGTGCGTTATGTTCCGCTGCACATCCCAGTCGTCGGTTTTCCAAGTCACTTTCGCAGTGGTGCCAGCGACGGTGGACGAGGGCACACTGAGGCGTTGCATCGAGAGTGCAGGTATGGCGGTGGAGAGCAGCAGAGCTAGGGAACTACAAAGCAGAGAGGTCAACCGCAGGAGCAGATTGTTGAATATTTGGCGACGTACGAAATGAGACGAACCATGATGACAGTGGGCTTCTTCAGGATGGTGTCCTTTTCCTCTTTATACTGCAATCTTCACGGGCAGGATAAGCCGAGAAGGGAACTTTGGCAGAACACAAAGCATTCTGGCGCTGAGATGCCCGGAGTTTACCCAGAGCAACGCCGACCTCAGATACGCGTTGGACTCTCCATGTACCGTTAGTTGTATTCAACGCAGCTGAGGGGCGTGAAGCAAATGACACACGCACCTCGCACGCACCCATTCGAAGATCGATGTTTACGCGGACTGAGCTCAGCTGACGCCCTATGGCGGCCTGGACTTATGAGAAGGGGAGGTGACCTACTGTGGCCCAAGGAGCGCCACCTCGAGGTCAATGTTGGCGATTCGAAGTGAAGACAAGTTATCTGCATCAGAAATCGCGCGATGTTGTCGCACCACAGTAATAGGGAGTACAGGGTTAAATCCATATTATTGAGAGGTGATAGACTGCCTGCAAGTGAACGAAGAGAGTAGTGCCCAGCAGAGACGCCGATATCTAGCATAGGTATACAATCAGAAGTCCAGCTCCGTTGGAGGAGCAGGTTTTTGCATGATGAGTCCAAGGTCGATGACAGTATAGAATGAGAATGTCTTCGTCTCTGGAGCTTTCGCCTTGGCAGCACCACCTTCATCTTGAAGCCCATCATCCGAGCGGTAGGCGTAGCTCACCATCATGTTGAACTGCGATGATGAGAGTGTCAGAAGTGACGTTAGCAGGGTTCATAGTGGGAGAGTACTCACCTTGACGGGTCCATGAGCGTCTTTGCCGATCACGATTTCGCCGCCGACGGTGGTCAGATTTGCCCTCTTCTCGATGACACCAACAGCTTTCGTCTTCGGCTTATGTTCATCCCTAGTAGCCCGCGTCGCTAGACTATAATCATCGTCCAAGCCGTACATGTCTTCGTCTTCGTCCTCGTACTCCCATTCCTCGGCAAAAGCAGCGACAGCAAACGCACTACTAGGCAGAGAAACGGCATAGGGGGGACGTTTACTTCTATCCTTCTCTGTGCCATCGCCACCGGTAACATGCATCCTTTGCGCCGCGAGTCGCACTTGAATAGGATCATATAAAGGATTGGTGAACGTCAGGTGGAAAGGATATGAACGGCCGGGGTGAAGTCCTGTGGGTATCTCCGCTTCGGGTCTTCCTGATGTAGAACGTTTCATTGCATCGCTGGGACGTGCAGCAAGTTGGTCGAGATGCGGCAGAGAAACGGTGATGGAAGGTAGGTAATTTGCAGCGACGAGCTTGATCTTGAAGCGCACGGATTGCGCCTTCTGTTCGGGTTTGATCAAGATGTGGGTACATTGAGGGCAACGCTTCGACCGTTTGGCGTGTAGCGGAAGGCGCAAGGGCTGCAGATCACTAAGTGAACGAGTCAACTTATCTGCCGCTGAGAAAGCCGCGTCTACGTTACCTCGCTTTTAGTGATGTGGTCCAGCTATTGTCCCATCGCTGTTCCAGACTCGCCACTTGCCCTATTGTTTCCAACGCTCTCATGTGGTCGACGTCGACCTTTCCACCAGCCGAGCCACGGACGCTAGCAGTGGAGACATCAAGACGCGCTTTGTACTCGGGAAACTCGTCTTTATTCTTTGACTTGTCTTTTCCTCGCCTGCTAAACTTGGAGATGCCCGGAATATCTCGAGCTAAGGCAGCGGATGCAGCAGCTGCGATGGAGTTGGTATGCATGTGAACAGGCGGGGCGGCAGACTGAGAGGAAGAGAGAGATGATGCACGGATGATGGGTTCAAAATGTTCCTTCAGTCGTTCGAACTCCAGCGAATCTGAGGCAGCGTCTTCTAGATGCTGTAATTGGGCTGCAGTAACGATCAGCTCGAGGAACAGGCGGATAGGGGCGCGTCAACTCACTTGCGAGGCCAGTAGGCTTCTCAAGGGTAATGCCTACTTCTCCAGAATCCCATCGGCAGAAGTTGCAATAGAGATAAAATGGTGGTTCGCCGGTCGTGTTGATAGGTGCATGGGAGCGTCCATCGTCCGGTGGGTCCGAAGGAACGACAGATAGTGTATTCCGACAGTGAGGGCACATGAAGCAATTCCTAGCGCATCTAGGGTATCTGTCAGAGAAGGTCGACAGATTCAAAGACGCGTGAATAACCTGTTCTTCTCCGCGCGTACGCTTGCGCTGGGCACTTCGAAGAGACAGTTTGGACAATAGTAGCCGCTGACTTCCACCGAGACGCAGCGGTTGCATCGAACTGCATCACATTCCTCGCAGAAGAATAGAGAATGCAAAGGATGGAACCAAGCAGAAGAGGAGGGAAGGTGAGGCGGAGGAGGTTGTGGATCACCGATACATTGGCAGTGATAGCGGATGCTGGGAGTAGCAGACATTGGTCACGCTGCGCCACTGGCTCCGTCTCTCCAACCCCATCGACCTCGAGATGTCCAGAGTACCGCCTAATTAATATCGCCTCTCCTCCTTTACTCGTTTCTTTCGACCTCAAATACACTCGACCTCAGATTACTTCCTCCAGACTTGAGCGTCCGCAGGATTCTTGAGGGTCGCCACAAAGTTGCGGTATGGCCACCCGTCCGGCTGGTAGGTAAAGCCAGTCAATTCCCTCCGAACTCATAAGTGCTAAAGGATACTCTGTTTTCAGTCTCGTCAAAGCAATGTCCAAAAGAGCTTCTCTGTACCTTGTAGAGGTGAAAGCGTTGTACTCCAGGAATCCATCAGAATCAAACATATGCATTCAATTCTCGCTTTTGTTCTTTGAGCTGAACGGTATGTATTGACGCTCTACCGTCGCAAAGACTTTGACATGGCGTTCGGAACAAGCACTGTAGCTCATGTTGCGCATCTAGCACAGACGATTCTGCCCTCTGGACCTAACGGGCCCTCCGGAGCGTATGCACACGGCACTGACACGAGGACGAACCCTAAGGCTAGAGGCTAGGAGCACTTTACTTGCGCCCACTTTCCAGCCTTCCTCGCATGTTCGGCTACTCAAACGCAATCAACGTTGAACGTAGAACACTGTGATCGAGAGTTAATTGTAATTGTCTTAATTGTTCAGCGCCCTCATGCAAAGCACCGACGCTTCCGTATGATCTTCCACACCATCACCGTTTCTTGTCCGTCCTCTTGTTCTAGCGCTCCTTCCGCCTCTTGGTTTTGTTCTCCCATGGTTACACCGTCCGTTGCCCATGTCAGCAACAATAGACGTGTTGCAACGATGGTGCGACCCTTCAGGTGGGCTTCTTTCTCCTGAAGCTATAAGTACTCTCAATCAAACCCTTTGTTTCTCAGTACAGTCCAGTCAAGCGTCCCACCAACTCAGGATTCCTACCCAAGATAACGCACATCACGCACACGACCTTCACGCTTACGAACTTCTCAAATGCCCAAAGCTACCCAGACATACCACCAAAGTGGTTACAAGCAGGACTCTCTTGATCAGTACAATGTTACCCCGAGCGAGAACCAGGTTCGCCGCAAGAAGAGTGAGCAGACTATCTCTTTTTCACCATAGATGTCAGTCTAAGCCATATTCCTGCTGCAGAATCATCAAGCAAGCATCCCCGCTGCGCCACAGACAAGAATGCCCCATACCCAAATCGTAAGCACCCTCCGTTCCACTCCCATGTGTCCCATTCTAACTCGATACTCTACAGGGTTTTGCCGTGGCATACGGTCTGACGGCAGTCCTTGTTTTAGCCTTGAAGGATGTCCACAGTGAGCATACTCATTCCATGAGCCTCTGAAGACCTCTGATCCCTGGATTCCCTTCGCAGCTTGCATCATGAGTCCACGAATCCGAATGAGAGGGTTGCTTCCGGAGGTGTCAAATTAGGCCTTAGTCACCCAGTATCCCACTGTTAGTTTCTCTATTCGAGCTTGTCATGATGCAATCCATTGACCGATGTTTCGATGCGCAGGGAACAACCCCCGCCTGCGAGACCAGGAGCAATATTCGGACAACACCCCATCAAGCAGCAGGCCGTCGCCGTACAGCGTCACACACCATATTGACCAGGCGTACGCCCTTCCTGAAGACTACTCTCTTGATTCCCGTCGTCACCGATCCGACCGAGAGTCTGCTCGGTCCCAGGAACCTACTACGGATCGTACCCGTGGCCTCTCGAGATCCCCACCAACAGAACGACGAAAGTCTGGACGAAGAGATGTCAGCCCAGTTCCTCAACCTCCACGTTCTCGCGAGCGCTCTTCCAGAGACAAATCGTCAAAAGACAGGGGGAGGTCGTCCTCAAAGTATGCTTACGAACCCGAGTACTCTTCAAAGCACAAGCCCCGAAGTCCCTCTCGAGCTCGTCCCCGCTCCCCATCGAAGTACAGATCTCGAGATGCTCGACCCCGATCTCCCTCGAAGCACAGGTCCCGAAATAATCGTCCCCGATCTCAATCCCCGTCGAAGCACCGGTCGTCCTCCTCGAAGCAGAAGTCCTCGTCTTCGTCAAGCAGCACTTGCAAAGCCTGCGGACAAGAGGTGCCCCCCGAAAAACGAAGTTCATCTTTTTCCGATCGTCGTTCCGGCCGCAGGTCTTCAGATCTCGAAAAAGAGCGCAGCAACGATCGCAGCTACGAGACCACCACTCCGAGGGGCTCTGCCAATGGATCGACGGAACCCGGCGTTCTGTCGAGATTCATGTCTGCCTTCCGTCCTCGTAGGGTACGTGCAACGAACCAACATTGATTCCAAATACCTGCTTGTTATAGCAAGGAAGCTGGGACCTATACTCGCACGGGAATGGTTATTAGTCTCAGGCGCTCCTGAACCTATTCCGAGGTTGAATTCCAAAATGTAGAGTTTGGGGAGTGGCTTTCGGAGTTCGTTCTGGAGTGGCACTGAATAGAGCCACTCCAGAACGCAGTTCCACCTCACAATTCCCAATCTTTACGCTCGAGAATCAAGTTTGGGAACAGTTTAGGAGTGCCTAAAACTAATGACCATTCCCGTGTCGATGATTTCACGATTTCTTGTTCATACTTTAAGGCTTTAACGACCTCTGTATTATAGCTAGACCTCATTCGGCATCGCCATTCTGTACTCACTATTATCCATACTATGTATCCCCGCATAATCGTGGTATGTATTCGCATCGCTATTGACCTCTGGAGACGAAGCAAGACGGGTTCTGCATTCCTTTCGAGTGCTAGTCGGCAATGCAATGATCATCATGTGGCTGACATTCTACTTTAATCCCACCCTGATTGTATGGTCCTCGAGGCAGACCATATTCCTTGAAGAGGAACACCGACCTATGCACCTCACTTAGACCACCTACGCCCCCTTCCATGGACTATCTAGCTACTTCAAGCTTCAGTCTTTTCCTTCGTGTTCTCGTCGCCAACAAAGTGACCGTTCCCAGCAGCCAACTTATACATCCGGCAATCCTGGGCCTCTGGGAAGGCGTCGTCCTCCAGCGGCTGTCGCACGACGACCCATCGTCGCTATTACCTCTCTGCAAATACATAACAACGCTATGGATTGGTCACCACGTCGCCCAGGACAGTAAGCACATCGTCCTGCTTACAGTTGTTTGGAGTGCAGTTGGCGCGTTACTATCCCAGGCTGTAGGGAATGCAGACGGACGGAATGCCTCAAGGAGGCCAAAACGACGCGTCAGCACCCACGCCAGATCAAGGACGAGGTCGGATGTGTCTGCCAGTAGGCGGGTCGCCTTCAGTCCTCATATCGCCTCAGTGGAGACCCCAGCCGTCATCACGGTGCTGCAACCACATCCGGAAGCGCCGCCGTTGATACCTCCCTCACCATTGGTTTCGCTCAATCACCCTATTATCGCTGTGCCTATGGATCCAGCGTCACAAGAAGGGCTTTCGCCGCGAGTAATGTTCACTCAGCCCTTCGTCGGAGTCTCCAGCGATCAACCCACAACGGCCCTTCCGACGGTCATCGCAATCGAGACTCGTGGTTCATTGTCACCCGCCGAGGAACCCAATTCCGCTAATTCCATACTGCCCCCAACTAGTCCGGCACCTCTTCCCGTAATCATGCCGATACCCAAGTCTATATTACGATTGCGAGCATCATCGTCTGCAGGAGGCCAACCAATGTTTGTTTCAGGTCCGGAGACTCCCGCGCGCACAGACACATCTCCAGAGTTTTTCCCCCCGTCTCCAATCGCGGTCACATCACACACCAAGTTTACCTCCATTCCTGCTCAACCACTACCATCATCCTCTCGCGGAACCAGTGACAATGATCCTTCACGCCCGCCATCTGTGCTGCCATCGTACCCCACACACGAAACATCTACTACTACACGCCTGCCTGCCTCGCATGTTCACCCGGTAGAGCGCAAAGCAAGCAGAGACGAATCTGGAAAAACACGAGCACGTCCTATTCGTCCCACGCCCGAGAAGATTAGCACCAACCCCCTCTACAACATATCTAACACCCCATTCGTCAACGGACGCGATACCCCAAGCGAATCTCCACCTACATACGCTCCTCGTTCCGACGGGATCGCTTCACCATGTTTACCTGTTCCACTCCCAGCTCCGAGGCAAGTATCTATGCCCGTGCCCGTTCTTCATGTACCCCCTCCAAAGCCTGTGGCCATGCCCGTACCCGTCACTGCTCCGATACCAAGGAAGCCTGTGGCCATGCCCGTACCTGCACTTGTGACACCTCCAGTTCCAGCCTGGTCCAGTACAACAAAACGCGTTCCGAAGCCAATCCCAGCATCAGCAGCGCTTCCACACGCACCAATCATCGACCGGCTTTCTACCCTCAGCCTGGAGTCCACGGTTTCCGCAGTGGGCAAAGAAGCCCTTCTTAAACGTGCTGACTTGTATCGCGACCAAGCGAGAGATAAAGAGGCTGAACGAGATGCAGCTCTGAAGCAACGGCGCACAGCACAGTCGGGAAGTCGAGTGAGCGAGGCCTTCTTGTTAGCGATGGATGCGCGCAAGGCCGACGCGCTGGCCAAAACTCTGCATGGGAAGGCGGAGAGGCGTTATTATCTCGGTGGGTGTTTATCTGGTCATGCTGGGTGGGTTCTGGCTCACAACGTTCTTTTTAGCTCATAACGAAGATGCGGGAAAGACGCCGGCTGTTCTTGGCGGTGCTGCCGCGACAGGTCCCACCATTGACGTACATCGTCTGTTTCTTGCGGAGGCCATCCGCAAGACTGAAGATGCTCTATGCGACGCCATTCGCGAAAGGCAGCCTGAGCTGCGCGTTATTGTCGGGCGAGGGTCACATTCAAAGGGCGGAAAGGCTGTCTTGCGACCTGCACTCAAGGCAGAGATGGAGAAGTGCGTATCGTTCCGTTTTTTCCTGCAAGTGGTTCTTAATGCTGATGCGTGATTTTCCAGGCAAGGTCTTTCTGCACAAGTCGATACCAAGAATGAGGGAGTGTTGATTCTGACATGGCCCACCTAAACGACTGTCTTCACGGACTCAAACCCCTGGATTGAGGATTCTTCACGAACTACGCTCTGACCATACCCTATACCGCTGTATTGATCAAGCCTGCCAGCACCCACTGATTCTATCTTCCACATTTCTTGCTTCTTCCCAGTTATTCCTCTTGCTGTCCTTTAACTCTGACGCTCTCACCATCTCGCAATATTTGCTGTACCTCTATCTCTCGTGTCCACCGCTCTTGTTTGTACAGTATCACATTTATGCAGAATTTCGTAGATCTCCCTTTTGTTGTGTACAATGTAGCAGGAATTGCTCTCCCCAGCACTCTGGTTCACAAGGCTGCCTTCGTTGTGAAGCTCGACCTCCGCTCGGCCCGTGCTCCGATCCGTCTCCCCGCCATGTCACAACCCCATCTGGCATCACCACCATCTGCGCGTTGCAGTTCACCTCCCATCATCGAGTAAGTATCCTGGACTGCTTCTGGATCCCAGTACTATTCATCGACATCGGCTACCCTAACTTGGACACTACTTACACCGAATGAAATGAACAGGTGTCTCCTCTTTGACAACTGAGCTTGACAGTCGACTCGACTTGGCCCGACATCCTCACGTCTGTATCGTCATTGTGTATCCACACGTTCTTCATTTCTTTGCGTCAAGAGCGAATAAGCCTTGTCTTCAATACACCTTCAGCTGCACCTGCGAGGACTCAAGGAATGAGATGGAGCTACCCATTGAACGCGCGCAAAATTGATAAAATTGGCCATGCAGGCATGACAGATGGATTGCTAACTGGTGGCTCGTGCTTTCTTTAAGAACCGAGCCAGGACGACGACTTTGTACTCATTTTTTCCCCAACTTACGCCCCTCATCTGCCTAAGTAGTCATCGCAATCTCTCATGGCGAAAAAAAGCGTTGCCTAGTGCGTAACATCCGTTTCCTTTGCCGCATAATCTCATTTTCGCTGTCGTTACACAGCTACTATGCTCGTTTGGTCTACGATCGCAAGTTCCCCCCGGTCTGATTCCCGTGGAAGAGCTCACGTATGTTAACCTCCTTCCCAAACTCTCAAATGACTTGTGAACGTACTGAATTGGAACGTCTCTCAACAGGCACCTCATGTATGCCTTCGCCGGGGTCGATGAGAAAACTGGAGAAGTCACACTTCCCGATGCGCACGCCGACAAGGAGATCCAGTACCCCGGCGACGAAGGCGTAGACGGCGATCTCTACGGCAACTTGAAGGCCCTCTACCTCCTCAAAAAGGAACATCGTCATCTGAAGGTTCTGCTCAGCATTGGAGGGTGGAGGAACAAGCCGGATATTGAAACAGCTATTTATGACGAGAAGAAGCACGCCAGGCTCGTGAAGAGTGCCGTCAGGATGGTGGAGGACTACGGGTTCGACGGACTTGACATGCACTACGAGATTTACACATCTGTCGATGAATCGATCGTCTACCTCGCTCTTCTCGCGAACTTCGAGCTGCGCTTGACCAACACGCGGAGCACAAGCAGAATGGCCACCGCTATCTGCTGACGGTGAGGAGAACCTTCCATGTATCATCGCTTCGAGGAACACTTAATGAATGTCATCTAGGCCGTCGGCTCGTGCAGTATGGGCGGCCGCGCGAAGCTGCGTTTAAAGAGATGGACCAGTACTTGGATTTCTGGAACCTGCTGTCGTATGCCCTTTGTGAGTGTTTCTTGCTCGCTTTCGAACGTTGCCTCCGCTGAGGCTACCCACAGGTGACAATGGGAGTCGAGAACATATGGCTAACAAGATGAGGCAATGAATGTGTCACTTGTCGTGAAATGGTGGATCGAGGATAGCATCGACCGAGAGAAGCTAGTTCTTGGTATTCCTGTGAGTGTCATTTGCCACGTCCTTGACATCGTGTATTCGGTGGATTAACACATTTACATTTCCAGCTCTTCGGGATGTCTTTCGAACAAGTGAGGGACGACTACGGCAAAGGTCGAGGACCGAGCGACGGCTCCACCCCTGATACCTGGAATGATGATATCATCGGTCGCTGTGATTATAGAGGTGTGTGTTCTTTGGGTCTTTTCGTCGTGGCCAATGCTCAGGACCTCTTGGTACAGCTTTGCCCCTCCCTGGCCACAAGGTCTATCACGACGAATAGGATGTCACCTGTTGGTCTTATCACAGTGAGCACCAGATAATGATGCCCTACGATGATGAGACCACCGCTCGCGTGAAAGGGAGTATATTGCGAAGGAGGGGCTAGGAGGCGCGATGTTCTTTGATCTTAGTGCTGACAAGGGTAATGAGAATGGGAGAGATCAGATCGACACAAACAGCGATCACCACTTTCCCGGGAGGGTCCTCGTCGAGGGCCCCAGTCTCGTAACAACAGTAACAAATGTAATGGGGGACAGGGAGTACAGTCAGAATTGGCTCGATTACGACAGGAGTCAGTTACCCAACATGGCCAATGGAATGAGGGACTCGGAGCAGGACGACGAGGGCTCAGACCAGGGGCAGTACGGGGAGCAGTACGAGGATGACGAGCAACGCGCAGGAGCTCTTCGTCGACAGGAATCATGTACTACTGTATGTAGCAATAGCAGCGATATAACACGCGGGTCACAAATTTGCTATGCTGTAACTGTGCACTTATTTCTGGCTTGATGCTTTCTGTGCAATTGAGGGCTAGAAAGCCTTGAGAAAGCCCTAGTGTCCAGGTTGCATGGATGAGTGGATGGTCATTTCATTGCGGGGGCGGGATCCGGGTTACCGGGTGACGCTGCTCGCCGAAATGATCTCACCTGAGCGTATTGCAACTTAGAATGAACTCCCCACCATCGTCGACCCGGTGTCCACTGGCTGCTGCCAATGTGGCGACATTCGCTTCGAGCTACCAACAGAACCCTTCGCATCTGTTCTATGCCACTGTAACAACTGCCAGAAAAGCGGCGGTTCAGCCTTCGCCTCCAATCTCTTCTTCAGGCAGTCTGTAAGTCCCCTCACCAGCGATCTACCTCCTCGCATCGATTTAACCAACTCCTTCGCAGCAAGTGAAGGTGCTTGATCCCAAGGACCGTAAAAAAAATGGTACGAGGACAACACAACCACCTCTAAACGCCCTATACTCCGTGGATTCTGCACGACCTGCGGCTCGAAGCTATTTGGCCGGCCAACCCCACCTCCGCATCACACGTCCCTGGTGAACGACCCCTTCTTCTTGGTCTCTTCTGGAGCGGTCGAAGACATACACTCGAAGACCGGGAAATGGCTGCCAACGATGGAGGGCTTCTGCGACCCCTGCAAGCGAACTTGGTTGCCAAAGAAGCTGGAGGGGATAGAGTCGTTTGCGAAGCCCTTCAAGGTCAAGGCCAAGTTCTAGGGCGTTTTGTGCCCCCAGGACTAAATATGCCTTTCCTCTCGTTGTATTCGCAGTACGCTTCACTTATCATGAATGACATCTCGTTGTTCTAACACCACCAACACGATCTCCATCCATCGAGTGGAGAAGCGTCCGATCTGAAGGAGGGTCTCGTCAATGGCTCTCAAGCTCTATTGTGAATTTGCGGGACGCCTCCCGTTAGGGAATCTTGGTGGTAGGCAGCTTCACCCACGCAAAGGTAGGCTCATGCAACAGAGTACTAGCTTCGGCCGTTCGTGCTCGCCATAGCCATTTACTCAATTCTCAGTGAACAGGTCAGTGCACTCGACTCGCTGACATCTAGCTCATTTAACCTTCCCTGAAGCTACAGAAGTCGAACTCACTTGGTTATGTAACTCACAAGCGCCGCGCAGCCGCTGCCGTGGAGGCCCGGAACATCGGCGGAAGACACAGCCAGGGACTTGTCGTCATGAACGATTCTAGAGGCTACATCCGCCGCTAGCGCGCACATTTGGCTGGAGAAGAGAACTGGAGACGGACACAAGAGAGGACCGGCAGCACTTGGCATCAATGTGCTTACGCCGTCGGAGTTGGTCGGGAAACTTCGCGGCCCCCGGCCAAGGAAATGGCTGGACGTGGGGTTGGGACACACCCACATATATACCTTCACAGTTCCAGGATGTTTTCTCCCATATTCCCTGCCTACTCTCGTTCAAACTTCACCTTGCGTTTCACCGTACGATGGTGAAGTCAGGCAGTCAAGCCGAGAAGGCCTCAGACCCTGGATCTGGCCCAAAGCGGACCATCTTTCGCAAATCCGCACACCCAGACGTCTCTAAAGATAAATATTCGGACAATGCTTCGCCGAACAGCGAGCAAGACGGGAAGACCACGGCGGAGAAGGAGCTCGAACCCACGTCGTTTGCAGCGTTGTTCAGGTGAGTTTATCTTTCGGACAGTCGAGAAGAGGCCAGCCGCTCATAGAGCATTTCTTCACACCAGGTTCTCGACTCCCTTTGAGCTATCCATTCGACTTTATCGTACTCATAGCAGCAGCAGCCGCTGGCTTAGTCCAGGTAAACTCGCTCCTCACCTCTAGGGGATATCGACCAGTGATGACTGACACGCCGTGGTTCTTAGCCTGTGATGACTATCCTCTTCGGTCGCCTAACCGAAAGCTTCGTGGCTTCACGGCCGCTCTCATGCGCACGCAAAGCGGGCGATACATCTGCTCAAGACGAATTCCCTGCTGTAGTGGCTGCGAAAATCTGCGTCTAACAATGCTGTGTACCTCGTTCTTATCGGTAAGAGCTTCGTCTGAAGTAGTGTTGATCCTATGCTCATGCATTCTGCTCGTAGGTATCGGCATGTTTGTGTCACTTACCTGTACATGTACGTGTGGGTGTACACGGCCAAGGTCAGCTCCAAGCGTCTGCGTGAGCGGTATCTGGGTGCTGTGCTACGCCAGGACATCGCGTTCTTTGATAATGTTGGGGCTGGAGAAGTCGCTACTCGTATTCAAACCGATACTCGTATGTAAAGTTCCCTGCAGCGCGTGTTGAGGCTGACTTTGCAACTTGTCTTTATTTATCAGATCTGATGCAATTTTGGTTTTTCGAAGAAAGTGCCTTTGGCGGTCAGCTACATCGCTGCGTTCGTCACTGGTTTGATCATAGCATTTGTTCGACAATGAAAACCCGCGCTTGCGCTCACTTCTATTCTCCAGTGTATTGCTATCACCGGCGGACTCATGAACAAGGCGCTCTCGAAGTACATGTAGTAAGTGTTTCAAATGTATGTCGCGCTCTGGTCTCTGAGATTCACGCGTTGCTAGGCTCTCGCTGAAGCACATCGCGGACGGCGGTTCCGTGGCGGAGGAAGTGATCTCCACGATTAGGACTGCGCAAGCCTTTGGTACCCAGAAGATTCTAGGCGAAATCTATGACCGCCATGTTGGCATGGCGAACGAGGTTGATAACAAGGCAGCCGTCTGGCACGTTGGTGGTCTGGGAGTGTTTTTCTTCATCATTTACTCAGCGTATGCTTTAGGTACGTAAACGGTGGTCGGTTCGTCAGAACGCGGTACTGATGTTTGTACTACAGCGTTCCACTTTGGTACCACGCTGATTCTTAGCGGCGAAGGTATGGCGACTCTTAACCGGCTGAAGTAACTGCATGTACTCATTTCGTCTCATCCGACATCGGTCGTGTCATAAACGTCTTCCTTGCCATTCTCATCGGATCTTTGTCCCTCGCCCAGCTCGGTATGTCACTCGTTTTGCGTGCTCCTCAATCTTTCGCCCAACTGAACGTCAAATTACAGCTCCCGAGATGCAGGTCATCACTAACGCCCGCGCCGCCGCATCCAAGCTATTCGCCACCATCGACCGCGTCCCCGCCATTGACTCCGCCAGCCCTAGCGGCGCAAAGCCCACAGACGTCAGAGGCGACATCTCACTCACCAACGTCCCCTTCGCCTACCCATCCCGACCCAATGTCCAGGTCACCCAGGACCTCAGCCTGTTCTTCCCCGCTGGCAAGTCCACTGCGGGCACTTCAATTTCATTGCAATTTCACGACTTCGCTTGAACAAAGCCGAACGAACCTCGGACGCTGTAGCTTTTGTCCACGATGGTAGCGATTCTGAAATACAAGTTACAGCAAAAGCAATGCTCTAGCTACGCTAGCTTTCTCTCACCTCGCAATCCGAGTTCACGCGGTCACCCATAAGTATGCTCTTGTTGTTGTGCTCGCCTTGGGCAGCTTAGCGCTCGCGCAAACGCCACCTGCGTCTGCCAATTACTGGTTCAGCTTGTGAGCGCTTCCCTGTCTCTCCGTGTGCATGCGAAAGCTGAGTATACTGTGAAGCGGGGATTCGTACACCACAACGTACTCCGTTCCCGAGAACACGCTCCCCGATGTTGGCAACCCCATGGGCAACCCTTCCTATCCCGTACGTTATCTACCCGCCCAACACGCTTCATGATTTTACACTGATATTCGGCACGACACAGGGCACTACCTCCACCGGTGGACCTAACTGGGTTGGCATCCTGACCACCGCGCTCAACAGCTCGCTCGTTCTGACCTACAGCTACGCGTACCCCGGTGCCATCATCGATCCCGCCATCTTCGAGCCTGGGCTTCCTGGCCTACTTCCTCTGATAGACCCGATCGATGGCCAGTTTCTCGCAGAAGGCGGGGCGGGGTCCAAACCGAGCACGAGTCCCTGGACTAGCGAGAACTCACTGTTCTCAGTTTGGATTGGGCTAAACGAGTTTTACCTCACCTGGGCACAAGATATCAATCACGGAGTTCTCGGAGGTTCTGTTGGATAGGGAATTTGAGCTGGTGCAGGAGCTGGTGCGTTTGTATCCTCTTGAAGCGGCTCAGCTGACGACTTGCTCAGTACAATGCTGGTAGACGGCACTTCCTATCTACTGATATACCACCTCTTAATCGGGCTCCTTTGTAAGCTCATCCCCAGGGTCCAGTTCACGGCGTCTGTTTACGCTCTACGCCAGTTGCGCAACGAGACAGTCGAGACGCAGAATTTCAAGGAAGACAAGATCGAGGCCCACAACAGGATCTATGAGGAGCACATTCGCGGCCTTCACTGCAAGCCATGCCAATGTAGGCTCATATTCTGCTCTTGGTTACTGAAGTCCCTCTCAACCCAAGATGTAGGTGACCACGCATCTCTACGATGCATATGCCGAGTTCAAAGTCATCTTGGACTCCCTAGAAGAGTACGGATACAACTCGGACCCTTGGCATTCGGTGGCCCAACACATTTCTGGCGGTGAGTCTTGATCAGGTCTTGATCAAACAATCGCACCCAAGGGAAAACCCCATGCTGAACAGATTCACAGCGACGAATATCATGTCTCCTGTACGTTCTCAAAGTTACAGCTGCTCCCATTGCTTGACTGACGTTTCTTCTGCATCTCTAGATGAAGTACATGTCATCTTCAGCCAGACCATCAAGGAGCTACTCGGAGATACGCCACGCCTTAACCGACACTGTTCCATTTCCTCTCGTCTGAGGCCTCCGTACATACTTTACGCCAATGGACGATGATGGACGCTTTTATACGCTCAGTAGCTTACGAAGTCGTACGAGTAGCTTACGACGTCGTACGTAAAGGGTAATGTGGAGAGTCGAGATGTCATATCCCTTACACCATCGCCTTGGAGGACATTCTCTGACGCTTGAGAGCATGCGTTTGAAGGACTTCCCGAAGGTTTTCACCGTTGCGCACCGTATGATGCGGACCTAGTCCTCGAGCATCATCAAAGAATTTGCGAAATCTCGTGTATAAAAACGATACTACGTACATCATAGCAGCCATACTGTCTACAAGTACTTTGGGTCCATAGGGCCGGCCAGCGTGAGTGAGGAAAGAAACCGATGTGAAAAGCGGGGGGAAGGATGGTACATTGAGGGAGAGCCCGGAGGATAGATAATCAGGATAAACATGACGACGACGTGCGGAATCCCCAGGGAAGAAATGCAAGAGAGTTGACCCAGTCGAACTTCAGGCAGTGGTTTAGTCGAGAACAGCATACTTCTTCAAGTGTTCTGGGATGGCGCCCTCGAGCCCCTTGGTCTTCAACCATGCCTTGGAGAACAGCCGGCTTTGGTATCGGTAAGCACCGTCGCATAGTATCGTCACGATTCTTGACCCTGTAGAAAACACAACTCATGAGCACAATCACCTATACCACACTCGAGGAAAGAACACATACCAGTCCCCAGCTTCTTCGCCAGCGCCACAGCCGCCACAACATTCAGCGCCGAGCTCGCCCCCAAATAAATACCCTCCTGGTCCAACACCCTATACACCATCTCTATGCTCTTCTCATCCGGAATCGTCATCGCCCCACTAACATGCTCAATGAACGTCCCCAAATTCTTCGTCACCCTCCCCTGGCCAATTCCCTCCGTAATCGAGCTCCCCGCCCTCTCATTCAACTTCCCCCCGCTCTGGATATAACTCGTCAACACACTCCCCGGGGGATCCGCCAGCCAGATCTGCGTCTTCCCGCCGCTCTGCTCGAGGAGGTATCGGCCGGTTCCAGCGAGTGTGCCGCCTGTTCCAGTGGCGCAGACGAAACCGTCGACGCGGCCGTGCATTTGGTCCCAGATCTCGGGCCCGGTGGAGACGTAGTGCGCGTAGGCGTTGGCGACGTTGTCGAATTGGTCGGTCCAGACGGCGTTGGCGGTGGCTTTGGCGTAGTCCCGGGCTTGGTGGTTGTAGTTGACGGGGTTGTCGTAGGCGACGGCGGCGACGGGGCGGACGTCGGCGCCGAGCATGCAGAGGAGGTCGATCTTCTCTTGGGACTGGGGAAATGGGTGTTGGTTGTTGTGAAGACAGAGAGAGAGGGAGAGGATGACGAACCTGGGTATTAGGCATGTAGATAACGCATTTGTAGCCCTTTGCGCGACAGACGTGGGCGAGACCAATGCCGGTGTTTCCAGCCGTACCCTCAACAACGGTACCTCCCGGCTTCAGCCTACGGAAACATTAGTACGACTCATCTCAGCACTGCAACAGAAACGCAACGTACAGTCCCTTCTCCTCCGCATCCCGCACCACGCCAAGCGCCGCACGGTCCTTGACACTCCCCCCAGGATTCTGGAACTCGGCCTTGCCAAAAATTTGCGCGCCGACCTGCTCCGACAAAGAGCGCAGGTAGATCTTTCGACGAGTCAGCACCGTTTTCAATGCTAGACGAGGCAGGGTGAACGTACAAGTGGTGTATTACCAATAGCCCCAGTGAACCCATTCACTGCGGCAGTGCCAGTGGAATACGCTCTCGACGAGACGAGGCGGCTAGCGGAGGCTCGGAACATGTTGGTTATTGTCGGTCGGGTATGAGTGTTGAGTGTCCCCAAAGATATGCGGGGTATGTTTTGCAAGAATTCGCGTCGTCAGTCAGAGATCGAGTGTCGAAACCGGGAATCAAAACAAGGTAGAGCCTTCGTTATCGAGTCGTGGTGTGGTGGTATGCGTCAAGTCGAGGTGTAAGAAATTCCGAGAAATAATGAAGGATCGCTTTATAACCAGTATCTCGGGGCTCGTCAGAAGCGCAGCGCAGCGGGTCCAAGTTGGCGCGGGGTGGAGAGCACGAAGTAATAGCAACGGTGAATTTTTGAGGATTACAAAATCGAGGGAAGCGTGCGAATGGCGCCTTGCTCCAATGCCGAGCACCATCGGGTTGCCACCCCGAACGCTACAAGCACCGAATTTCGCCGCAAGTACAGTTCGAGAATTCAAGTCCACCACAGCGTTGTGTTTCATCATTACTACGTGTGTATATTCCAATGGGGAAGGCAGAAAGCAGGGGCAAAGAAGGCGTAGTAACTACATACATCGTAAAAATGGGATGGGACGGCAGTGCAGTGCGACCACCAAGCGAGAGAGCTCCAGACTGACGTGCCGCTGCTGTAACCTCCAAGGGCAGGTAAGTATGTGCGATACAAAGTCGGTCGGGGACGTGAATGATATATGATGTATGGAACGCGGGAATAATCAAATCATTGGTGAATGAACACGGTGCGTAACGGCGGATGGGTGTCCCTATCACAACGTGGGAATATGAGTGGAAAGGAAATAAGCCATGTGAAGACAAGAGGAGGAGCAAAACGTAAACCAGCATGGAGAAGAGACGACGGGGTATGCATAAGGAGGGAGGAGAAAGAAACAGACGAGTTCAGCTGAAACGAGGGAGGCCAATAAGATCTTGGCGAGGATAATTACGGCTGTCGCTTCTTCACGTTGTGCGAGAGCCACTGAAGGCCCTCGAAGAGGCCTTCGCCCGTTGCTGCGCAGCTGCGTCACACCGTCATCAGCATATCCCAAAGCGGAGCGGAAAACCGAGCGGACGTACCTGGGGTGGACATACCACGACCTGTCCCTCATTCTGTGCAACCCCAGCTTCTCCGTCACCTCCGCCGGACTCATCGCTGTTATTTCAATCTCATTAGCACACCCTCTCCTTCAACTAAATAAACCAAGGGTACTCACCACCCGGCAAATCCTGCTTATTCGCAAACACCAACAACAAACAGTCCCTCATCTCCCGATCGCTCAATATCCGGTGCAGCTCCTGCTTCGCCTCGTCTATCCTCTCTCGGTCCTGGCTGTCAATGACGAAGACGAGCCCCTGCGTGCCGGTGTAGTAGTGTCGCCAGAGAGGCCGGATCTTGTCTTGACCACCGACGTCCCACACGTTGAACTTGACGTTTTTGTAGGTGACGGTTTCGACGTTGAATCCGACTGTGGGTGGTGTTACGTTCAGTTATGGCACACGAGAGGGCAAGGGGCGGGAAGGGAGACGTACCGGTCGGAATAGTGGTGACGCTCTGGTTGAGCTTCAACTTGTACAGAATCGCTGTTCAACCAGACATAAGCTAAGCATACCCCTACACAAATGAGTCACTCGAGACGTACTGGTTTTCCCAGCAGCGTCAAGCCCCAACATGAGCAGCCTCATCTCCTTGTTTCCGAATATTTTCCCTGTCATGTCATAAATCAACCGTCGTCAGCGTCCTGCTCCCATTGCGCAGCCCCATTCGCAGCCCCATTCGCAGTCCCATTCGCAGTCCCTAGCCCAGTGCAACCCAAACAACGAGTATGGACGGACACCGACAGGGGTTCCCCATAATCCAACCAGAGTCGCCCCATTCCATTCACTCAACCATTCCACCCGTCCCACCCCTCTAACAAGGAACATCAACGCACCGAGGGCCTTTGAAAGATTAGCACCCATTTCTGCTTATATTGCGCGGGGGGAGGGTGAAGGTGTGAAGGAAGGTGGTGGTGGTAAAGAGCGACGGCGGCTAAGCTAGCGGGAAATGGTGAAAGGGAAAAAACGCAGAGGCAAGGTCAAGGTCAGGAGTTCAACTTATCACAGTGGTTGTGGTCAATGCGCGATGTGATGCCGGTCAATGAGGATCAATGAAGGATGTGATGAGCGCAGCCACTGGGCTTCTTTATTCATACAGGCAACCTGACAGCCAAGCGGGGTACGGGTACTGAGAGATATACGACGAATAATACTACTACAAGGAAGGAACTGGGTGAAACTAATCGTCAAAGCTGCCAGAAAGATGATGATGAGCATTGTGACAGGTACATAGAAGGAAAAGCAGACTCACCCGCCCTCAAACAAGAAGTTAGCAGCCAGCTCTTCGTTCTTGTCGCAAGCGAAGTAAGCCTGGATCACAGCCTGTCTCGAGAACCCGAGCGCCTCCAACTATCCCACCAAACGATTATCAGCAAACCCCACAACAGCCAAAAAAAACGCGCACTCACCCTCTCAATAGCAGCCCTCTCCTCCTCCGAAACATTCACAACCTGCGCACCCGGCGGCACCCCCCCTCCTCCCTCCTCATCCCCCATCTCAAAATCCCCACCCATCTGATCCGGACTCACACCCAGCAACTGCATCAGAGCCTCAGGGTTCTGCACAAGCGACTGCGCCAATTCCGGGTTGACGGCGGCCATCTGCTGGATGAGAGGCTGGATGAGGGCGGGGTTTTGTTGGGCGAGTTCACGGAGCTGTTGGAGGCCTGGAGCGTTTTGGAGGGCGGCGAGGTCGAGTTGACCACCTCCGCCGCCTCCTCCACCGGAGCGAGGGAGGGCACCACCGGCGCCAGAGGCTTGCTGTTGTTGAGCGAGCTGGAAGAGGTTCTGGGGGGCGGATGGGGCGGCGGGTGTTGGGGTGGCAGGGGTTGCGCCTGTGGTAGCTGGTGCGGGTGCGGCGGGAGGAGCAGTCGCGCCTGGTGAGGTCGCACCGGCGGCGGCGGCGGCAGGGGGAGGGTTAGCAACTGCCTGCAGGTGCTCTGGGATACCCTATCATGTGAATTCAGCGAATAACTCTGAGGATAAGATAGGAACTCGCGCACCATGGTAAGGTACTCGACCGCTCGATCTGGGTTGTTGTAGCTGGCCCTAAGGGCACGCAAGACGTCATCGCGAGGGAAACCCATATCCGTAAGGCTGGCGATCGTAGTCTGCAAGGCATCTCCACTCAAAAACGAGTTCGAGTCACCGAGCCCTTGTTGGGCAGCAGCTCCGGGGGCAGCGGCAGGTGCAGCAGCGGCGGGGGCAGCAGCGGTGGTTGCTGCGGGTGTAGAGGTGGTATCTGCTGCTGTGGCGGCTGCAGGTGTGGAGGTGGATTCTGCTGGAGCAGTTTCGACTTTAGGTGCGGGTGTTGGTTTGGGCTGTTGGGATTAGATTAGTTGATTGCGTGGGAGTTAGTTGAGTAGGACGTACTTTCGACACCATCAAGACGAGGAAATCCTTCTCTTTGAACTTGCATTCTTCTATCAACTTATCGTCCGCAAGCACCTTTCCTGTGGTTTGCCTGTCAACACCTCGCTCATTTACTAGATAAAGATAAACACACCTGCGTAGATAATCCTCTGGCTAGCAATAGCATGACCCTGCGTCTCCTGGATCTTGTTCTTCAATGTCCCCACCGTGTCCGTGGGCTCTGCCTCAATCTACACCCATCCCACGCCAGTTCAGCACCACCCAAAGACGTCCAAAAGAGCACAAATAACTCACCGTAAACACCTTCTGCTGAGTCGTCTTTACAGTGATCTTCATCGTTCCAGTCAAAGATTACGCGGCTTACCGGTATCACGTGTCCCCAATTAAAGCCTTTCCCCACACGCCACTGACAGTCCGAATTCACTGACGCCGTTTGCTTCGAGGACGACGTTCACGACGACGAGCAGCAGTAACGATGGCTCCCATCGAAGAGAACGGCGACGACTATATCCGGCGTATTGCTAGCTACATCCGTGCCAATGAACGGGGCCTCGCAGAACCGGCCGTAGTACGACGACGCCGCCGACCAGTGTCCACACCGACGCCGAGTACAACGTCGGGATCGATGTTCTCCTGGGTCTATCCCACCACAACCAACACTCCTACACCTACACCTACGAAACCAGTGATTCTCACACTCTCCACACACCACCTCTATTACCTCCTCATCCGCATGGAAGCAGCAGGGCACAACGTCGGCACCCTCGACGTCCAACTCGACTCTCTCGCACGCCCACTCAGCTACATCGACGTCCTCCACAGTTCAATAAGAGGAGACACCTCCGATACACTCTCACTCGCATCGTTCTCATCTTCACTTTCAGCCATCTCCTCCTTCTCCCTAGGCGGCGCAAGCACCTGGTTGGGGATGGGAAGGGCAGTACAGCCGAGTGTGGAGAGCGAATTGGCGTTCGTGTTTAGTGCGTTTACTAAATTGCCTGCGCTGAGGATTACGGGGCCGACGAATGAGATTGTGAGGGAGTTGAAGGGGGAGGCACCGAATATGAATGCGCTGCCCCTGGATGCGTTCAGAAACCTTCAATCCCTTGATCTATGTGATGTCGATCCGCGAGCTTTGCTCGGGTGGGATAGGCTTTCGGACGGGTTGAGGGTGTTGAGGGTGAGGAGGGGGGGAGATGGGGAGGGCGATATGGTGGGCGATGTGGTTGTTGGTGCGGTGGTGGATGATTTGCGGAGGAGAGCGGGGAGTAGAGGGAGGCAGCAGAGGAGGAGGATTATACGTGCTGCGTCGTCTGCGGGGAGTTTGGTGAATATTCCGCAGGTTCCGGAGACGGTGCAGGAGGATGAGGATGAATCGCTGGCTACGCCAACAGCAGAACACCCCGTCCCGATGTCCGACGCCTCATCTACACTCTCCTCCTCACCACCCAGCCCAGGCCCCGTATTCCCCACGCACGCCTGGTCCCTCCTCCTCACCCTCTCTCTCCCCTCCAACGCCCTCCCCTCGCTCCCGTCCTCCCCCCTCGCTCCCCTCACCTCCCTCACCACCCTCGACCTCTCCTCCAACCTCCTCGTCTCCGTCCCCTCTGGCCTCTCCCAGCTCTACAACCTCACCACCCTCAACCTCTCCGACAACATGATCGACTCCGTCCTCGGCATCTACACCCACCTCGGCCAAATCCTCACCCTCAACCTCTCCCACAACCGCCTCGACACCCTCTGCGGCCTCGAACGTCTCCTTGGTCTCACCTCCATTGACCTCCGCTCAAACCGGATCGACGAAGTCCAGGAAATCTCCCGCCTCGCTACCCTTCCCCATATCAAAGACGTGTGGGCAGCAAATAACCCGTTTACGGAGATAGAGGATGATTGGCGGGTGGTGTGTTTTGGGTATTTTGCTGCTGAGGACGAAAGCCGCGAGGTAAGGCTCGATGGGACGGGGCCGGGTTTTTATGAGAAAGGGAGGGTGGAGAAGGGGAGGCCGCAGAAGCAGATGTCGAGTGAGAGGTCGCCGTCGGTGAGGGGGGTGGAGTCGCCGCCGACTGTGGCGGTGGGGCACCATCATTTGCATCCGCCAGCAGCAGGAGAGGGGACGAGGTCGAGCGCCTCGTCACAAAGGCATGCGTCACCAACTTCGCACCTCGCGGGACTGGACGCGGCGACAGAGGGACCGGGTGCTGCGCCGCTGGGGGCGGTGGGCGTGGGGAAGGCGAGGAGGAGGAAGGTTGCGAAGAGGATTGTTGATCTAGATGCGGCGGCGTCGGAGCATGGGCATAGGAGGGTGCGCTCGGAGGCACATAGCAATGGCCATGGGCGGGAGGCTTCGGATGCGCCGACTCTCAACGCGTTGCTTCCTTCGCCTGTTATCAAGCCTGGTGCCGGCGCTGCACTGAGACGACCGCCGAATGGGACGAAGCATAGTCGGTACCAGACGGATTCGTTTTCGCAGGGGGCGTATGTGAGGGAGGTGTCGCCTCTCGCGTCACCGCCGAAAGCGGCATCCTCGGCGAAAACAGCGGGGTCACCACCAACAGCAGCGGCAGCGTCGAAACCCTCGTCGCCGCCCGTAACCACCCCAACAGCAACAGCAACATCACCAGGCGGTGGTCGCTCGCCTCCCAACCGGAATGTTTCAATGAGCGTGTCTGCCCGCTCTGCGAAACGGCGGCAGCGGGTGTCAGGGTCGATGTTTGAGCCCAGTGGATACGACGATGGCACCCCAGGATCTTACGGCCAAGAGGCCAGCTCTGGGGAGGCAGACTCGGGACAGGCGTTCAGGAGGAAGATCGAGGAGCTGAAGAGGGAGATGGGTGATGGGTGGTTGAGGGTGTATAGTGAGCAGCAGGCGGGGTGAGGGTTGATACTTGTCGTTCTGCTCTGTTCTGCCTTGTTCCTTTCTTTTCTTTCGCTTGAATTTGCGTTTTCTCGCATTTTATTCTCGTCTTTCATACTTTCTTCCTCGTATATCCTGGATCTTTCTTCCACTACTACATGTACTCTACACCCGCATTCCTAGCCATGGATTTCGGGACTTGTGCCGATCTGACCGCAAAAGATCTATGATCGGAACAGCCACGCCCTGGCCCTGGCTTGCCGCGGTTACTTTGTCGCTAAGGCACAGTTAGAGTACTTTATTGTCCACCCAAGGCCATCCATCATGCACACCCCTTCCTCTTCATGCTCCTTCTCTTCCTCCTCCCATGGGCCTTTCTCCCCTCCCAAGCCCAAAACATAGATCCCTTCCCCGACTCCACCCAACAATCAGTCCTAAACTACTCCCCCCTCACAAACCAACCCTGCCCCGCCGACGCCGCCGACACCTTCGTCCGCGAATTCACCGCCTCCACTCAATCCCTCCATCCATCTGAAATAGCATACATCCGCACCCGCGAACAAGATGTGATTGCCAAAGAATGGATCGAGTGGATCGGAGCGGAGAGCGGGGAGGAGGAATTGGGGTATGGACCGAATGAGGAGTTGGGTAGGTTGTTTGGACAAGGGGGGAGGTGGCCGAGGGTGGGGATGGCGATTACGGGGGGTGGGTTGAGGGCGGCGCAGTATGGTGCGGGAGTGGTTAATGCGTTGGATAAGAGGAATGAGACGAGTAGGGAGGTGGGGACGGGGGGGATGTTGCAGGTCGTTTCGTACATGTCGGGGTTATCAGGTCAGTCCTATCGTTGAAGTTGAGGATGTTGCATACATACTAACTCATGTGTGGACGGACGTGTAGGTGGATCCTGGGTAACAGGCTCCCTATTCTTCAACGACTGGCCGACGATCAGAGATCTCGTCTTTGGCGATGGCAAAGGGCTGAGCGGATGGCTCCTCGACCTTCCCCTCGCGTCGCCCGATGGCCTCAACGTCTTCACGGACGAGAACCAGGCGTTCTATGGTAGCTTGCTATGGAGCGTCATGGCCAAGGCTGAGTCTGGCATGTCCGTATTCCTTTCCCATTCCCTCCCCTCCCCATTCTCTCGTCACCAGTCCCGTACCTAACCCAAACCCCACAGAGACACCTCAATGACAGACACCTGGGCCCGCATGATCTCCTACCACTTCCTCAACCAAACCTCTCGCTCGAATTTCTTCACCAACGAAACAGCCCACGGCGCCGGCCAACTCTGGTCCTCCATCCCCGATATCCCGGCGTTCAGATCGCACTTGAGTCCGTTGCCGTTGGTGGTGGCGGCGTCGAGGCCGGTGGGGAGTAATTTGACGACGGTGTTGGGGTTGGAGCCGATTGTGTATGAGGTACGCCTTTTCCTCACCTGGATTCCTTGATGTGTAGAGAGATACTGTGGCTGATGGAATTGGATGTGGCATGTAGATCTCCCCATTCGAATTCGGCTCCTTCGACCCGAAGCTGTCCGCCATGATGAGAACCAAGTACGCGGGGACGCATATGCGGGATAAGAAGCCCCAGGATGAGAATGGGTGCGTGACGGGGTTTGACCAGGCGGGGTTCGTGATGGGGACGAGCGCGTCGTTGTTTAATGTGCGTTCTGTCTACCC